>CM060104.1:57547879-57955379 GCA_030522415.1 Channallabes apus
CTATGGTTATGAAGAAATACAGTCTTAAAAAGACAAGATCTTAACAATAAAAATGTAAAGCATATGATCTGTGCAAGTGTAGGCTTTAAACACTTAATTTTAATTAGTTTTAGACCACTGATGTCAGTTAACATTTAACATAGTAGTGGCTGATAGTCCAGTTAAATGCATCGGAAAATAATTTTTATCACTGAGCAGTGTTTATTCACTCATTTCTTTTCCTGCTGAGCTGGTTTGCCTCTCAGCATTTTTACATTTGAATACTCCACACTCTCTGGTAACTAGCTGACACTAAGGCATTACTGAAGTTGTTGAGTAGCACTCACTTGACCTACAGTTGCTGAATCTTTTAATTTAGCCGGAGACTTGCAAATTTTCAGCGCATTTTTCCTCCACATAAAATTTCTTTTTTTCTTTACACTTGAGTCAGATAGCTCCCACCATTCTTGATATACTCATAAGTATGTACAGTATAAATAACCGTGCTTAAATACTTGTGCTTGTGTAGTCAGTATACAAACAATCTGGAAAGAAACGATTAAAACCAGCACATTTTTGCTGCCTTGGACTTGACCATCTCAAGGACACTGAGTCTGATTTGGACAACTCCTGCACAGAATGCAAGACGATGCCAATGTTGACATGATGCACTTGGCTGGCAAATTTGAATCCTGGCTTAGAGTAGAATCTGGCCCAAATCCCTCAGTCTAAACAGCTTGCTGGTCATAAAGGCCCAGGCCCAGCAATGACCAGCAAGCACAACAAGAAGCCCAGAAAACAGTCTGAATTACTCTCTAGAGGAATCAAGAACTTGGCAGCAGGCATAGCTTAGCTGAAATCAATGATACAGGAACTGAAACCATATTCTGAGGGTTCTCAACAGAGGGCTACTGATAGCTCAATAGCCAGTCATCCTTATATCCAGTTATCAGGAAAACATGAGGATGCCATGTCTATACTGTCATCTGGGAGGTTCTTTTAGACCTATAATTACCAACTAATTGAGCTACTGTACCACTTTCAACTCCACTATCAGCAGTGTCTAGCCTGTTCATGCCTACAGTATATCATGTTGCCAGGCTTATAACAATCTCTAAAATAATGCTAGCAGTCATACTGAAGATGGCAGGATTAGAGCAAAACTGCATGATCCAATGGCCATTGAGTGCAAATACCTAGGGGGAGCCGATGTGCACACACTGGTACTAGGTTAAGTATTCTGCTGCCAGCATTGGTGTATCCCTTCAATCAGCAGATGTTGACCCCTCAGTAAGGGAATTGATTGACAGCTCAGAGATGATTCTTAGACACCTGGGCCAAGTCATAAAGTGACTCTCTCGAAACTTGTTTTTATACTCACTGCGTGAGGTTATGTGAGGTTGCCACAACCTACTATATTTATAAAACTAAATAATCCCTGTAGAATCTGCCTTCTGTTCTGAAGTCACTCTTTGAAGCTCTCCTCAAAGAGGCCCTAGATAGCAGGGTCAGTCTTCAGAATAAGGCACCCCAAATTCATGTTTCAGTGTCTATAGGGGGCTCACCTGCTTCATACTACCCGTAGTCAGGGTCTGCCGATGAGGCATTTTACAGCTAAAAATACCATTGTACACAATGACTACATCAGTTCAGTGAGTCCTGATGACTGTCATAAGAATACAAATTACACTTCTGCTGCCAGCTGCCAGCCTTTCTAGGGATCGATGCATCGTAAGTCTTCTGGTCCCAACAATATTATTGCACTAATCCCCCCCCCCCCCTTTTTTTTTAAATATTGGTGTCTATGTCTTATTTATTAAATATTCAATAAATAAAACATAGACACCGAGGTTTAAATGAATCACTTCATTTCAACTTATTTTTCAGAAAATGGATTTTATCATTTCATTTCCAAATCTGGGATGTTAAACCAGTTCATTGAAACTTTCTTCTTTTTATATGCAACAGAACCACAGGAATGGTTCATATTTGTGGATGTCTGCAACTCTTATTTTCATGTTCCCATTGTTCTTGAATTGATATGCTCCCCTTCAGCATCTGCCTAGCACCAAGGGAGGGTTTAAGCTGTTTGCAACTGGCCTTGTCAGTATGCTAGTACAGATGACGGCAGCTACCTAAGGAGTACTGGTGTAAGATACACATTAACCAGCAGGAAATTTGATTTTATTGCTGTGTCTCTGAAATTGCCTGGCGATGCCCTGAATCTACTTACTGTAGGTGGGACCATCCACAACAGTCTCAACAAGATCAACTCATCAGCCAGGTACAGTAATGTGACAGACTCTGTGGCCAAAAGTTTTGAGTGGAGGAAATATTCATTTTCACGAAGTATGCTGCTTCAGTGTTTTTGGATCTTTTTGTCAGATGTTACTATGGTATACTGAAGTCCTGTGTCATGCCAACAGTAAAGTATCCTGGGACCATTCATGCGTGGGGTTGCTTCTCAGCCAAGGTAGTGGACTCACTCATAATTTCCTCCACCATGAACAAAGAATAGTACAGGAACATTCTCTGAATGCAACTTCTCCCAACCATCCTAGAAAAGTTTTGTGGTGAACAATGACTTTTCCAGCATGATGGAGCACCTTGCTATAAAGTGATAACTAAGTGTCTTGGGGAACAAAACATCCAAATTTTGGGTCCATAGCTAGGAAACTCTCCAGACCTTAAATACCTCATTAAGTACATGTGGTCAATCCTCAAGGTGGACAAAAAATAAAAATGCCACACATTCTGACAAACTCACAAAGCATTGGTTATGTATTCCATAAGTCAGGATGTGGCCCAGAAGTTGATTGACAGCCTAAGGTGAATTGCAGAAGTCAACACTGAGGGTTAACACTGAAAACATTAATGTAATTGTCAATAAAATTCTTTGACATTTATGCAACCCTTGTAATAGTACTTCTGTATACCATAGTAACATCTGCCATAAAGATCTAAAAACACTGAAGCAACAAACTTTGTAAAAATTTATATTTGTGTCATTCCTAAAACCCTGTTACAGTAGGCCTGTGGCCACTATTCGATCAGGTTTTGCTTCTTGACTGACAGAAATACAACCCCATGTGTGATTCTGTTGTAGTCCATCCTTCTCAGGATTTGAGATTTAGTGCTTTTTATGAAGCGTTTCTGTTCACTGTGGTTGCAAAGAATGGTTATTTAAGTTACTATGGACTAACTGTCAGCTTGAATCAATCTGGCCATTTTTTTATTACCTTTCTCATGAACAAACTCACTAAAGTTAACAGAGAATAGTGCCATTGTACAACTCACTAAGGAGAAACTTTTCCTGAGTCAAATATTTTGAATGAACATTACCTGAAGGTCTTGCTCTATACAGTAGCTGCATCACATTATATATGCAGAGCGCACACACACTCATACGCAGAGGTGGAAAGTAACGAGTTACATTTACTCGCGTTACTGTAATTGAGTAGATTTTTTGTGTATTTCTACTTTTTAAAGTAGTTTTAAAAATCTGTAATTTTACTTTTACTTAAGTACATTTTGTTTGAAGTATTGTAATTCGCTACATTTTAAATCATATTCGCTACTGAGTAAAAAATAAATGAATGAAAATGCTAAAATAATGAAAATATTATGCTTTGTATAAATGCTCCGTTGCGCCGCGTGTGTGTATCATGTCCTGGTTGCGTGCCGTTCCAGACTCCACTCCAGGTTTTCTGACATCGGCAGCTACCTGACCTTCCACACGGTCGCTTCCGCCTTGAGAGTGACGTCATCGACTAGCACGACCATGTATAAACCGGAGAGAGACGCGGGAAAGATGAAAGAGGTTGTGATTTTGGCGTTTTGATATTTGGTTGTGTATTCTGGTTTGACTTTTTGCCTCCAATTGACTTTGATTATTGCTTTGTCCCTTTGGTTTGGTTGGTCTTTGTATATATTTGTAGATAATTTCACTGTTTTTGGTTTAGGGAGACCGGGATGGTACCTGTATTTTTGTTTGTGTTTTTCTTTTTTTTTTTTTTGCACCTATATATTTTCACCTACTAAATATAAATACCATTTTGTTTATTATTTTGGCCTGGGTCCACCCTGAATCCGATCCTCCTCCTCCTGTTGTGTGTGTGTGTGTGTGTGTGTGTATACAAACCTCATTATTTCATCAGTTAATGATTGGATCTAGTTCTTTACAGTTTAAAATAGAACCCTGAACCATTCTTTTGCTGTATGGCCCTAGACTGGGACGTAACACCATGTTTAAGTGACCACTTTGATTTTCAAGCACAACAAAGACAACAGCTTTATTATGCAAAGGTGTTCCTTCAGTTAAAAACAACTAGTTTGAGATTTATATCTGCTCATCTTTTTTGGACTACGCTAGAATGCCTCATCCCACCCCGCTGTTAAAAAAATTAAAATAAAAAAGTAACTCGGTAACTTTTACTCTGAGTAAATTTTTTAATGAGCTACTTTTTACTTTTATTTGAGTAGATTTTTATAATGGTAACTTTACTTGTACTTAAGTAAAATTTCACTGAAGTAACAGTACTTGTACTTGAGTACAAAATTTTATTACTCTTTCCACCTCTGCTCATACGCACATACATACTATGGGCAACTTGGAAACACCATTTAGCCTTTGCCTGAAACCCAACAAGCATGAAAACACAAACGGAATGAAGACAGGAATTAAACGGTCACCATGATGTAATCTCTCTCATATATATATATATATATAGTGGGGGAAATAAGTATTTGATCCCCTACAAATTTTCTAAGTTTGCCCACTTACAAAGAAATTAAGGGTGTATAATTTTATCACAGGTTTATGGTAAAGGATTGAGACAGAATATCAACCAAAAATCCAGAAAAAGCACGATACAAATGTTATGAATCAAGTTGCATTTCAATGAGGGAAATAAGTATTTGATCCCCAAGCAAAACATGACTTAGTACTTGGTAGAGAAACCCTTGCTAGAAAGCACAGTAGGAATGTCACATTCTGCTAGGTGTTGGACTGTGGGCATGAAGGTGAGGCATAGGCACAGAGGGGAATGAGGTATAACAAAAGGAGTCTTTTTAATAATAAAACAAACAAAACATGAACAAAGGAAGTTGGCTAAAAACGTGGAGCATACTATAACAAGAACTCAAATACACTTAAACATACAAAGACTAGGGATTACAAACACTGATACAATATAGACTGGACAAGACAAGACATACTAAACAGACTGGCTGACTAAACACTAGGGACTATGCATGTAAGGGAAAAACAAACACAAGACAGGCTTGGCTAGGTCTACTAGTTGTTACGCCCATTGGCTGCTAAGCTAGCTAGTAGCCAAACAGACCAATTGCTAAACAGACAAGTAGCCTGAGACCCAAGGGATGAACAGACAAGGTACACAGCAGACTATATATGAAACAGACTAAGAATTCTAAAGGTTAGTTGCTAAACGGGTTAGTACCTACACAGACTAAGAGCTAATCAGACGATGAGACTAGACAGACTAAGATCTAAACATGTTAGTAGTGTCCTCATTAGTATTTATACAGACTAATACAGTAACTAAACATGCAATGGATTACTTACACAAAAGGCTAATTCTCCTAGAGGCTAATCCTGCTAGGAGACACAAAGACATCTTAATATAAACAAACTTAACTTAAAGCTCCATAAACAAAAAGGCCAACTATCATCAAAACAAACTAAAACAAAACCAGATCAAACAAAACCCACATAACAGAACAGAAATTAATGCTCGACCCAGTTTCCCAGAACTAACAGCTATTTATAAGAGATCTAATGTGCATCCTCAGTTCAGGTGAGCATCCGCGTCACCTGACTGAGGTGCCTTCTGGGAAACTGAGTCTATGAACAAAACTACAAACTAAACACTGCCCTCTAGTGGGCAACCCTCACAGGGAAGACGTTTCTTGTAGTTGTTTTCCAGATTTGCACACATCTTGGGATGCATTTTGATCCACTATTCTTTACAGATTTTCTCTAAATGTTAAGGGTTCTTGCCTGTTGCTTCGCAACTTGAAGTTACAGCTCTCTCCGTGAATTTTCTATTGGATTATGGTCTGAAGACTGGCTAGACCACTCCATGACCTTAATGTGCTTATTCTTGAGCCATTCCTTAGTTGCCTTGGCAGTATGTTTGGGGTTATTGGAAAAGACCCATCCACAATCCATCTTCAGGAGGTTCTCATCCAAACTTTTACAACATGACCCCTCAGTGCAAGTCAATCTGTACCTTTAGCAGAGAAACAGCCCCAAAGCATAATGTTTACACCACCGTGCTTGACAGTAGGGACTGTGGTGTTCTTAGTGTCATAGTCAGTACTTTTCTTCCTCCGAAAACAGCAAGTCGAGTTGATGACAAAGAGCTCAATTTTGGTCTCATCTGACCACAGTAGTTTATCCCAATCTTTCTCTGTTCATTGGCAAACCTCAGACGGGTCTGTACATGTGTCTTCTTGATTAGGGGAAGCCTTGCTGCGCTGAAGGATTTCAATTCATGCAGGCATATTGTGTTACCATTGGTTTGTTTGGAGGCGGCGCGGTGGTGTAGTGGTTAGCACTGTCGCCTTGCACCTCCAGGGTCTGGGTTCGATTCCCCAGCCAGGCTCGATTCCCGTCTCTGTGTGCATGGAGTTTGCATGTTCTCCCCGTGCTTGGTGGGTTTCCTCCGGGTACTCCGGTTTCCTCCCACAGTCCAAAGATATGCAGGTTAGGCTAATTGGCGTTCCTAAATTGCCCGTAGTGTGTGAGTGTGTGTATGTGTGTGTGCCCTGCGATGGATTGGCACCCTGTCCAGGGTGTACCCCGCCTAGTGCCCGAAGTCTCCTGGGATAGGCTCCAGGTCCCCCGCGACCCTGAACACAGGATTAAGCGGTGTAGAAAATGAATGAATAGAATGGTTTGTTTGGTCACTGTGCTCCCAACTGCCTTGAGATCATTCACAGGCTCCTCCTGTGTAGTCCTGGGCTGCTCCCTCATTTTTCTTATGATTATTTTTACTCCATGAGGTGAAATCTTGCATATAGGGCCTTTAATGTTACTTTGCATTTTTTCCATTTGTAAATAATCGCTCCAGCAGTTGTCTCCTTCTCACTAAGCTTCTACAGTAGCTGATGGTCTTGTAGCCCATTTCAGCCTTGTGCAGGTCTAACATCTTGTTCCTGACTTGCTCTGACAGCTCTTTGGTCTTGCCAACGGTGGTGAGGTTTGAATGGAAGATAGAGATTTTGTGGACAGGTGGTTTTTATACAGATACCACATTGTTGTTAGGAGCACCTTCTTTAATTAATATGTGTACCACAAGAGCACATAACTCTAAATTTATAAGCACATCAATTTTATTTTATTTTATTTGAGCATTTGAGTCCACGTACCGATCCGATACCATTTTCCTAAACATAACCTATTTATGCCCGCTAGCTTTGCATGCACCTGTGATGGGCGTGCGCCCAAATTGATATCGCTCCTCTCTCACTAGTTAGGCGGCCTCCCCACCCTTTAGGTATGTGAAGGAGCAGGGCAGCAGAATCAGGCAACGGCCCATGAGCTATCGACGCTAATGATCCCAGCGCTATAAAACACAGCGGGGAGTGTAGCTCGGGGTCTGACTATTGGGAAGCTGGACTTTGCGACGCGGTGGATTTTATGAGAGACAGTGGCACAAGAGCGGGGATGATGTGATGCGCCCCAGAGACTTTTAAAAGGGGGGCGCCTTTGATCTCCGCGAGAGGATCGCGTGAACGAGCTGCGCGAGCTCCCGCGGCACCTTCACTTCCGCGTCGAGCCCGCCTTCGCATCCCTGCCGCCGAAGTGGAAAAGGCCGCAGAGAGCCTTTAACCCTTTCCTTCCCCATTTTTCTAAATAAATTCCCCTTTTTCCTGTAAGACCTCGCCTCGTGTCTGTGTTTCATGGTGTCGCCCGTGCACTTAGGGTCGAACCCGTTACACAGGGCTAGTAGTATTTTACTTAAAAAAGAAGAAATGCTCTCTCTCTCTCTCTCTCTATATATATATATAAATATATATAGAGAGAGAGGTGTGTACAGTATCTGTACAGTATATATCGGCCGATACCCTGAGCCCAAGTATCGGAATCGGTATCGGGAGGGGAAAAATGGTATCGGAACATTTCTAGTTTTTGAGGCATTTGATCAGATTCATCTCAGCCTCCTCCACTTGGTCTGAGGCCTAGCTGTTACCTGCTCCATTTGGACTGAGGCCTACAGTAGCTGTTACCTGCTCCACTTGGACTGAGGCCTAGCTGTTACCTGGTCCACTTGGACTGAGGCCTAGCTGTTAGCTATTCAGCTAAAGCTACCTAGAGAGGTTCTCGGCCCACTCTATGAGTGCAAACAATTATACACTATGTGCAGAGGTGGAAAGAGTAATAAAATTTTGTACTCAAGTACAAGTACTGTTACTTCAGTGAAATTTTACTTAAGTACAAGTAAAGTTACCCTTATAAAAATCTACTCAAGTAAAAGTAAAAAGTAGCTCATTAAAAAATGTACTCAAAGTAAAAGTTACCGAGTTACTTTTTTATTTTAATTTTTTTAACAGCGGGGGTGGGTTGAGGCATTCTAGCGTAGTTCAAAAAAAGATGAGCAGATATAAATCTCAAACTAGTTGTTTTTAACTGAAGGAACACCTTTGCATAATAAAGCTGTTGTCTTTCTTGTGCTTGAAAATCAAAGTGGTCACTTAAATATGGTGTTACGTCCCAGTCTAGGGCCAAACAGCAAAAGAATGGTTCAGGGTTCTATTTTAAACTGTATGGAAATGGTGGCATATGGCAGAAAGAACTAGATCCAATCATTAACTGATGAAATAATGATGCTTGTATATACAAACACACACACACACAACAGGAGGAGGAGGATCAGATTCAGGTTGGACCCAGGCCAAAATAATAAACAAAATGGTATTTATATTTAGTAGCTAGATTACCTGCAAAAAAAAAAAAAAACACACAAACAAAAATACAGGTACCTTCCCGGACTCCCTAAACCAAAAACAAGGAAATTATCTACAAATACAATACAAATTATCTACAAATATATACAAAGACCAACCAAACCAAAGGGACAAAGCAATAATCAAAGTCAATTGGAGGCAACAAGTCAAACCAGAATACACAACCAAATGTCAAAACGCCAAAATCACAACCTCTTTCATCTTTCCCGCGTCTCTCTCCGGTTTAAATATGGTCGCGCTAGTCGATGACGTCACTCAGGGCGGAAGCGAGCGTGTGGAAGGTCAGGTGATGCCGATGTCAGAAAACCTGGAGTGGAGTCTGGAGCGGCGCGCGACCAGGACATCATACACACGCGCGGCGCAACGGAGCATTTATACAAAGCATAATATTTTTTATTATTTTATATTTTCATTCATTTATTTTTTACTCAGTAGCGAATATGATTTAAAATGTAGCGAATTACAATACTTCAATCAAAACATACTTAAGTAAAAGTAAAATTACAGATTTTTAAAACTACTTTAAAAAGTAGAAATACACAAAAAAGCTACTCAATTACAGTAACGCGAGTAAATGTAATTCGTTACTTTCCACCTCTGACTATGTGTACTGCTGGGTTGCTCTACCTGTTGAGTGCTCTCGCACTGGCTGGACCATTTGTGGAGTTAGCGTCTGACAATGGATTAAACACTTTTCTGTGGATTACTCTGCCAAGCGTGGCTACTATGCCATATTTGGATAACAAGTTTTTCTCATCATTTCATTGGATTTCTGGGCTTCTCTGTTGGGCAACCGAGAACGCGTACCTGCACAGACTGCAAGAGATGTGCTTACCTGAACTAAACTCTATTGTTTGTAAACTTAGACGGAAAAACCCATCAGGTTACCACTACTATCACCGCTATCCAATAAAGACTGTTTGGATGATTACTCATATCAGATAATATTCATCCCAGTCCGGGCCCTGAGCTGATACAACTTCAAAGTCCAGGTGAACTCAAAGATAGTTGTGGATTAAGTTTTATTCATGCCAATGTACGCAGTTTGATTAACAAAATTGACGCTATTCGTCTGTGGATAACCAGTCTGTTAGAGGCAGAATTATTATTGGTTGGTAGGGGATCAAATACTTATTTCCCTCATTGAAATGCAACTTAATTCTTGGTATCTGATTCTAGCAGATACCAAGACAAGACAAAAACATTTGTATCATGTGCTTTTTCTGGATTTTTGGTTGATATTCTGTCGCAATCCTTTACCATAAACCTATGATAAAAATTATACACCCTTCATTTCTTTGTAAGTGGGCAAACTTTGAAAATCTGTAGGGGATCAAATACTTATTTCCCCTACTTTACCTTATAATTCCATGGTCTTTCAAGGAATATGCCAGTAAAAGTTTGGACCCACCTTAGAATTAAGGTTTTGTAATAGCCTAGTCCAGATCCCAACCCAGTTGAAACACTGCGGCTGGACATTAAGAGAGCTGTGCATATGCCCATAAGCCTCAATGAACTGAAGCAATGTTGTAGAAAAGGAATTGCCTAAAATGATGTGGCAGACTGCTAAAATCATACCGAAAATGATTATTAAGTTTCTAAGTTAAATTCTAAGGTGACTCTACAAGATACAATGAATCATGGGTGTGCTTATTATTGCCCACATGACTTTTTTTCTTTTCTTTTCGGATTCATTTTTGTTAAATAAATAATGGCATGGAAAAAAAAACTTGTTTGTCTAAGGTTGCAACTGTCAATTACTAAGAACCACTACAACCAGACGAGTTTTAAAAATGTTTTTACACCAACAAAAATAGTGTACACTAACTTACACTGAAATATTTATCACATTTTCTTATTTATTAAATAAAACTATTCATGTGTCATCAATATTACCAAGGAGGAAAAAAAATCATGCATTTCATGTATTTTGCCAGAACATTGTAAGCTAATTAAAAAGATCTTATTAATTAATTCTCAAAACACAGTTACAATACAATATAGCGGTTTTCTGTCAAAACTCTAAGTACAAGGGCCAAATGCTTACTCAGCAGTAATTTGAGACAGACTAGTGTCCTTGGTCCAATTCATCAGATATTTTCTTTTTTAAATGCTTCAGAAGAACTAAAATGATAATGGCATGCAAATTATATGGTTCAAAACCCATGACAATTTCAGCATTTCACAGCTTAAGGTCCAAGCTGCGACAACATGTACAGGAGGGCATTAGGTATCTGAATATGTTTTTGTAAAGCTGTTTTATAACAATTATCATGGTTAAAATTCTCTATCAATAGAATTTATGTGAAAGATGTAATAAGAATAGCTAGCAAAAACGATTTATATACCGTAAGACTTACAAAATATTGACCTGGGTCAGGCAGAATTTGAACTTGACAGAATGAATAAATTGTACAGGGTCAGACAACTACTCACTCACTACTCACTCACTCACTCATCGTCTATACTGCTTTTTCCTGTATACAGGGTTGCGGGGGGCCTTGATCCTATCCCAGGAGACTTAACAGGGGTATCAATCTATCACACAGCACACACACTCACACCCCAATTTGGAACAACAATTAGCCTAATCTGCATGTTTTTGGACTGTGGGAGGGAACCGGAGTACTCGGGGGAAACCCACCAAGCACAGGAAGAACATGCAAACTTAATGCACATAGAGGTGGGAATTGAACCCTGACCCTGGAACTACAAGGCAACAGCGTTAACCCTGGAGGTGTAAGGTGACAGTGCTAACCACTAAGCCACCCAGACAACTAATTATGTGGATAAAAACATTTAGCTTGCAACATTCATGAATTGTCAGTAGCTAGGTTATACATCTAACTATTCAAACCCCAACAGCATTTGACTAAACCAACTAATGGACATCTTACATTCACTTGATTAGTAAACATTATTATTATAAAAATTATTACTTTTTTTTGGATTTGGCCTGTCAACAGTAGAGTTGTGAGTAACAGTAGAGTGTGGAGTGTTTTCTCAAGACGTTTTTAAATAAAATAATATTTATAAAAAATAAAATAATAATTCAATAATTTGTCATGTGCACCTACAGTAACCTTGCTAGGGTCAGAGTGCAGGTTTAAGGGTTTTGCTCAAGGGCTTTGCTCAATGGCAACTTGGTGGTGCTGGGACATGAACACCCAACCTTCCAATCAGACTTAATAGAAGTCATAATAACAGGTTAAATATATTTGGAACAACAGGCCAAAAGAAATAGAAGGCACTTCTATGTGTAAGATCAGTTTACAGTAAACATCTAGTGTAGTTTATACAGTTAAAAGCACCAATGTTGGAAGAGGTACTGTAGTTATTAGAAACTACCAAAAGAACAGACATGAAAAAGACTACAGTAACAGAATCACATTCAGTTCATTAGTATTTAAACATTTTTACAAATTTTCCCATTTGTAAGTGAAAGCACATGTTCATTATGGATCATTTGACAGATAGCATTTAGCCAAACTGAATCTATGAGGCTTATTTATTTTAGTGTGGCATGACATTTATGTGCATGTAAAAAAACATTTATTAAAATTTACTACATGATGGAAAAACGTGTATGCAACATGATTCTAGCAGATACCAAGACAAGATAAAAAAAAATTAAAAGGTGAACGTATTAATGTAACAGGCCGAGATTATATTTGTGGGTTTTTCAAAACAATAATAACACCAATACATTCAGTGAGAGTGAGAACAAGCCTACCTCCACTATCTTGCATAGCACAAATTCACTGTCAAATACTCAGTGGATCACTTGACTCAAAGCACTCTGGGGACATTATGCACAAATTAGTGAGGCCTTACATAATTTATCTAATGATGTGGATGTGAAACAAGAGACACAGACTGATGCTCATGCACTCAGTGCCAGTATGGGCATTTTAAATGTAGTGTTTATGGAATACAGTAAGTCACCAACATTCGAGTTAAGAATTTCCACAGACATAATCGTACGTAGATCCATGGATTTATGAACATTCATAGAAGTGAACAATTCAGGGGAGTAGCTCACATGTGTTTGTACAATAAATAGACACTGCAGTGCATCAGATAACTATTTACAATAAAGTACAATATTTTCCTTGTGTAAGCGAATGTATAAAATGTCCAAACTCCGGTACAGTATATTGTTTGTGTGTGCGTGTGGGGGTGCAGGAAAAATGAGTTGAAACACCAGTTGAAACAGTCCAGGAGCACGATATTAGAAAAAACGTCTCGGGTTACTTTGCTGTAACCCTGTTCCCTGAAAAAGCGGGAACGAGATGCTGCGTGAAAACGCTATGGTAACGCTCTTCACGCTACCGGTTGTTGAAGCATGTATGTCAAACACGGCAAAAATTTTGGCATATATAATCTCGGTCAGGTGACGTCATTTGATTTATTGCACCTGGAGGTTATAAATAGGCATGAACCGGAAACATTCCTCAGGTCAATTTTGTCTGAAAGGACGTCCAGTCACCCATACAGTGCGTCATTGGATCGCAGCATCTCGCTCCCACTTTTTCCAGGGAACAGGGTTACAGCAAAGTAACCTGAGACGTTCCCTTTCAAAAGCTACACTTAATGCTGCGTGAAAACGCTATGGGAACGAGAATATCAACGCCGCCGCACTACAAGTGTCTGGACTCCCAGGGTTGTGTGGTGTGCGCAAAGTCCCCCAAATGGGTCTCAGACATCATACTGGGATGCTAGAATTGCATGGACATCCAACTATAAAATCTGACAAATGTGTGTGGAGAGGAGCAAACTGCCACATCACACACTTGCTGCAAAGGGATGCCTCTTGCCAGAGCATTTGATGACGCAAGCCCCCTGGTCGAATGGGCCCTAATTACTAGAGGGAAAGTCTGCCACGTGCCTCATAGGCTAGGGCAATAGCATCTCTCACCCAATGTGACAGCATTTGTCTACTTGCGGCCGCCCTTCCGGTGCTGCCCCCCTAACATATAAAAACCTGCTCTGATTTATGTCATTGGATAGTGCGGTGAATGTACTGTAAATCTGAAGAGCACGAACTGGAGACAGTAAGTGAAGTCTTTCCTGCTCTGGAGCTGTAAATGGCGGAGGACAGAGGCTTCGAGAACAACTGGGTGCATAGTCGAGAATGGAAACTTCTGAAGATGGTTGGGATGAGGATGCAGAATAGCTTTGACCAGCCCAGGGGCAAAGTCTAAGCAAGATGGAGAGGCTGACAAAGCTGGCAAATCTCCAATTCTCTTCAGAGAAGTAACAGCCATGAGAAAAACCATCTTAAGAGTCAGAAGCCTGACAGGCACTGACTCTAGTGGTTCAAAAGGGGTGTCAACCAACCCTTCTGGCACAATAGCTAGATCCCAAGAAGGGACTGTCGCTCTAGTGTGCTGCCTCAACCATTTACTGTAGTTCCATGAATAAGCAGGCAACTAAAGGGTGCTTTCCACAGAAACCCCATCAGAAACCCCATCCTGACATGACAAGCCGAAATAGCGGCTACGTACATTCTGAGATTACTAGGGCATAAGCCCAAGGTCAATTTTATTGTAGAAACACCAGTACTGAAACAATTTTGCAGTAGACTTGGTCTACAGTACATCTTTTACTATGCACCAATTTTCAATACACTCCATTTGAGGGAATAAGTTCTTCTAGTGGAGGGAGTCCTAGCATTTAGTATAGTTTCAATTACACTGGCGGAAAGACCAGCCTCTCTTCACTGGTCCCCTTCAGGGTCCAGACGTGAAGGTAGAAGAGCTCGGGCCGGGGATGGAATGTCGTCCCCTGTGCCTGAGAACGAAGCTCCCTCCTCACATGAGAGATATTAGATCTGAACACCACACACTGGTCGGCCAACGGGGCGCTATCAATACGAGGTGCAAGCCTTGGTGATGGACCATCGCTAGGAGTCTCGAGAGCAGAGCTACGGGAGGAAATGCATAAGACACAGTCTGGGCCACGTATGGGCCATCGCGTTCAGACCCAGAGGAGCTGGAGGACTGACTACTTTGGGGTGGGGTTTCCAAACCCCGTGTGTCACAGCATCTCTGATCAGAAAGTCTGCTCCCATATTCATATGCCCTGGAATGTAAATCGTCCTGAGGGACAGGAACTTGTCCTGTGCCCCAAAGCAGAATTTGGTGCGCTAGCTTTTCCCAGTTCCGCGAGCACAGTCTGCCCAGGCAGTTATTTACGAGACTACCGTAGTGTTGTCCACCTGCACTAGTTCATGGTAGCCGCTCAGCTGCTGGAGAGAGTATTTCAGGGCCAGAGTCATCGTTTCGAGGCAATTGATGTGCCATGTGAGAAGATGACCTCTCCAGATTCCTTGGGCTGGATGGCCATCTAAGGTCACAACCCAGCCCTTGAGGGAAGCGTCTGTTGTTAGCAGCTTGCAATGACAACACAGACCTAGAGTGGGACCCTGAGTCAGAGACCGGGGTCTGAACCACATAGAGAGGGTACGAAGCTCTCGGCGCAAAACCCTAATTAACTCTGGGGATTTGCCCTTGGATGAAATCCCCTAGCTCTTAGCCACAACTGAAGCGATCTCATGTGCAGAAGGTCCAAGGGTATCACCATGGATACAGCTGCCATGAGACCTCACACTCTCTGAAAGTAGTGAAAAGTTACTTTCTGTCCTAGAGTGATCTCCTTTTGGATATGGAGAATGCATTAGATGAGCAGGAGACAGCTGTGCCCTCATTGCGGCCAAATCCCACACTCAAAAAAATTAGCTTGGCTATCTGTTACATGTACTAAAATGTAATATGTGTTTTGTACATAATAATTTCATGTTTCCAAGCTAAACATGAATAAGTTATGTTGTATTTGCATGAAATTCAACAACTTAACATGTACTAGATTCAATCATGTTGAGATAAACCAACGAGATCTTGTCAATATGAAAACCGGAAATAGCAAAACCGGAAATATCGCGAGAAGACATCGCGAGAAGAGAACACAGAGAAGACAAACGTTGGCGGGCTTGTGGAAAAGGTAAGCAGGAATTAATTTCCATCTTTCTAAATAGAAACGAAATACTGAACATAAATGTCACCTGTTGTTTAGCGATGTTTAGTCACATTATTTTGGTTTAAGTTATTTCTTGTATTTTTAATCACACTTAAAATACCGACGGTTATATGCGCGTGCTTAATCTGCAGTTCGGTTCTGTTTTCGGTCTGTTCTCATGAGTTGTGAAGCGAGAGGAACAAAGTATAAATATTGTTAATTTGCTAAATTAAGTATCATGAATTTTAATTGAATATCTATCTCTGTATTTTTTCACAGGAGTTTGTGACTGAAAGTGTCGTGTATGTATCTGACTTCAGGAGTTTCCTGACCAACGTATCTAATGGTCATATTTAAAAATCATAACGTACAGTTATAAAGTACAAAACGTTTCTGTTCGTGTTTTTTTTAAATTAATACTTATTTGTGGTGTTTTATGTTTTGTACATCTTTTCAAATTGAGACCTCATTTGTAAGTTGCTCCTGGTGTAAAATAAAAATCTCTGTTTTATCCCGTTTGTCTGTTTCCTTCCTTCACAGAATTCTGTTGACCAGGGCTTGAAATTTAAATTTACTTGAGTTGGATCAACTTAATTTACAACTGAAAAATGTGTTGTACCAACCCTATTCATTTATGTTAACAGTATTAAATTATGTTGGACGCAGCTGTAGTAAATACAGTAAGTTAAATGAACCTAATAACATTACTTTGACAGAACCTAAAAACATTAAGTTGGGCCAACAAAATTGCTTAATGCTGAACGAAAGCCATTAAATCAGGTGGAAATTCTTTCCATAATTCAATTATGTTCATTCAACAAGTTATTTTTTTGAGTGTATGACATCCATAATATGTCGTACTTGAGCAGGAAAGAGAACGCTTTCCGTGGCGTTGAGTCTCAATCCTAAGAATTGAAGTGAGCTAGGATGACATCTCGATGTCAAAGCGTTAGCTGCTAAGACTGAGCCAGAATCGGGCAGTCGTCTATGTAATTCAGGATACGGATGCCCTGGAATCATAGAGCCAGGGCTGCATCCGTACATTTTATATATATGCGGGGTGCCATGGCTAGGCCAAATAGAAGGACCCAATACTGGTAGGCTAGGGGGGGTTAGATGTTCGGCACCTTGAAACATGGCAGGAAGGAACCGAACACCTACAGTAACATTTTGCTGGAGACCGCTGCTCCCCGAAACACCAGTGGTGGCGGAGATTGAACCATGGCCTCCTGAGGGTGCCAGGAAGGAGTATATATTCCTCATTGAAGTTTTTACGTGCCCTTCCCCATGGGGAGACACCCCCATGGTCCTGGGCATGTCATCCTCAGGACTCCCTTTTAAGAGGGGATGATGCTCCTCAGGTCTGGCCTCCTTGAGGTGGACTGCGAAGCGTGACGAGTCCCGCCCCAATCTCTACAAGGAGGTGCTTGGCTCGCCACATTCTGCTTTTGCGCTTCACGGCTGGCGAGAACCGGACCTAGTCAGGACTTGGTGGCTGACAGTCCCGACCCCTGAGCACAGCGGGGGAGAAGGCTGTTCGTAGAGCTTCGCCTCCAGAAACCTAGTGGTGGTGGTGTTTACGGCGTCCCCAAAAAGGTCGGAAGGTGAGATGGGGGCATCAAGGAGGAAAACGCCATCCCTGTCCTTGATGTCCGTGAGGTTAAGCCACCGCTGTCCCTCTGTGGCGACCATGGCAGCCATAGAACGGCCGACAGCACGGGAGATATCTTTTACACGGAGGGACGGCACTCCTGTCTAACCCTTTCTGGTGAGTAATAAGACACTTTCTATTTTCACTTTCTTTTTGCTTTGAAAAAGTGCTTGCACACACGCACACACACAATGCGGTCCTTGAAGACAAAAAGACCTGAGAATGTTTCCGGTTCATGCCTATTTATAACCTCCAGGTGCACCTAATCAAATGACGTCACCTGACTGAGGTTATTACTGTATATATGACCAAATTTTTGGCGTGTTTGACACATGCGTCAACAACCGGTCGTGTGAAGAGCGTTCCCATAGCGTTTTTTCATGCAGCATCGAGTGTAGCTTTTGAAAGGGAACTGTCCTGTTACGTACAGTATAATCCTAAATTCAGAAAATCCTCAGTGAGACAGTTTTCACAGTCCAAAACAGCTCAGAGACTAAATGGTGTCCATTCAAGCATGCAGTAAACAACATGTAGCATTCTACCCAGGCTACCTTTGAACAAGGTCAGCTGACCTCTCTGCATCCCCGAGATTCATTTAAAGGCGTAGTCTCGCAAGAGTATAATCACCAAAACACCAAAGATCAGAACCAAAACACCAAACCTGTGTGTTTGTTTTTTTATGTTTTACATAACAAACTATATATGTAGTTATATAATTATTTTACATTGCCTATTTGTGGGCGGCACGGTGGTGTAGTGGTTAGCCCTGTCGCCTTGCACCTCCAGGGTCTGGGTTCAATTCCCCGGCCAGGCTCGATTCCCGTCTCTGTGTGCATGGAGTTTGCATGTTCTCCCCGTGCTTGGTGGGTTTCCTCCGGGTACTCCGGTTTCCTCCCACAGTCCAAAGATATGCAGGTTAGGCTAATTGGAGTTCCTAAATTGCCCGTAGTGTGTGAGTGTGTGTATGTGTGTGTGCCCTGCGATGGATTGGCACCCTGTTCAGGGTGTACCCCGCCTAGTGCCCGAAGTCTCCTGGGATAGGCTCCAGGTCCCCCGCGACCCTGAACACAGGATTAAGCGGTATAGAAAATGAATTCAATTTCAATTTTTTTCAATTTTATTTATATAGCGCTTTTAACAATGGTCATTGTCTCAAAGCAGCTTCACAAAAATTTTAGAAATTTAACAAAACAAAAAAAAAAATAAAAAAAATATTATATATTATATATATATATAGAATAATTATATATAAAGTAATAAATAAATAAATAAAATTATAATAGAAAATAAATAAATAAAAACAAATAATAATAATTATAGAAAAGAAAATAATTGGAAGTGTGGATGTGTGAGAGAAATGTGCAGATAATAATGAGATGAATGAATGAAATGTCTCTGATGAGCAAGCCAAGGGTGACGGCGACGGTGGCAAGGAAAAACTCCCTGAGATGGCATTAGGAAGAAACCTTGAGAGGAACCAGACTCAACAGGGAACCCATCCTCATTTGGGCGATAACAGATAGAAATGATATAACATCTTGTGTGTTGTGCAGGTGAAAATTCAATATGACAGAAATTATTTAAATTGTCATGAAGACCAGTTCAGCATAGGGACGAGTCAGTAGGTGCAGAGGGCAGATGAGGTCTGGATCACTGGAAGCACAGGAGCAGCATGTGTAGCTCCATCATAAAGCTGAATCCAGTTGGAGCTGGTCCTTCTCTGGATGCCTCAGGAACCTCGCAGGGTCGGCCTTTGTCTACTGAAGCTGGCAAAATCTCCCGATGCCTCGGGATGGGTAGAGAAATACAGAACAGATGGGGAGAATTAGCGTAGTTGCCATTCGGTATAGGTGTACTGGAGTATGAGTACTGGGATGAGTTATGTGTATGCCAGATTAAAAAGATGCGTCTTGAGTCTACTTTTGAACTGAGAAACCGTGTCTGCTCCCCGAACACTGTCTGGAAGGCTATTCCAAAGCTTTGGAGCTAAATATGAAAAAGCCCTACCCCCTTTTGTAGATTTTGAAATTCTGGGAACTACCAGAAGTCCGGAGTTTTGTGATCTTAAGGCGCGTGGTGGATTGTAGCGTATCAGAAGACTGGTTAGGTATGTGGGAGCTAAACCATTTAAGGCCTTGTATGTAAGTAATACTATTTTGTAATTTATTCTAAACTGAACAGGTAGCCAGTGCAGGGATGATAATATTGGGGTTATATGATCATATTTTCTGGATCTAGTGAGAACCCTGGCAGCTGCATTTTGGATTAACTGAAGCTTGTTTATTGAGGATGCAGGACAACCACCTAGTAATGCATTACAATAGTCCAGTCTGGAGGTCATGAATGCATGAACTAGTTTTTCTGCATCAGATACGGATAAGATGTTCCTAAGTTTAGCAATATTTCGAAGATGGAAAAAGGCTGTTTTTGTGATATTTGAAATGTGATTTTCAAAAGACAAGTTACTGTCTAATATTACTCCCAGATCTTTTACTGCTGAGCTGGTAATAACAGTACATCCTTCTAAGCGCAAGCTGAATTGTGAAAGCTGTTGTGTGCTGGTTTTTGGGCCAATAAGTAATATCTCTGTCTTATCTGAATTTAGTAAAAGAAAGTTATTGGTCATCCAATCTTTTATGTCCTGGACACACTCAGTTAATCTAGACAACTTAGGTATTTCGTCTGGTTTAGTTGAGATATATAATTGGGTATCATCAGCATAACAATGGAAACTAATCCCATGTCTTCTAATGATGTTACCCAAGGGAAGCATGTATATTGAGAACAACAGAGGTCCTAAAACTGACCCTTGTGGGACCCCATATTTCACTGGCATTATACCAGACGGTTCTCCATTTAGATCTACAAAATGGTAGCGATCAGACAGGTAAGATCTAAACCATTTTAGTGCCTGTCCCTGAATGCCTATATAATTTTGTAAGCGATCTATGAGAATATTATGATCTATAGTGTCGAATGCAGCACTAAGATCGAGCAGGACTAGCAATGAGATGCAGCCTTGGTCTGAAGCTAAAAACAAGTCATTTGTAATCTTAACTAGTGCAGTTTCTGTGCTATGATGGGGCCTGAAACCTGACTGAAATTCTTCAAGGATGTTGTTATCCTGCAAGAATGTGCAAATTTGAGCTGATACTACTTTTTCTAGTATTTTTGATATGAAGGAGGTTTGAGATCGGTCTGTAATTTTTTATTTCATTCGCGTCCAAATTAGATTTTTTAAGAAGCGGCTTAATAACTGCTAACTTGAAAGGTTTAGGGACGAATGAATGAATGCCTTTTTTTTGTGTAAAAAAAAAGGTGTGTAAATCTCACTTTGTCTGACTTACAAACAAATCTGATTTACGGAACTCGTTTGTAAGTCAGGGAGTTGTTGTACTTAACTGCTTTTAGGATACAAATCCTGTTCCTTGAAAAGGCAGGAATGAGATGCTGCGTGAAAACGCTATGGGAAACATCTTGTCTTCTTGCCGGTTGTGAAGCATGTGTGTATAAACACGCCAAATTTTGGCCTATATAACCTTAGACGCAGCTGCAGGTTATAAAGAGTAGTGAGCCAGAGGCATTCCTCAGATTGATTTGTCTGAACGGATGCCCGGTCACGTGGCAGTGCGGCATTGGGACGCAGCATCTCGTTCCCGCCTTTTCAGGGAACAAGGTTACAGCAAAGTAACCCGAGACGTTCCCTTTCAAAGGCTTCACTCGATGCTGCGTGAAAACGCTATGGGAACGAGAATACCAACGCCGCCGCACTACAAGTGTCTGGACCCCAAGGTTGTGTAGCGTGTGCGCACAAGCCCGAGAAGGTCTCAGAACTATGCCTGGGCAGCTAACTCGGGGCTTTCCATGAGCCCGGAGTAGCATAAACATCCAGATTATAAATTAACAAATGTGTGCAGGAGGACCAACCTTCCACGTCACACAATTGCTGCAGGGGAGTAACTCTTGCAAGAGCAATAGATGAGGCGACCCTTCTGGTCCAATGGGCCCTGATTCCTAGAGGTGAAGTGAGCCCATGCGCCTCATAAGAGAGGGCAATAGCATCTCTCATCCAGTGAAGTGGCGGTCGCACCGCCGGTTGCAGTCCCAAACATGTAAAAACTGCTCTGACTTACGCCACTGGTTGATGTGGTGGACGTAAATCTGAAGAACATGTACTGGACACAGTAAGTGAAGTCTCTCCTGCTCCGAAGCTGTAAAGGCGGAGGGCAGAAGGCTTCAAAACAATAGGGCGATGTTTTTTTGTTTTTTTTTGGACTTAGGACGATAGCTCAGTGAGGATGCGATTAAGTACATCTTGAGAGTACTAGGGCACAAGCCCGAGGACAAGCTTTTCCTGCAGAAACTCCAGCACTGAAACATATCGGCAGTGGACTGGGTCTACCTGCTTAGCACACACTTGTTGCAGGGGAATACCTCTTGCTAGTGCAATAAATGAGGCAATCTCCCTGGTTGAATGAGCCCTGATTCCTAGAGGCGAAGTGAGCCGACACGCCTCATAGGATAGGGCAACAGCATCTCTCACCCAATGTCACCCTTTAAATACATTCCATTTGAGGGCATAAGCTCTTGAAGAAGGATACTAGATCCAGAGTCAGAGAGTAGTAGGGGACATTTGCTGATCTTGCGAGGCAAAGAGGTCCACCTCTGCTACATGAAATCTCTCCCAGATTGACTGACTACTTCGGGGTGGGGTTTCCATTCCTCGTGTGTCAGAGATTGATTGGACAGTACAAATGCTCTCACATTTATATGCCCTGGAATGTATATCGCGCTGAGGGACAGGAACCTGGTGCGCTAGCTATTTAGCGGCGCGAGCACAGTCCGCCCTGGCGATTAATATATGAGACTTGCCATAGTGTTGTCCATCCGCAATGGGACATGGCACTCTCAACTGCTGGAGGAAGTGCTTTAGGGCCAGAAATAGAGCCATCATTTCGAGACAATTGATGTGCCGTGCGAGAAGAAGACCTCTCCAGCTCCCTTGGGCTGGACGGTCATCTAAGACCATACCCCCGCCCATGAGGGAAGCGTCTGTCGTTAGCATCTGTGATGACAAGACGAACTTAGAGTGGGACGCAGAGTCAGAACCGGGGTCTTGAACCACATAGGAGGGGTACGAAGCACCTGGTGCATAACCCTTGTTGGGGCTCGGCCCTAGAATGAAATCCCATGTCTTAGCCACAACTGAAATGCTCTCATGTGCAGAAGGCACAAGGTGTCACCGATACAGCTGCCATGGGCGCTAAGATCTCTGAAAGTGATGGTCACTTTCTTGGTCTAGCTTGATTTCCTTGAGGGTGTTGATAATGGATTCGACACGAGCGGGAGACAGCCGTGCCCGCTTACGATCGATTCTCATGTGACACCCAAATCCTCAGAAAAGGAAAGTGCACGCTTTTGTGGCGTTGGGTCTCAATCCTCAGAAACAAAGATGAGCTAGGGTGACATGCTAATGTCGAATGAGACCGGGCCAGCCAGTCGTCTACTGTATGTAATTCGAATATGGATGCCCTGGTAGTTGTAAGAGCCAGAACTACATCCATACATTTTAATATGTGCGGGTGAGAGAGCTAGACCAAATGGAAGGACTGATACTGGTAAGCTTGGCCCTCTAAAGCGAACCTCAGGTCTTTCCCTGTGTTGTGGCAATATGTCTATATGAAAGTAAGCATCCTTCAATCGATTGTCACAAATCAATCGCTCGGTAGGATTTGAGAGCAATCACTTTAACAGTCAGCATTATGAAACTGTATTATTTATTTTAGATAGCGGTACAGCCCGCGAATTTGGACGCAGCCCCCTGTTCCTCTGGGAACCAAGGAATACTGACTGTAGTAGCCTTATTCGCTGTCTGGTAGGGGAACATGTTCCATGGCCCCATTCCCCAGCAACTTCTGTCAGGAGATGTGCACTTTCTGGTTTCATGGAAGTGGAGACCACACCATTTTGAAACGCAGAAGGTTATGTGAGAACTGACTCCTGTAGTTTCTCTACAGCCCTTAGTACCCAAGGAGATATACTTGGCAGTAGCTTCCACGCTGCCAATTTCTCAGAAAGAGGCGACTTGGTTAAACGGGGGGGGGGGGGGGGTGCTAGATGTTCAGCATCCTGAATGAACCTCAGGGCTTCTTTGTGAAGAAGACAATATGCCAGACTGACCTATTTGAGGCTAATAGTGAGGCGCCTCAAAAACACACTCCTTGTGTTTCACGCCTCGCAAGAGTCAGACCCGGTCGAGACTGTGTGGCCGACAGTCCCGACTCACAAGCACGGCAGGGAAGGAATTTCCCAAAGGCTTGTTCATATAACTTCGCCTCATGAACCTAGTGGCGAACGAGTTAACGATATCGCCAAACAGGCCGGAAGGCGGGATAGGGGCATCCAGGAGGAATGCACGATTCTTATCCTTGATGCACCTGAGATTTAACCACAAGTGCCTCCGCGCGAAACCCATCGCAGCCATAAAACGGCCGATAGCAGTAGCCGTCTGCTTTTGTTGCACGTCGAGACAAGTATGTGGCCCGGCATAATTCCAATACGCCCTATCTGAAGAGCCCCGCCAGTGCTCAAGTCTCTCAGCAGGTCAGCCTGGTAGGCCTGCAAAACCGCCCTGGTGTGCAAAGGAGAACCAACCTGACCTGCTGCCTGAAAAGCTTTTCCTTCCAGGGAAGATGAAAGTCTACACAGCTTGAAAGGAAGTATTAGCTTTTCAGGAGGGATGATGTCCCAGGAGAGAGATAGCTTTTGAAGCATCTCTTCTATTTGGGCGACATCATATAACTCCGCGCTTCCACATCAACTATATTTAAACAATAAATAGGTTGTTGGCAGGAAAACACGGAATTAATACAGCTTACTCCATGAAAGGGTTAACTCATATGGAGAAAGGTAAGAGGGGAGGGGGGGGGAGCGCGTCGTTGAGGCTCCGTCCCCCCGGCCACCCGACTGAAACTGCCTTTTTTTTGTGTCCGGAGAGTATTTCCATCTCCGCGGTTTAAGCAAGATAGGATGTTTATCCTTACCCATTCACAGGAAGCCCATGGCGCGCTTGAGAGTGGACAGAGGGATTTCCCTATCCAACGAGGAAGTGAGTTTTAAGCACCAAAATGCGCCGCGGCTTGAAGCTTCTCAAGGAATGCGAGGCGCGCGAGCATTTTAATCGAAGCAGTAAAGTGTAGAGATCGCCCTCCGTTATAGATAACACCCACGGAAGGACATCTCGTTTTAAAACTCCGATATCAGTGAGTTAAACACTTCTTATTTTGGTTTTAAACACAAACACGCTCAACACAACGAGGTGAAGACAAAAGATCTGAGGAATGCCTCTGGCTCACTACTATTTATAACCTGCAGCTGCGTCTAATCAGATGACGTCACCTGACCGAGGTTATATAGGCCAAAATTTGGCGTGTTTATACACACATGCTTCACAACCGGCAACATGACAAGATGTTTCCCATAGCGTTTTCACGCAGCATCGAGTGAAGCCTTTGAAAGGGAACTGAAATGTCTTCATTGTGGAATTTTGTAATGGCAAAGCGAGACCATGTAAAACATTTTTTATTTTTATGTTTTGCTGGAGGGAAGGAGATGAGACTTTTGTATTACTTTTTCTTGTCGGTACTACTTATTAGAGATAAGCAATAAAGCAGGTTATCCATGTCTTTTGATTGTGCAGAATAACAGAACACAGCTAAGAGAGTAAAAACTCCCTTTATTTCTCTATATAATACCCTATTACTATACTAAGAGGAATAATACTAATGCATTTATCCCAGTGTTTTACTAATGCTTGGATACCATCAAGGTTGAACGTTTTCTCAGGATGCCGGAGCCATGATTGGACTGCCTGCTTAACGTCTAAAATGCTGGCCTCATTTTAATTTAAATTTTATTAAATTTTATTTGTATAGGGCTTTTAACAATTGACACTGTCTCAAAACAGCTTTACACAATCAAAAGAATTATTTAAGTTTGTATGGAATGTGAATGTGTATGAATCAAAATGGTCAGATAGTCCCTATCCCTATCTGGTGAGCAAGCTGCGGGCGACAGTGGCAAGGAAAAACTCCCTGAGATGGTAATAGGAAGAAACATTGAGAGGAACCAGACTCAACAGGGAACCCATCCTCATCTGGGTGAAACAGATAGCAGTAAATTATCTGCATTTATACAGTGTCTTAGGTGGCAGGCAGTTCAGCTATAATAGTTGATGTTAATTGATGTTAAAATGGAGTCCAGGTAGTTATTGGAGACTCCAGTCAGAACCGTCTTCTAAGTAGAAAGAATCATCCCCAGACACCAGACGCATTCCAAAGAGACACACAGGGCATCCATGCAACGAGACCTCCAACCAGAAACGGGGCACCAGGATGGATCAGACAGGTCCGGAGGGCAGAGAGAGTCTGGATCACTGGCAGCTCAGGGATGACATGTGTAGCTCGACAGAGAGAGAGATAGAGAAAGAGTGAAAGGGGGAGACAGGGGGGGGAGAGGAAAGAGAAAGAGGGGGAGAAAGAGAAGAGGAGGGGTGGCAGTTAGGTGTGGTCACAGTCACATAATGTATAATGTGAATGTATATTTACTGTAGAGTGCAAGCAGAGACTCCGGCAGGACTAACTATGACAGCATAACTAAAAGGGAGAGCCAGAAGGAAACACAAACATGAGGGCTCCCTGAGATGTAAAGCAAACAATCACCTCACCGTCAACAAACCTGAGTCATCAAATGAGAGTGAGGAAGACAGCATCTAAACATACCAGTTCACCATAATACTCTACGTCCATGAGTCCCCCAGATCTGCTCCTTTACTGTACCTAAGGCAAATCTATTTATAAAAATGCTTGGCTAAATAAATAGGTTTTTAGCATAGACTTAAACACTGAGACTGAGTCCTGAACACTATTTGGAAGACTATTCCATAATTTTGGGGCTTTGTAAGAAAACGCTCTGCCCCTAGCTGTAGTTTTCATAATATGCGGTACTGACAAGCCGTCTGCATCCTTTGATCGAAGTAGGCGTGGCGGATCGTAAGACACTAGCAGTTCACTCAGATACTGCGGCGCGAGACCATTTAATGCTTTATATGTCAAGAGTAGTATTTTGAAATCAATGCGAAATGACCCAAACATATGGAAAAGGCATGGAGTAAGGTTTGGACTGCACAGGGGATGCGGCAATAACTCCCAGATGAGTTTCTGTAAACTGCAAGTGGTAAGTGGTAAGTGGTGCGTAAAGTATTGTGTACACAGTTCCTACTGACAGATGAGTCTCTTGCACAAGTTGATGACGGATTATCCTTCAAGGATCAGACTTTCCAATCACAGAACGTTCATCTGCAGGGCAGAACAACTGCTGTGGGCTCTGAACCACTTGAGACGAGACACGGACATGGCTTTTTTTTTCTTTTTTTGCAGCATTCAAATGTTTGACTGCGGCTAAAAGTTATCTCATAGGCTCATCACCGTACTGTGCTTGAAGTCTACTGTAAATGTTTAGATAATTTTGCTAGCTTTGCCTAGTTCTTGTTGCAAATCTATCTGTACAAATTATTTACATATTTTTATTTACATAATTTACTTTCAAAAAAGCCTTATCTAGAATTCTGCTTAATAACATTATATTTGGTTTGTTATAATTTCATATTAAGACATTTGGATATATTCAACATATTGCACTTAACAAGACAGCCTGGAATTTGAGCTCAGAGCTGGTATCTACTGTAGTTAAAATTCCAATATACTTTGGTTGTTGTTCTTTCGGCTGCTCCCGGCAAGGGGAATATCCCGTCCTCACAGCAACTTGGCACAGGTTTTACACCGGATGCCCTTCCTGACGCAACCATCCCATTTTATCCGGGCTTGGGACCGGCACTGCATCCAGTGACTGGGGGGTTTGGGCACTGGCTGGGAATCGAACCCAGGCCTTCCGCATGGCAGGCGAAATACGTACCACTGAGCCACCAGTGTAGACCCCGAAAATAATTATAACTATGAACCTGATTGTAAATTTTGCTTCTAACCTATCTATAGCTAAATAGCTAAATAGATTTTCCATAATTGATGTCAACCTGACAGTGAAATCATTGTCAAATACTCAGCAGAACTTGTGCGCCAAGTCAAATAGAGTCCACAGAAAATAATACATATTTGTGCTAAATTATTAAACAAACTAAATAAATAAACACTCTGTGGTGATCTTAAATATTTTCATTAAGAAGACAAACTGCTGATCTTAATCGTATTGTCTTAAGAAAGACAAGACTCCTAAAGATAAAAAACTAAAAAGCTATAATGTACGACTGATTATCAAAGATGAAAGTTAGGGCTTGAAAAAAGTACACAGTGAACAGCAACAGAATCTTAGCTAATCATTTATTCTTTTTAAACACAAATGTTGAGCATGGCTTTTTGACATCACACACTTTTAGAAAGACTCTGTGATCAGGTTTTCTTCTTCTTTTTTTTTATTAATTTTTTAAAATAATTTTTACTTTACCCTTAAACTGGAAAACATGTCTAATGAAATACTGGCAAAGTGGATAGCCTTTTCCTCCTGTAAAGATACATCCTATACATTATTGGCAAATAGAGTATAAGACAAGCAAGCACTTACAAAACAAGCAAGAAAAAATATATAACACAAAGGACGTTATGTTTTTTTGCTTTATCTGGAATAGATTGTGGCCATATTTACATGAATAAGTTATAAATAACTTAGACTGAAATCTAGTATAATGCAGCCAGCATTAGATAATGAATGTCCTTGTTTTTGTTTGAGATCATTCATGGTCAGCATGATCAGATTTTTTAGGTAATCTTTCGAATTCCTGTAGATTACAGAATGTTTTGCCTTAATAAATGATAAATAAAAAAATACAAAAGTTTCCAAATAATACGTTTTTTTTAGTAAAACTTGAAGAATAGTCTAAAGATATAAAAAGTGTCTCTCTGTTCAATAAATGTAAATTAATCAACATTTCATTGCCCCATCCTGCCATAAACATGGGTTTACTTTTTGCGATGTCATCTACACTAGGCTTAGCATTTCATTAGCACTTCAATAACCTTGCTATAACTTCCAGTACTGTATATGAGAACTAGCTAAACAGGTAGACACATTAACTGAAGTTGACACATCGGATTAAGCCTGGAACTCAAATCTGTAGGTGGGGTATAAATAAAAGCTTGGCAGATGATTGTGTGTCTGTCTTTCTGTACAAACAGGGTTAGAGCTAAGCCATCATAAAGCTCTGCTCTGAGTAAGGCTGCAAATACTACACTAGAGCCTATGTCAAAGATCCACATATATTACGTTCACTTTGTAACACACACCGTAAGCCCCTGATACTTACAGTGACTTATGTTAACCTGGTTTAAGATTTGGGGATAACAAAGACCACAGTTTAAAAGATTGAAGGGTTCATAACTTGATGTGAGTGAAAGACTGTAGTTGTAGGCTGTCATACAAACATTGCCATGGTCTGCAGAAAGAGTTTTTAAAAACACCCGACTTAATGTAATTATAGACTACAGGGAGTCCAAAAAGGTCTCCATGCATGGGGGAAATTAACATGTTTAAGCAAAATTTAACTGTATTCACAAAACATCCTCTATATAATTGCCATTACTTTGTAAACATAAACGGAGTCATTTCTTCCACTCATGACAAACTTGTGTTAACACATGGTGTTATGCATGTAATTGCTTAATTATGTTAATTTCCCCTATGTACAGAGACTTTTGGGACACTCGATAGAATAGAATTAAATGGGTTGTTTTGCAGATATAGACAGGTGGAATCTTTGCTTTGGAACGGATGGGTTTGAGTGGCAAGTGCAGTAGTGTTCTCACATTTTAGAAAAGCATTTCAATCTGGCACTGTAACTCAAAGCTGTTATTTATCTGCTTTGTTGCATGGTGGTTTCTAAAGTAACCAAAAATATACACTGTTATTCCACAATTCATAGTAAAGACTGGGGTCATGCAATAAAGGGTCAAATTTCATTTTCCTGTTAAGTTGATCAATAGGTTTCCAAACCAAAATCCATCTGCCCATAGGAAAAGGTCTCATGCACATCAAATTTAATTTTAATTGTATAATGTGGTAGTATATTTCCATAATAAAGCAAGCCAGAGACAACAATGATAAGGCAAAGCTCAGGGAGATGACATGAGGAAGTGTCACGTTTCCCCTTACGTCTGTGTCGGATGTGTGTGCGAGGCATGATCGCGGAGGCAAGCTGACGGTTAACAAAGTTCTTTATTCTTTTAAATAACACAAAACAAATACACTCCAACACAAACTAACGTAAATTGAACGGTTGCTAGACGCCTGACTGGAGTCCAGCCAGGCTATTTATAACTAAACAAACATTGATCAAATTAACTTCCCTCGGTTCAGGTGAGCTTCTACGTCACCTGACCGAGGTGCAAACTGGGAAATGAAGTCTAACCTTAACCGAAACCAAACTACAACACAAAAATCCAACCTAAATACAAATGGCGTTCTGGCGCCATCTAGGGGTTAACCGTTACATTACCCCCCCTCTAAAAAATGCTCCTCCCGGAGCATCACCGGAGGCCCCGGACACCCAACCCAATGTTCTACCTTTAGCCTCCTATCCAGGAGGCTGGGTGACGGGGCTGGAGGCATGCTCTGCGGCTGCTGGGCTGGAAGCGTGCTCGGCGGCTGCAGAGCTGGAGAAGTGCTCGGCTGCTGCAGAGCTGGAAGCGTGCTCGGCTGCTGCAGAGCTGGAAGCGTGCTCGGCTGCTGCAGAGCTGGAAGCGTGCTCGGCTGCTGCAGAGCTGGAGAAGCGCTCGGCTGCTGCAGAGCTGGAGAAGCGCTCGGCTGCTGCAGAGCTGGAGAAGCGCTCGGCTGCTGCAGAGCTGGAAGCGTGCTCGGATGCTGCTGAGCTGGAAGCGTGCTCGGATGCTGCTGAGCTGGAAGCGTGCTCGGATGCTGCTGAGCTGGAAGCGTGCTCGGATGCTGCTGAGCTGGAAGCGTGCTCGGATGCTGCTGAGCTGGAAGCGTGCTCGGCGGCTGCAGGGCTGGAGAAGTGCTCGGCTGCTGTAGAGCTGGAAGCGTGCTCGGCTGCTGCTGAGCTGGAGAAGCGCTCTGCTGCTGCAGATCTGAAGAAACGCTCGGCGGCGGCAGGGCTGGAGAAGCGCTCGGCTGCTGCTGAGCTGGAAGCGTGCTCGGCTGCTGCTGAGCTGGAGAAGCGCTCGACGCAGGCGTTGGAGCGGTCACTGCGCTCGACGCAGGCGTTGGAGCGGTCACTGCGCTCGACGCAGGCGTTGGAGCGGTCACTGCGCTCGTAGACGGCGTGGGAGCGGTCACTGCGCTCGTAGACGGCGTGGGAGCGGTCACTGCGCTCGTAGACGGCGTGGGAGCGGTCACTGCGCTCGTAGACGGCGTGGGAGCGGTCACTGCGCTCGTAGACGGCGTGGGAGCGGTCACTGCGCTCGTAGACGGCGTGGGAGCGGTCACTGCGCTCGTAGACGGCGTGGGAGCGGTCACTGCGCTCGTAGACGGCGTGGGAGCGGTCACTGCGCCCGTAGACGGCGTGGGAGCGGTCACTGCGCCCGTAGACGGCGTGGGAGCGGTCACTGCGCCCGTAGACGGCGTGGGAGCGGTCACTGCGCCCGTAGACGGCGTGGGAGCGGTCACTGCGCCCGTAGACGGCGTGGGAGCGTGCAGTGCGCCCGTAGACGGCGTGGGAGCGTGCAGTGCGCTCGTAGACGGCGTGGGAGCGTGCAGTGCGCTCGACGCGGGCGTTGGAGCGTGCAGTGCGCTCGACGACGGCCCTGGAGCGTGCAGTGCGCTCGACGACGGCCCTGGAGCGTGCAGTGCGCTCGACGACGGCCCTGGAGCGTGCACGGCGCTCTCCTGCATCGTTGGAGCGTGCACGGCGCTCTCCTGCATCGTTGGAGCGTGCACGGCGCTCTCCTGCAGCGTTGGAGCGTGCACGGCGCTCTCCTGCAGCGTTGGAGCGTGCACGGCGCTCTCCTGCAGCGTTGGAGCGTGCACGGCGCTCTCCTGCAGCGTTGGAGCGTGCACGGCGCTCTCCTGCAGCGTTGGAGCGTGCACGGCGCTCTCCTGCAGCGTTGGAGCGTGCACGGCGCTCTCCTGCAGCGTTGGAGCGTGCACGGCGCTCTCTTGCAGCGTTGGAGCGTGCACGGCGCTCTCTTGCAGCGTTGGAGCGTGCACGGCGCTCTCCTGCAGCGTGGGAGCGTGCACGGCGCTCTCCTGCAGTGTTGGAGCGTGCACGGCGCTCTCCTGCAGCGTTGGAGCGTGCACGGCGCTCAACGACGGCTCAACGTCGTCCTCAAAGCCAGGAGGCGGTGGTAAAACGGGTGTGTCGGACAGCAGCTGTAGACACGCTGGCTCGCTGTCCTCAAAGCCGAAAGGCGGCGGTAAGACGGGTGCGTCGGACAGCAGCTGCAGACACGCTGGCTCGCTGTCCCCGAAGCTGGAAGGCGGCGGTGCGTCGGTCAGCGGCTGCTGACACGCTAGCTCGCTGCTGAGTGTCTGCGAGAGAGGAGAAAGCTCCGAGCCCGCTTCGCGGTTCTCCTCGAAGTGGAGGATCATCTGCTGGAGCTCCTTTACATACTCCAGCATTTCACTCACCCGCTCCGCCTCCGGAATCCACCACATGAGCTCCTCCTCTCTCTGCTGCTGCTCTGCCTGGGGTTTTCTTTCCCCCTCGTCACCGCCGTACTTGGGCTTCCTCGCCCTTCTCTTCCGGCCAGTGCGGGGAACCACGTGACCCCGTGCCGCGTCGCCCCTGAATGGCGTCCGCCGAATGGCGAGCCTGCAGCCCTCCCAGCTTTGTGGTGTGTCTCTCTCTCTCTCCTCGCTGCTCTCTCGTAGGTGCTCCTGCTCCTCCAGCAATCTGTACTCGCAGCTGCGGTACATCTCCTCCTCGTCCTCTACCAGCCCGATGTTATAGTCCCAGCCGTAGTCCTCCTCCTCGCTGTACCGCCAGTTCGTCAGCTCGGGCAAGATGGCCACTGCGCCCCCCCCAAAAAACTTCAGGAGGGGATCCTCCGCCATGCCTCTTGGTTGGTCTAGCAATCTGTCACGTTTCCCCTTACGTCTGTGTCGGATGTGTGTGCGAGGCATGATCGCGGAGGCAAGCTGACGGTTAACAAAGTTCTTTATTCTTTTAAATAACACAAAACAAATACACTCCAACACAAACTAACGTAAATTGAACGGTTGCTAGACGCCTGACTGGAGTCCAGCCAGGCTATTTATAACTAAACAAACATTGATCAAATTAACTTCCCTCGGTTCAGGTGAGCTTCTACGTCACCTGACCGAGGTGCAAACTGGGAAATGAAGTCTAACCTTAACCGAAACCAAACTACAACACAAAAATCCAACCTAAATACAAATGGCGTTCTGGCGCCATCTAGGGGTTAACCGTTACATTAAGAAACGTTTTGAGATCTCAAAAGGGAACCTTTTCTTTTCTATGTGATGCTGTATAGTGAGATTTAAAAATTAATATAATGTATAATTTGCACTATGCATGGTGTGTGCATCACTTCGTTCACTTCCTTACTTACTCTTATGTGCCCACTGCTTTCTAACAGGGTCAATCTCAGCTCATTTGACCAATCTGTATGCTTTTTTTTCCCTAATTGGCCTAACTAAAAAGTGGTTTTCTTATTGTCACACAGGTGGTTGGACGGGTTTGGTCCAATTCCTGTGAGTTGTTATTACACTGTGTGTGGAAAAACTCCACTGTGACTACTGTGACTTGTACTGTACATTTTTATGATGCCACTTTACCAAGCATTTATGTGATTTCTGATCATGGTTATTCATTATTTTTTTCTGACTACAATTCTTCTGTGATGTTTCTCACCATCATTCCAGCTTTTAATAATGCTTAACTCACTTTCAGTAATTTCTTACTATATATATAATTTCTTATATAATAACTCCTTACGAATTTTCTTTGCTTGATGCAGGCCAGTATTTGCCCCTTAAGAAACACAGTAATATATTTTTACAAGACCACAATACAGGTCTTGCAACATGAAAGTTGTTTAGAAAGTTCAAGGTCAAGTAGGCTTTATTGTCACTTCAACCATATACAGTCAGTACACAGTGAAACGAAACAACGTTCCTCCAGGACCAAGGTGCTGCATGCAACATAAATTTACAACATAAATTAACAGAAGAGCTAAAACTAGCTAACTAAGAGGCCTAGTTAGCTGGCTAGCAGAGACAAGACAGATTGACCTGACAACATAAATTTTTAACAACATAAATTAACAAAAACTAACTAGCTAACACAGAGACAACAGACAACATAAAGTGCACGTGCAAATGTGCAAACGAGCAACAAAGTGATGGTGTGACAAACACAACATACTGTAACATAATACTCTGTGGTGTTGAGCTGATGAGTTGAGTGCAGAACCAGTAAATGTTCCTTATAATTAGTATATACCTGTATAGAAGTTGAATAATTAGCTGTTTTTTTAAGTTAACATAGTTCTCAAAGTGTGTCTTTTATGGATCAAGTTTAAATACACCTAAAGATAATGCATTTTTCATACCCTTAAATTTTTCACTCCTCCTACGAATGCACAATTTTGTGTGTAAATGAGCTAGGGACTCTCCTTTTGTGAGGTTCAAACATCATGGGTGCAGTGATACAGTATACCTTTAAATGTCTATTTTTAAAAAAATAGATATGTGCATACTAAAAGAATAAAAGATGATCTCCCCAGAGTCTAGGAGAAGAGCAATTTAGTTTTATTTCTGAGAGTGAAGGGTTAGACTCAGGCATGAACAGTTTGGGAACACTTTGACAAAGTGTTTCTCTCTGTAATAAGAATGTAATATAGTAAGATTCATTTAAAAATAAAGATTAATTATAGCACATTACATTCCAGCTGCATTTGATTTGAATTTGGATTAAAAATACATTACTGTAGGTCTGTGAATGAATCACATATTAGAAATGATTGAGCTTTGACTGTAAAGCAATGACATATTATCCTGTTGCAGTACAATCACATCCTGCTTCTACTTCATAGTCATTTGTAAGAATCAATCCTGATGCTGTACTACAGTACTTTGTAATCAACGATTATTGCTTAATTTCTTTTAGCGGCAAATGTTGTTACACAACAGCAGTCACATACGGATCTAATATTGATACCTCTCCGATTAATTAAGTGTGTTAATTGTGAGTGTGACAGATGAATACAGCATGGTTGGCTTCTCCCAAGCTCTCTTTCCTGCACACCTCTGTTCATCACTAGGAGATCGTCTTTTCAAACTCCACCAAGGCTGCAGCTGACTAATTACCTGTCATTAAGGTTGAACCTGCTCTATACATAGACATACAGTACACTCAGCTGGAAATATGGTTACATGTTTAGCCTTGTTTGCTGTTTTTTTTTTTTTTTTTGGCTTCATGAACATCTGATGTACTGTATGTAGCGTATTGAAGATGTGCAATGCTGATTTGCATCAGGCATGTCATAATTTCATTAGTAGAATTAGACAGACTGGAATAGATGGAGCCAGTTTTATCATGTTATATTACGCTGAGGAATCAAACATGGCTGCCATAGACTGTTGTGTAGTAATTACTGTCAAACATGAGGTATGTCACCATAGCTAGTCTGTGGCACACAAGCATATGACGTACTGCCATCTGCTTGTCTGGAGAAGACAGTGTCAATGTGCCTCTACTGAGCTACATCCCAATCCATTTTTTTCCTTCTTTTTCTAAATAGGTTTTTGGCGTCCAGTAATACAGTATGATGAAACTACAGTACATGCATAGTGTACTGTATGTGTAGTTATTAGAATAGTTAGTTTTTATAATGCATGATGATGATAATAATAATGATAATAATAATACCCTTTATAGTTATCTTTTTTTTCTTTCTTCTTTTTTTTAATTTTCCCAGATCTTCTCCCAGAATTTAGTCATATCCAATTCCTCCTCGTCACTAGGGGGCTCCCACATCGAGCTTCTACTATCAATCAGTCGGGTGGGCCTCAGACTATTACTCCGACCCACGTGACGTCACCGACCGCATCTTTTTGAACTGCTTGCTCACGCACCATTGTGGGCAGAGTAACACACTCGGAGGTCAGCGCTATCCGCTCCTTCTGTTTGCGTAAGCTCACAGACGCCCCTGATTGACTGTAGAGCTGTCAATAATGTGGGAGCCTGAAATACCGCTCGTCCCTCCCCTGTGAGAGAGCTCGGCCAATCAGCTCTCTCTAGGCCTCTGGCTGTGAGAGGTTACAGCATCACCTGGGGTTTGAACTCGCGATCTCCGGATGATAGGGCGAGCACTATCTTTTAATGAAATGTGGTTTGATTAATTTCTTATTGCTGCAATTATGATTTTATGCTATAGTATAGTTACCATTATTTGATATTTGAACTCTAGTGCTTCTGTTAGTCAACTCGATTACATCGTACTTTCAGTACTTACCTGTCTGTAAGTTTGTCTTCAGTAATGTGAGTAATAAAGTAACCACCACCAGCACTACGGCTATTCTAACATTTTCTTTTCTTGTGTAGTGTTTTATGTGTGTACAATTGTATGCTGGGCTTTTTGTCTTATATTTTGCACTGGTTATGTATCTTGTATGTCAATGCGTATACAGTATTTGCCCATTATGTATGTCTGTGTACCTGGAATGACGCAGTGAGGCATTCCATAGGGTGTGAGATTGCTGTGCCACCTTAGCGCCCTCCTCTGACTGTTGACTGGCCACTGGAACAGCGGCCCCTTGTGTACTGACAGTGATTTATGGCTAATTTAAAAAGGCATTCTTTTCAAAGCAGCTGGCTGCTGAGAGGGCATCCATCTGTAGCTCGTTCACCCACAGTTAGGGGAAAAAAACTAATTTAAATTTACCTTACAGATTAAGGCAAATCAGGCCTGCATTAAATTGGCTGCATCCTTCTGATGTCCTGGCCGTGTGCATTAACAAACAACCCCTCCTTCTGGCCTAGGGTCTGTCCCTTTACAATGTGAAATGGAAAAAAAGTTCAGCTTAAAAGCAAAGAAAATTTTTTAAAGTTTTAATAGAAGGTTAAAATCCATCGGATTTTTAGAATGCCAAATGGCCAAAATTTTGTTGCAAGCTGCATGTGCTTGTTGAAAATCTCATTCCAGATTTAACACTTTATACTAATTCCCACTTCTATGAAGGCATTCCACTACATTTTGGAACATGACCACAAGATCATTGGTGAGGTCGAGCACTGATGTCAGATGAGGAGAACTGGGTAGCAGTCAGAGTAACACTTTCAGTGGGTTTGAAGTAAAACAAGTTCCTTCCATCCTTGACAAACCATGTCCTCATGGACATCAGTTGGTCCACAGGGGCATTGACATGCTAGAACGTGTTTGGGCTCCTTAGAATTTGGGCATCCTATAGAATTGTAACTTTACTTTATGTGAACTTCCAAGTTTATGTTTGTTTGAGGAAGATCCACATAAAGACATTATGCATACTTAACCATATACAGTACAGTAGACTACCTGACCAAAAAGATTTTTGCACTCTAAGAGTTCATTGATTGGCAGTAGCTGTAGCTTACGGTGCAGAGGGTAGTGGTGAACTCATGTGTTTCATGCTCCGCAGAATCACACTTTCACAATTTAAATCCTGAAATATACCTGTTCCATCAGGTAAAAAAAGGTCCATAGATGTGATATGGTCTGGTCATTCAGTACATTCAGTTTTCTTACCACATAACGTTGCTGACCTGACCAACTCAAGAAACCCCTGATTATAACACTGCCTCCAGTGTTTTTTTAATCCCAGTCTTTTGAGGTGTTGTCACATGGTAAAAGTGGAAATAATTTTACTTTAACTATCAGGTTTTTTTTTTTTACCATTCAAGATTTGTCTTATGAGAATGTGTTATTGCTCAGTTTTTTTTTTTTTTTTTTTTTTTTAATAAACGAGTGCATCTGAGCTTTTTTAAAGATAGAAGGCTCTTTTCTGTAATGGTCGAGCATCATAAGGAACATTTACTGGGATGCTGCTCTCTCCAAATCTGAATTTCCAAGTACTGTAAAACACTGTACTGTAAACAACTTTGTCCTTTAAGAGGCATCTGAAGCAGTACAAAAGGCATTTTACTGGACTTTAGGTAACTGTAAAAATGGCTCGTGTTCAGGATTTTATTTTGATCTTTATGCTGAGTGTGATGGCTAAGAGTGTCTAACATTGGAGTCTGATGGAAGCTGGGGTTATTGCGGTGTAATATCTGTAACAAGGAATAGGTGTAAATATCACAGGGATTTGTTTGATCTCTCTGATATTGTCCAATAGAACTTAACACATGTTAACTAATTACAAACCATCATAAACTGCTTACAAAATTACATGGTTATCCTTTAAAGTAATTATTAAACTGTACCAACTGTTTGGCAGTGCTTTCTTACCAGTTAACCCTGACTTTGTTTCCCATCTTTCTGGATACCAGAAGCTATGAACCAGCTGTGTCCTTCCATACTAAATGTCACCATAGTATCCATTCAATGTATAGTATCCATTCAAGCACACTATTCAGTAGTTTAGTATGCATGACTGGATTTGTAATTGCCCTTTTAGCCAATTTGTTCAATCACTCAAACCACTACTACTGGTGCAAAGCTCAAGTCAACACTAAAAAACAAGATATTTCATGCTCTAAGTCTCATTATGAAATGGCATAACCCACTTACAAAATGTATGATGCGCCCCTGTGATCCACCTTTGTGTAACGTAAATCACTGCTATCACTGCTACATTTTTTCTTCCATTTACCTACCTATGTACGTACAGTATGATTTCCCTTTTTTTTCCAAGATAAAACCAGAAGTAAAATTAGCAATGTAGAAAAGGCCCCTAAAAAGGCACCTGGATAGAAAATGTAATTATATTAAAGTAGAAATATAATTTGTTCTTAGTTACATCATTAAACAATAATTTATCAGAATTTCTTATTAGTTAGTAAATAAATAGAAATAATTTGAAAACGGTGAATCAATTTCTGATACTATCCATGCCTGTAAAATTCTCCCAGTGTTACCTTACAACAACCTAGTTAATGGTTTAATCACTTATTTTGACTCTCTTTGGACATAATTTTTGGCCAGAAGGAGAAATATATATCAGTCAGGGTTTCGTTCCTAGCTTAATTAAGGGATCGGTGTAGAATCGCTGTTAGTCTGATTTGACCTTGAGATTCTTGTCATGGATTAGCCTCCAAGTGCTAATAGCACAGCTGCACAGCGTCCAGACACTGCCAAGCGTGTATCACCTGCCTGTTGAGTGTGTGCAGAGAGTGCCAGTGTTTATTAATAGAGAGATATAGGTGCCAGTTCCTAACTAGTCACATCCAGCTCTCTGGATTTGGGATAATGACAGCGGCCAATTAGCGCTGTGGACGCAGCTTAGCAGGTGGAGGCCATGCAAACAGGCGGGATTCCCCTTTGTCTGCCAGCTGATGGCAGAGCAGACGGCCTCTAATCAGCCAGGAGTGACAGGGCTCCTGAAAGCAATTCTCATGCAGTAATCCTCCCCTCTGAGGACAGCGTGGGAGATAAGTTGGCCGGGTTAATGCACCATGGTCTCTTCTGCAGCCACTGACAGGGCTCTGACAGCCAGACACGGCCACCGTCGCTTGTTTATGCTAATGGCATGTCACGACTGGGCAGATAGAGATGTCGTGGGTGCAGAACAGAGCTGTGTACACTTACATACACACTCTAGGACCTGCAAAGCTTTGACCTGTTAGCAGCCTCTGGATGGACAAGACTAATCATACCTATAACATAAGAGACATCGTGTTAGTGAGCGAGCATTGCTCCGGAGGTAATCCAGTGTCATTGCATTGTTATTTCGAAGTACTATTATGAAGACATTAGATTGTGAATTATCCTACAGTATATAATGCCCCCTACTATGTGATCTATGTGATTCAGAATGATATATATGTTTTAAAGATATTCAACCAAATTTTGTAAAGATTCGGCAAGATTAATTCTTAAGTGTTGACATGCCTAATAATTCATGTCTTATAAATAAACTTCAATTTAAAGTTCTATTTCATACTGGCTCTTTACATTATCATGATTAACTATACAGCAAAAGCCTCTGAACAGAAGAGTCTATTTTAAAGTTGAAGCAAAGACTAAACACACATTGTCCTGTTTATTTTCACCTTTTAATAAGCTATGTTTGACTTCAATAATCATGAAATAATAACCTATGTAAATTTGTAAAACTCTCCACTTTCCAATGAGCTGACATTAGGGAAATAACGATTATTGTCTTTAACAGCAACAAATATGACCTGCTAGAAAAGCTGTGAAAAACTAGACCAGCAGAAATATATTGCTGGATCTGTATATAGTATATTGAGCATTTATAAATGTGTATTCTTGGTGCTGGCAATGGCTAATGGCTGAGGGATCCTTGTCCCTCAGTTCTTGTCCCTCAGGCAGGTCAACAGCTCAGCAGGGAGTTAGGTATGGAAGGCCATTACTTATGTTTGAGAACACAGGGAGGAGCTGAAGAGGTTGGGAGCCATGAATCAAGGGCGAGCAGCCATCACACAGAGATTGATGAAAAGCCAACGCATGGTTAAGTCTGATTTCATTTACAAGCACAATTTTACTGGAGGTGTGTGCATGGATGCACGTGAGCTGAGGGGACAAACAACATACCTCAGGGCTGCGATTTAATAAAACAAATACTTGTAATAAATAATGGCACAATGACTTTGATGGAATGCTAGTAGGACTGCCTTGATCATTGATGCAAAAAAAGCTGCAGGTCCTCTTTTTGGCACCTGCATCTGAGGTCACACATCTTCTTTATGTGTTTATGAGATGCAGAGATGCATGGCATAAATTGGTTATCATATACGCTTTAATTCTTCTTAGTTATTAATGCATTGAATCAGAGAGAGAATGCATTGCCTGACAAACACTCTCATGGGAAGGTGTGTGAAAAGCATTTAAAATTATCACAGGGTGTTGAATCATAGCTTGTCTACATGGATTACTATCCAATATTTATGTGACATTAGCATGTAATACAAGAAAACATGAAAAAAAGAAATGTATTAGATAATTTTCCCTGTAATCCCTATATCAGCAGGGAAAAGGTGGTAGTTTTGGAAATTCTGCTTTACTGCACTGAAATAATTTGGGCCATGACGTACAGTATGGGTTATATGTGAATCATCCTAATCTGGTAGTTAAGAAAATAAAATGAAACAAAAATATCAGAGAAATCATGCTTAACTGTATGTTCAGTTTTATTGATGGTATAATTAGGGACCTATTATATGCTTTTACACTATACTATGATTTTAGTAAAAGTTTGACACCTGAAAAATATTGGTTTACATGTTCAAACAAATAAAATAACATGTGATTGAAGATTTGCCCATGATTAATTTAGCAAACATTGTATTAATTGTTATTTATATTATTTCCGATTATATTTTCCTGTTATATGTGATCAATCAGATCAAATCAGATATTAATTCACATTTTGGTTATTTGACCTATGCATATCTTCAGGTTTAATAAGATCCAAGTTTATCATGTCCAGTTGCTGAGATATGGCCAGTGAAGTTTTGTTTAACTTACAGGGCCCAGTTTCTCGAAAGCTTCTTATCTCTAAGTATTTCTTAAGTTGTACCTTAACCTCTCTCTTAACTTTATGGCGCATTTCCCGAAACGTTCTTACGCTAAGTATCTCTTAGCTAAGTCACACGTTCGTAAGGTTGGTCTGGACCAACCTTAACTCATACTTAGCGTAGTTTCAGCTCAAGATGCTAGGCGCCGCCACTGAGCAGCAGTCTTTATAAACCAGCGGTGTAAGTAAGCACATTATGGCACGTTATCAAAGTCGTATTAATGATGGAATATACTGTAGACCTGTTTAAGAATTTTATTTTATTTGATATCAGAACTAATAGAGTGACTTTTAATTAGCCTATTTCATAATGTGACTAATGCATTAAAATTGCCAATCACAATTAATATTAAACAGGTGGCGAACAATTAGGCAGCGATACAGCGTGGTGTTGTGTTAAACTGAAGACGGCGCGGTCCGTGGAGCCGTGTGAGTCATGTACATTTTTCCTTTAGACAAAACTTCAGCCCTTTTCATATTTTCCCCGTGGCCGTTATTAAAAAATATATATATAAATAAAAGTTTTGCCTTCCAAAGCAACAGATTATGGAGCTTCTTGAGCTGCTCAGACCTGCGCGTGCCAGACCAACGCGTCGTACTTACACTCCCCGTCCCGATGTCCAGCTGCTCGCTGCTTTCTGATTAAAATATGTTTCACTGATTAGCCATTATCCATGACTTTATGGGTTTTTCTTTTGACTCGTTTTATTTTTATGAAATTTGATTTAGTTAAATGAGAAAATAACCATGGGAGTTTCAAACCCCGCATCCATTAATTTTTCTGTGTGATTGTAATGTTTAATACCCCTACAGTATTCACTTATGCGGTTTGACTCGGTGTGAGATGCGGTGTGTTATACCCCTATCTCACCTGCACGGTCTCGCGCTGTGGCCGTAGGCTTGATCATGATTCACCCCGAGTTTTTGCGCTGTGATTCCGTTTCCATCTTTCCGCGTGAAAAATTCAACGTTTAATTTTTTGCTGGTCCTCGCGGAAGCTTGCAGACTTTGCAGAACTTCGCGGAATGTTAAAGGAACGTCGTGGGCAATCGCGGCAGCTCACGGAGATGAGTCAGGCCACACAGGTGAGAGAGGGGTATTAGGCACCGTGATCCGCCTCGAGTGGCCGGCGCCCGACGATCCGCGAAGATCTGCCAGGTCCGCGAGCTTCCACATGTTAAACAAGTTTATTTTTTTTGCGTGGTAAAATGGAAACGTAATAACATCAAAACTCGCGCCGAATCATAATGAACCGCACTTACGGCTCCGCGTGTGAGATAGGGGCATTAAACCTCCACTCTGTCATCTCATCGTATTCATTCCATAAGTGCGCTATACAACCCCAACAACTGACACTTCACATTGTTTCTGAAGCTGGTGAAGAGTGTATCAGCTGTTTGTCAATCAACTATGATTGGATACCCGGTTCGTTTCACGGCCACATGTTACATGAAAATATTATATATTATATTATTATATTAATTAATATTAATTTATATATTTGTCTATTATGACATGTTATTGTTAAGTTAACACATGTCGAAATAAACGTTATTAAAAGAATTTAGTGCAATGTTTAATTTGTATAGAAAGTGCCGTCTTTCTTAACGCTGTCATGCAAAAGGAATGAAAAATCGATTCCTGAGCCACCGATGTCCGCTAATTCAGGACCTTCACTGTAGACAGCGCCGCGTAATGTCGGACGTAAGAGGCAGCGACTTAAGAAGACTCCTAAGAGACAGTTCGAGAAATACACTTAGAAAAGTTATCACTTAACGTAAGATATATCTTAAGAGTCTTCTTAGCGCGCGAATAGTGTGCGTTATCGAGAAACCGGGCCCAGATTAAGTTGCTTTGAGGGGAAACCTAAAAAATATATGTCAAAATAGAATATATAAAGAGGATCATGTGATGTAGTAAGAAAGAGGGAACGCTCAGTCTCATTTCAACACAAGGATTTCCCTGCTTATTTTTTTTATTTGCTGAAGTACATTTCAACAAGGACAAAATTATACCATTCATAATAATGTAGTGGTACTCCATCAATAATTTATTTTAATTTGTGACACAACAATTGGAGGTGAAGTAATTGAATTAATCCAAGAATGTGGATTTTAAAGGTTCATTGGGGGGAATAAAAATTTTTTTGTACAAAATATATGTTCAACAATGGTGTTGCTTCCATGTTTCTCAGATTAGTAATGGTAGGTTTTAGGTGTAACTTCCTTAGTAAGATCTTTACTATATTTAAAGGATTGTTTAATTAACCTAAAAGTGGTTTTAAAATCCAATCTACTGACCTGTGGCAACTAAGGATAATAGGCAAATAAGTAAGACTTTATTAGGAATATGCATATTTTTGCATAAAATTATGCATAACATTATGACTAAATATTAACATTACAAAGGTTTCATAAGATACTGTCCCTATAGTTGCATTCACACTTCCCTCTAATAACTCATTCAACATTAAAACGTTAAGATCACTCACGCCAATATCACTTTTTTATGTGCAGATTATCCCGTAGACTTCCAATTTCATTAGCAAATCATGGCATTTATTTATTTACTTATTTATTTATTTGTTTGTTTATTTAATCACAAGAGCTGTTTAATTTGTTATTGTGACTAAAGATACCGTTGGTCAATATGGTTTATAGATCTTTAGTTTGAGCTGAAGACATGCTTGGAAGTGTTATTAATCCTCAGTTAAAACCTTGGTAAATGTCATGTCAGTAGAGGATTAGAAGTTCTTCAGTAGATAGATCGTACGTAGCATGGAGTTATGGGATAGCCTCAGTGCTTGGTGCATCCTATACCACTCTACATCCCCATGGCCCAAATGTGTGTATGATCTGCTCCAGCCTTCCGCTCTAATTTTATAATAATGATATTTGCCCAGGACGCCCTCTGCTTGCACAGTGTAATTACTTACATTTTATATGATGTCCATTATTGGAATTCGATGCCGATAAGAGTGCTCCATTAGAGCTTGTTATTATCACAGCTTGCTTTTTGCAACACTGTCATTATTATTTTACACTCTGTGGACTGGCAGGGTTTATGGCTATGCTGGAGAGTCAGTGTGATCCAGAGCCCTGTTGTTTGAGGAGTTGAGCTGCATGTGCATGGATGGCTAGCTGTGCCAGCTAGTTTCCATGTGAACGTGAATGAAGGGCATTTTGTTTAACCTGTCAGTGCATTCGAGTTCTATTTTTTCAGTAAATGCATTTTGTTCTCTGCATTAACATTATAAAATCCTTTAAATAGCCGTTTAAATAGGGTTATAAAATTACAGGTTAATGCTATTCTGTAGTATGATCACCTGTCATTTTATGAACATAACTGGTTCAATTTCACATACAGTAATATACACAAATATGCAATTTAACCAATTTAACCATTTTATAGTGCATGCTGACCATTGCTAGATTTACATAATCCCTTTGTTGCTGTTGCTGGGAGACTACATCATAAAAATAAGGTTTTGATGATGATGATGATGATTATTATTATTATTATTATTAATAAACAATATATAATAAGATTTTGAAGAGTTATTATATGATTATACTCATTTGAACTCGTGACAATTTGTTCATATCCATGTTATACCAGTTTTGATTCATAACTATAGTGAAAGTTTCAAAATACTCTGTGGTATTTCTTTTTCAAATATTGAATGATTCTCCGTAATGTTATTCAGCTAGATTTTTTTTTTTTGTTTCTTTTTCGATTGTTAGAAAATTTGTTTTGTGAATTTTGAGTTGTTGTATTTTTCTATCTTTAAGTAGCTAGCATTTTATGGCAAGAACCATTCACAGCTAGGTTACTAGATGATAGTTTGTGTTCTCACTTCTCATGTTTTCCCAACCTGAAAACAGCTGCTACTTTCCTTTTTCACTTTTTATGACCTGTAGCAATTGAAACATTAGTGGTCATAAATAATTAGCAGGAGCTTACAAGCCAGAAGAGAACATTGCCCAAGGCATATTTGACAGCAGTAAAAAATGAAATTCAAACCTTTGCCAGGAGGTCAGTAGGGTTTTTCACAAGGTAATGACACAAAACCTACACTCAGGTTAATACAGATATTGCTGCACAAAAAACTTGTGTCAGAGTAAAAAAATATCCAGTCATAAACAAACCAACAAACTAATCTATAATCATATTGTGTCCAAAATTCCAACTTACCAACAATAATACAGTTCTACTGTAACAAAACATTAATAATGGAGTAATATTTACTGTAGTAATAGCAAGTACTGTAACTCAACTGTTTTATCAAATGGACTGGCTGGCAGAGTTTACTTCATGAAATGCAAAAACAAACAAACAAACAAACAAAAACAAACAAACAAACAAAGACAATATGAATGCAAATCAATACCTCTTCTAATCAGCCAAAATGCTTAAGGGTAGGGGGAAGACCTTAACTTTGACTCTTTTCAGGTTTTGAATATAAAAGTTTGTAATAAATGAGGGACTTCTGGTGCTCTGTAATCTCTGATCATCAACAACTGCAACAATGTTTTTTTGTTTTTTTTACAGTACCTGCAGAAATCTTAAAGAAGAAGAAGAAGAAGAAGAACCTTGTCACCCTGAAGCTCTGCTCGCATGTAATCTGTAATCGGATGCTGCATTGACAAAGTGCTTTAAGGCATGTTTCTTCATCTCAGCTTCAATGCCATCATGAATGCATTGTGTGGGAGGGATAGCATGATTAAATGGATACACTTGGACATAACTGCAATGTGAAAAGTATAATGTTTTGATTTTATTTTATTCTGTTAATACCATACTGTATAAGTCCTGATTACATACCTGAAAAAAACTAGTATGCTATGTTATTTAATTGTACTTTATTATGTAACATAGCATTTAATATCCAAACTTGGTAATATGGAAGTATATTTCATGGATGCACTTTTATATACAGTGTCTTCAGATTATTCACATTACTGCACTAGAGTGTATCACAGTATTTAGTGCATATGTATTTACTGTAGATTCACAGTACCTCTCATTATTTGTAAGTACCTTCCAATTTGTAAATCAATCAATCAATCAATCAATCAATCAATCTATCTATCTATCTATCTATCTATCTATCTATCTATCTATCTATCTATCTATCTATCTATCTATCTATCTATCTACAGTATCTATCATCTTTAAGTGCTGTGGAACAAATGGTATGGCGTAATGTTGTTTTCATAATATTAATACTTCTGATTTCCTTATACAATTACACAGTGAGTGAGTTTTATGAAGGATTGAAACTTAAACTTAACATTTACTGAATATATTTAACTGAAACTTAACATATGAATGATGCTATGGCATGTTTGTGATTTCAACAGACAATTATGTCACGACCATTACCCGTTATATTCACTGGGTAAAGTATTAAACAGAGATTTAAATAGCAAACAATAGAGGCCTGTACACAGGCATTTCCTGATCAGTTGCTTACAGAGGCTGTTTATGGTAGTCTAATTTATTCATAAGAATGTTAGTAAAACTCGATAAAAGACAGTCTGTTGAACAAAGTTACACTGTTTTCTTATTTGGCTGTAATAAGGAGCTCCTGGTGTAATAGTGGTGTTAAAGCTGCCACTGATGAAAGACTGGGGTCATGATGTTATTTTGAGTTGTCCATGGTGATATTCTGATTTATTTTGAATATCTTCATGTGGTTCTCAGTTGATTTTCCACACATGGGTAGAAGCGTGAAGTCAAAACTAATGATAAAAAGAATAAAAAGAAAGTGAGTGGGAAGGAGAGAGAGAGAGAGAGAACTCGCTCTCTTTTGAGTTCAAGAGAGACAGTGTGTACTGGACAAGACAAGTGAACAGTCGAGGTTCAGAGGAGTCTGATTGTATCACCTTATAACCTGATATCCACTTAAAGTAAATCAAACAGTGCTGTTCAGCAGAGACAGTCAGTCTGTCGTGCCTTGACTGGGGTGGGAGGGGGGTCAGGGGGTGTCTTTATTGAAACAGCCTTTAATCCAGTACTTGAATACACATCAAGCTTTGAAACCCTTTATACTTGGCTGTACAGATCACGCTAATCTGGTTATGTGAAGCCAAATTGGTCAATTGCTTTCTAAAATGGATGAGGAAATTTTTGAGAAATTAGCAATTTTTTTATTTCAAATTAACCAAACCATTTCCATTATTTGGTTTACTGTTTGGTTGGTTTAAAGAAAAAAAAATCACCTCTCTTAGTTGCTTCATGCTTTGATTTTCATGAAAGCAGAATTAAAGTTGCCCATCATAAAAAATGTATGGATTAAGATTGAGAATAAATGGTGCTTCCCAAATGATTGCAGATATATCATATATGTTCAGGTACATTTTAAGATGTATATTGTACTGTAAGACTAAATAGACTAGTGATGTGCCTCAGTATGTTGAAGGATGCTATTAAATCAATGCAGAGGATTTTATTTTTATGTGGGAACTGCCCGGTCAGGCCTACAGTATAATAAGTTGAAATAAGTAATTTTTTTAATATTGCAGCCAAAGAGAAACAAAAATAATAAAAGCATGAGTGAGACAGCCCTGTACACATCTCACAATTTATATCAGATAAGGAATTATCACGTATGCCCCTTTTCTGTGCTTTTAAGGGTTTCTGTAGGCATAGTGTACAGTATAAAGTTTAGGATGCACCCACTATCAGTTTACATCTGAATATGCATTATATGAATATTTTGCGTACTAAGAAAATATAGATAACAGAGCAGATTCAGATATCAAGTGTATAGAGCAACACGTCAGGTTAAAGCCAAAGGTAAACTGAAATTTTTTTTACCGCATGGTCATTTCAAATGAAATAGTATTTGTGTGTGTGTGTGTGTGTGTGTGTGTGTGTTTGCACAAAATTAAATATCTCTGCCCCAGAGGCTTGTGTCTAGCTCAGTCTCAGATGAAATGGCAAATGGCTTTAAAGCCAATCTCAGTTTTTATGAGTTGTTGAGGCTTTGTCTGTTTTCCCTCATTCTGTAACATTAAAAGGAAAAATGAAGGTATTGATTTTCTGTCTGTTTCTCTCTGTTTGGAATATTAACATGGACACTGTGGTCTTGCACACAGCCCTTTTTCTGATTGCCAGTGACAGCTGATGTGTAACTGTGCAACTACAGCAACTCAAAAATTTCAGATGGAGGTTCAGAAAGCCATGGGGTTAAAATAATTTTGCTTGTAATACAGCATTTTAAGATAGGCTGTTACTGCCCCTTCATGACAATAATGTATTTGAACCTGATCTATTTAAAGAACATTTCAGCAAACTGTTTTCCTTCAGTCCCAGGATTCAATATTTTGACACTGAATTCACCACACTGACTACTGGTTGCATTTTCAGAGTGCACTTGTAGTAGTGTAATGATTTATTGTCCCAATAGCAAGTGTCAGCCAGAAAAGCATGGGCTCCCTGTTTAGTCCGGTTCCCCCTACGTTTTCTCCCTCATGTCATCTGGCATGATGTTATTGGGATTGTTGTTGGCATTGTTGCCTCTGATTTTCTCATTATGAGTCTGAATTTACATCTGGATTTCTGTACAGATGCTTAATGACCTTATCTATTGTGAAAAGTGCTTTGAAAATGGAAAACAAATGGTGTCATTTTTGTTATATTCATACACTGATGAACTGCCATCAAGTGCATGTGAGCAGGAGCCTTGAGCAAGTAAATGTAGAACTGAGGTGCTAATAGATGTACTGTAAAGGCTCATGTTTCTAATGAGATAACCTGTTATGCATATATAATATCATCTGATTTTCATGGGCTGAGTAATATTATGTCACACATAACAGTGTATTTAGACCTTGTGCACAGGATTGTGAACTGTTGATGGGACGATCATTGTTTATTGTCGATCATCTGGCAATGTCCTGTGCATTTCAAACAAGCGATTGTGAAAAATGCCAATTGTTAAAAATTCAGTCATGTTGCTAGTCCAAGGAATGGCCATGCATACTGTATAATGCCAAAAACACAACTGTGTAAAATGAAGTACGATGTATCTCAACGTGAACTACCTCAACAAAGCTAAATCTTGACATGCAGAGTGTGATATGAAAAATCTGTTACAAGGAGTAGGTGTACATGGTAAATACTTGTGGCCTACAATGTCACTGTACTTCTGGTTTGAAAGTTATTTTGTGTTTGTAAGATATTCAGTACTTAATGCATTAATGCGAGTAATCCTAGTTGATGTATATACAGTATGCATAATGCACTCCGTGTGTAGTAATAGTGAATGATGGTGGGATTGATTTTCAGCAAACACAATGAGTGAATAAACCATTGTACGTAAAAAGGTTTAGCAACAAGTTGCACAGCTTTTTTAAGTTTACTAAACTTTTAGAGGAATTTGCTGGCCAAACTAAATATTTCGCATTGCTGTTTAGTTGACACAATGTGCACCAAGTTTAAAATCTTAAATTGACTCCACTTGTAATTCAAATATTTGTCAGCTCAGGTAGTATTGGATGTATAAGTATATTTCTCTTTGGTTGACTTAACCCAATTTTTCATCTACTCAAAAAGGTACATTTTCTTTCATTGTAGCTAATTGATGTACAGGTAGTTGGTTCAGGCTGGTATAAAAACAAGTTGGCCTAACAATACCCCATCAATTAAAACACACATACATTACTTAAAAAAAACTTTATTCTTCTATAACTAGTCAAGTTAAAACAGTGACCTTCATAAAACAGGGGGATACATATTCATTCATTCATTCATTCATTCACTGAATAACTGTATAACACCAGATGCTTGTCAAACTCTTACTGATTCTTTTACTGTACAGTATATTATATTCTTTATATTCTTATCTGTTTTCATACGAATAAGTATAAGATGAGCATTAGGGACTCTGGGTGTCGTGTGATTAAATCTCTTTTTAGCTTATTCAATCTGTGTCTCCGAAGTTTTCAAGAACACAATGTTACCTGTTGTCTCAACAAATACCACTGTAAGAAGTGTATAATATAAATATATACATATAATGTAAAAAGGTACAATATAATTAATTCAACATTTATCTAGTTGGATTTTTTACATTGTGGTTAAACCAATTATTAACTGATCATTGATTGGTTTACTCAAACCAATTATCAATAATAGGATGTGTACTGACTCCCATCACTAGGGTGAAGGCATTTCACTGAAGGAGCCACTGTGACATTTACCAGCTGTACTGTAAATGCTGCTGTTGTTATGTTCTTTAACATAATATTCACAATATATGTAACAAATACTGATATTATTTTATTGGGTAAATAATATAGTAACATATTACAGACATGGCCATGATTATTTCTCCTCAGCCTTACCTTTTCTTTTTAGACTGTTGTATGCTTCAGTCCGCTCTATAGCAGAAATGATGCTTGAAGAAATAAAGCTAGGTAAGAGTGAAGGGCAGAGTAGCAAGTGCAAAATATTAAAAGAAATAATAACCCAGACTTTGGCTGGAGGTCACTTTGAAATCTCCCCAAGCAGTTGTTCCAAAGCTGTATATCTTTTTCTTTAAAAACACCCTTGAGATGAGCACCACAAAGGTTACAATGTTAAGGCAGCCAGTATTAATGGTGAGTCTGCTAAACTGAACTGTATTCTCAGGGTTAAAACCTCCCTGAGTGACCATGGAATGCAATGTTTGAGGAAAATATGTGACTCTGAGCCTTACATCTCTACACAATCTATATGAGGCCTTATCAAGGTGAGGGCTGCCACAAATGCCAACCATTTTAAGTGATTTTTGGGTCCTGTCAAAAGCCCCTGCAAGTTTTTTTTTTTTCATGCTTTCTCTCTTTGATTTCTACCATACTTTCTTTGGCAGTCATAAATTGTTTTAAGAAAATAGGATTTCAAGATTCCTAGTTATTTGTCTCTGCGACAACCCACTGTCAGATTGACCAACAATCCAGGTTCAGAAATCAGAAATTTCTTTGGAATTGTTACTTCTTGGCAAGTTCAAAGATTCCAATCTGATCGGAAGACAATAAATAGTAATAATAATAATGGCAACAAATCCTGGTACATACATTTTAACATAAAACTATGGTTACTTCTTGAATGTCTGTGTATGCTGGAGTTTTTTTTGGTTTAACAAATAAAAATGTTACTAAGGTGGGATTAAAGGTTTTCATTCATGGTCATCACAAACAATATGCTATGTATTTATTTTTCAGCTTCGCTAGCCTCTGATTTGTCAGCAGATTAAAAATACCTCCAGTAGTAAATAAACAATAAATGTATTTGTACTTAAGTAGATTTGTGTAGAAAACTGTAGTAGTGGCAGATTTGAGTAGTCTGCTGCTCTCATCATGCTTTTAGAAATATAATACTGCATTTTTTTTAAACCACACACCAGGCAACATCAATCAGAGTGCATTTTCACTAATATTTATAACGTCTGCCAAAGCAGAATAACTCTATTTAATGGGTATTAACATTTATTTTAACATTTATTTTCTACACTTCGACAAAAGGTTCCAGCTCACACTTAAAAGCTACTTTAGTCTTGCAAAAGTTTCTACATATGGTTGAAATAACACAAAAAAGTTTCACTTGAAATTCTAAAGAACTCCATTAAGAAGCTACACTCATTAAATATCCAGAAAATATGCACAAGAACTTCTCTCTGTGTGGTTTTGCAGCACAGCAAAGTATGAGCATGTTATGTAAGAAATTAAATCAGTTCACTTCAACTCACAAATGATTTGAGCAGCCATATAACATAAAAAAAAATCAAATACATGAGCAAAATTATGTAAACTGTAGAAGAAATAGATACCAAGGTGAAAATAAGATACCATTAGCATGTAGTAAGAGCTGGTGAGACACATGGATTTCTGTGATAGCACTGCTATACTATAGCTGCAGTTTAAATGTCTATATTTATTTGTTATTTATAAAATAAAATAAAAATGTAGAAAGGATATTTTTTTTAGGTGTTGTGGTGGGGATAGCAGTAGTTTCATAGCAGTGTTGGTTTATGCAAAATATGTTTTTGACAGCTGTAACAAAGGCTGTGTGCTTTGACCGCACCATTGTGATTTAATTACTGTAATTAGATTAAGCCATTATAATTTGTACTAGTTTTGCTTTTTTATTCTCTAACTTTTCATGATTACTTTTTTAAAAACATGTGAAAGCAGTCACTATGAGAGTTATGCAGGATTGTATTATTATATAATTGTTGCATACAGCATTATCTTTCAATAACTAGCTTTCTTGTGCACTGAAAAATAAATTCCTCAGCTTCTCTTATTAACTCATGTACGTACAGAGCAGAGATGTTCTCAAAAATACTGTAATTCATCCTACGTATTTCTAAAATAATTGTGACACTAAATATCGCTTTAAAAGTTACCCTCTGTTTTTGTTTTCTGTAAGAATATGGCATGGATAAATAATTACTTTCTTGTGCTGCCAGGAATATTTGAATCATACTTTTTAAAGGGTAGTCCTGAAACTGGAGAAAATCACATTTTTTCTTATTAGTATTCAGTAGATATGTTGAAATACTCTGGACTAAATTGCATGATTCTATGAAATATTTAAAAAGAAACATTTCTCTCTAGGAGCTTATTAGTGATATGGGACTGTTGGGTCTGTGTGCTTCTGTCACAAACTTTACTCTCTATATATTCTAATGTAGGAAATATACAATCAATGCTATTTATCTGATTATGAAAATAGCCTGCTGATTTTCTAACATCTAGACATGCTGGTGTTTATTTTGTGGTAACATATTATAGGCCTAACATGGAAATACTCAGATTTTCTTGAAGCACCTATACAAATATAGGAACATCTAAATAACATACTTGTGCATGTTTTTGTTCCATAGGGATGCAGTAATAGATTTGAATAGATTTTTAATTTATGACCTTACTTCTCATTCATTCATTCATTCATTCATTCATTAATACACTCATTCATTCTTTCATTCATTCTGCAAACACAAGATTGCATGGGCCACAGTTAAAGTTCTTACTGACCAAGCACAGAGACAGATAATGTATCAAATTACTGTGAAACTGTCCTTCTGGGAGGAATCTAGCCCTGAACACAGCCACACTAGACTTTTTAACTGTGACACCAGCTCATTAGATCACAGAGGTCATCTGCCCCCTTATCATTTAGCAAGCAGGCCACCAATAATGGACACTTTGGCCATCATTGGGATGGAGCAGCATGTCAAAGCAGTCCTGGACTCCAATTTGAAAAGTTTCTGAAAGGTCCAATGGGAATCTGTCCTCTGTTTAAGCTCTGTTTGTCTGCTAACCTTCAAGGGTCACTTATTTTATTTATTTATTTAATTTAGATAGAAAAGCAATCTCTTGGCTTTGTTTTATTAGTGTTCTTCCAAACTTCCAATTGAAGTGAAGAATGGGACTTTATCATTAGTACCTTTTCTTTTAAGCATCCAAGATACAATTTGTTTATAAATGCTTCACGACCAGAAGTGAATTGTAGTGTTCCAGAAAACTGTTGTCTAGTTTCAAGAGAGTCTGTACTAGAAAGAAATATAATAAATGATAATATACTATTTATATATACAGTACAGACATATTTATATTTCATTCTTGATAACCTACTCAGGGTCATTTTTTTCATAAGAAGTCCTTTAAAAATGATTCAGTCAATATAAACTGACATCTATCATGCTGTTGCTGTTTTTTGAATGTCTGGCCTTCAAATAAATGAGCTTCAGTGTGGGGCATTATGCATCTTTCATGTATACGCTCAAGAGACATTTGTTCAGTGGAAAAGCACCCCAAGTTGAAGCACTCCAGGCACCTGTGATTGATTTTCTCTTGTGTGGCTTTGAAGCAAAGCTGATGGCTTTTTCTACTCACCAAACGTAAAACCAGATTCACAGGACATCAGTGATCATTGTGTCTGCTTTTATATTATCTTCAGTTTTCTTCAAGGCAAACTGAAATATGTCTTTCAGCTTCCATAACTATGAATGTAGTTCTATAAATATTCCACATAGGATATATGACATGTTGGACACAAATAATGATGTTTTATATAACTTAGAATAACTGAATTGTAAAGGCTAAATGAGGTGTGTTTTATTTCTATGTTGATAGCTAGATTTTGTAAAAAGTTTGTACATATAAATAAATGTTCTTCAAAATTGGAAATAATTCTATTTCTAAAGTTTTTTGGAGAAATTATAAATGTTGTGAGCACAAATATGTTTTCTGTAAGGTTTTTTTTCTGTAAGGTTTGACATATCTGACTATTGTCATGCTTCCCCTGCATTCTGAATCACCTATTATTATATGCACTTGATGCAACACATGCTTCAGACACACTCAATATAGCAAACTTACTCACATAATGGTACAAAATAACTATTGCAGAATTACACTTTTGGTTTTTTTTTCCCTGTAAGAAAATGACATTGGGAAATCATCATTGTCTCAAGCTGCCAGAAATATTTTAAACACAGTTCCTAAAGAACAATCCTGGGACTGGAGGAATATCATGGCTTTCTTGTTAGTATTCAGAAGGTACATTGAAATGCTCTTGACTAAATTGGGTGATTCTATGAAATATTTAAAAAGAAATGCATTCCTCTCCAGCAGCCTGTAATTAGTGTGATATGTGACTGTTGGGTCTGTGTGCTTATGTCTTGCTAGTCAGAAACTGCATTCTTCATATTCTTATTATGACATATCATAACAGTGTTTTGCTACAAGGCACTGAAAGATTTTTTTCCCCCAATATGTTAAATTTGGCTAAAAGAACATTCCATGATTAAATTTATCAGTGACTGGTGAATTTTAGTTAACATTCATAAACCTCTCTGTAAGAGAGAAAAAAAAGAGCTAGCAACAATTTATTGAATCAAAATGCAATATTTATTTTGCCACGAATGCAAATATGAGAATGATTTATTTGTTTCATTGAGCAGGTAAACATTTGGAAAGAGTTAGTGCTTGTGAATTAATGTGCATATAAATTCACAAGATTTCATTTTGTTAGTTAAGAAGATCAGTATAAATAATCAGCCAGTGTGGTCTAGTTTCAGTTGTTGTGGCTATTTTACCACGTATGGAATTATATTTAAGAAAATAAAATACTTTGTGATTTGATATAATCTCAATATATGCCTTGCTCAATTATGCAATATTTTATCAATTAACTGTTTATTTTGTATAATATATTTGCATCTAACTTCCTGTGAATGGCACTTGCATTCTGGTTTTTAAATTCTTCATGACTTATGCCACCTAAAAACAAAAGCTGCACATAGCAACTTGCTAATGCTATGAGTACTGTATAAAGGTAAATTCTATTAAATGAGTTTCTCCTACTTTGACAGAAGTTAAGGAAGGTACTAAAAGTACTTTTAAAAAATTGGATTAAAACATCAAGGCTATACGTAAAAGAATGCGGGAGGGATCAACCTGCAACAATATGAAACTCTGTTTCTGAAGTGTTTTGTGTTAATAATGTGCTACGGATTGTGAAAGATTACGGATTACCTTGTGAAAGGTAAACTGTTTTTATACCCACCTTTTGACAGACAGGCTAGGATCTCTTAGCAACCCTAGGGCATCCTCTCCTTTGTTGTACCATGCTGCAGTTTAACACTGACCCATCCACTGTGAGGAGCTCTGCCTTTTTGACAGTGATAGATGTGGTGCATGTCCCAAGCAAGAAGTCTTATCAGAGTTACCTTTCAAAAGCAACGGCACTCAATAAGACAAACGATCATGAATCAAAAGCATCTTCACATAGTGACTGAGAGTGTGATGTCACTGGGGGCTGCAAAGTGATTATCTATACAGTATTTGCCGCATACAACCTGTTGAACCATCAGTTTCAGAAGTGAGTAGAAGATTATTGTTCTCTCATATAGATCTGAGATTTCTCATATAGGTCTCCTCAACATTTTGTTATCTGGGTTTTGTAGGATATTATGTAGGATTAAATAATAGTTATATTACATGTTAGTTTATAATAAGGATCACATTACAATACAGATGTATTATTCAATTTAGTTTTTGCTATAGAAGGAACATTGGACCTTTTGCATTAGTCTAATGTCATTTAACTCCAAAATCAGAGACCTGATTTCAGTCTCACTGCTGGAAGGACTGTACTTTGGTTATTCTCATGAAGTGAACTCTGTAGCATGTGAGGTAGGATTTAATCATTCAGCATCATGAAATGTTTGAAGATGGTAGGCACCAAAGAAGATTCCAAGGTATTTCACTAAACCACTGTGAATTGAAGTGATTGTTTTTGCTTCATACTCACTGCTTTTAATGTTTGCACAAGGTTCCCTACAACACAAAAAGCTTGTGTCATTAAATCACCATATTAAATAATTCTTAAACAAGACCAATAATAAAAAAGAAATTCAAAAATGTTATAAAATGTATCACCATGTTACACATGGGCTGGAGTAGATATTGCTATAGATACATATTTTCTATAAACCAATATAAACTGGAGTAATCAAATAAATTGGAAACACAAGCTGTTAGTTTATAGGTTATCTAATAAACATTATCAACAAAAAATATCAAAAAAATTAAAGAAGTTTAGGACAGTTCCAGCATTATGGATGACATTTGTACAATATATAGATTAAATAATAATCATCAGCAATCATAAACTGGTTAAAATGCTGAGTGATACAGTAGGTTATTGACATTTTATAGTCGGTCCACTGATTGTCTATAGAATGTCTATAGTGTGCTATAAAAATAAAGCATTATTCAAAATTTATAGCAACATTAAAGGAAATGTAAGGTGCCATAAGTTGACTGCTTTTTTTGTCATGATCTACATAAACATATCCAGCAAATATATATTCACATATATGATCATATTTCTTTTAATATAATTACAAAATGCACTAAAATCTTTCATATTATGTTTCTCTGCCCTACAAAACAGTAACAGGTTAAACTATTACAGTGGGATTCAAGCAACATGCTATTTTGGAGGTATTGAATAATCAATACAGTCATTTAAATTAATTAGCCTTGTGAGGATCTTTTAAAGAGTGTCATGACTTATAAACCATCCCTTCTTTTGCACCAGAGTGTTCACATGGTGAAAATCCATACCTAGCTAATACAATCTCATTTCTTTTTCTGCCCTGCCAGTTTAAATAGTCTATATTGAATTAACTCCATAAAAAACAGAAATCGATCTTTCCGTTGCCCATCTTGATACTGCTTTTCGCACCACTGAACTCATAATCATCTCTGATCCAGGCATCCAGGCTTAGGGCCAGAAGAAAAAAAAAAACTTAGGCTACACAGTCACAGTTATATGTGGCACTTTTCTTTTCTCATACTGCCACGGACTTATAGTTCTATCTGAATGGCCATTCTGTGTATCCTTGATTGACCTTTCAGTAGAGTGCACTAACTAATTTCAGGGATCTCATTTATCAGCTACAGAACGCAGTACAGAGTAAGTGGAAGTGTGTAGCATAGAATATAAATCAGTGTTTTGGGTTCTTTTAATATATATATTGCAGCAAGTTAAAGCTTACTGCCTTATTAGTTTACAGTGACTAAAACACACTAATATATAATGTCCACTAGTTAGTGGGTCTCATTAGCCATGTTTCATTTGAGTTCTTTTTGTATGTCAATAGTGGGCTTTTTAATAAATCAGAGCATCATGGTGGATAACAGAGGCACAGTGGAGAAAAAATTAAAACACACACTTGTGAATTGATGCTGACAGTCAGTGCTGGAGGGGTATTTGATGTGGATGAAATATTCCTGTGACTGAGAAACAGAACGCCTGAATCAAAGCAAACAAGAATAATGGAGCGGGGAATGACACATTCATTATTCATGATGGAGCTTTTGCGATACATTTATTTTTCCATTTACTCATTTATTATTTTTTATTTATCATCGGATCTTGTGCTGTAAGCAGAAGAGTGGTTGCATCTCAGTTTAAACTGTGTATCCTAAATGTCATACAGTATACTGTGGACTAGATCAGCATTTAAAAAGTCCTTAGTTTAGATGTTTAAATCTACATGAAATACGTGTAGTTTTTCTTCATTCTTCTTACTAATTTTCTATTTTATTATAAAAAATATTATGAATTGGGATGGAGAAAATGTGACATTTTGTAATAAGTACCTTCAGAAGTCTGGCCTCTTGTTTTTCCTGAAGGACGCTGGGAGCAGCATTGTGACTGTGAAGTAGCTTTGCATAAACAAGTACATTCCTTTATCACAATGGAGATTAATTTGAATGTGTACAAGTCACAGACTCTCTCTCTTTTTTATTTTTTAGAATTTATGTATTGCTTTCCAGTGGCATAAAATTGCCCAAATTTGATGAAAAATGTGCACCCACTCAATCTTTTATGCATCAGTCATATGGGAGCCATCAGACAAACATAAATTAGAGAAATGCATGGTGAAGGCCTCATTTATAAAAGCAAAAATAATCACAAAACAGTCAGCCCTCAGGGATCTCAAACACAATTTCCATTTGCTTCATATCCTTCATTTTTCTCTTCTGTCACTTTCTGTACCTGGTCCCCCTCATCTGGGGACAATCATTAGACTAATTAGCAGGTAATCAATGTTTAATTAAAATGTGGTTGTTAATGAAAATGACTAGTGGTGCAATTTAAAGTCGACATTTTCTGTCCCTGCATTCTGGTTTTTATAGCCAAGTCGAATATTGAACAGTACAGTTTTTTTTAAGTTGGTAGAAGAGTAAGTAAGTAGCTTTTTGGAAAATCCTATTAAAATAATACTTAAATTTTATTTGCCGAGCCATTTTACGAGGGAGGCTATTCATACAAAGTGCTTAATTTTACACAATCTATTTTAGTATTATGGTTTGGGTCCTGCATCATTTCCAACATCCATCCATCCATCCATCCATCCATCCATCCATCCATCCATCTTCTATACTGTGTATCCTATACAGGGTTGCAGAAAGCCTGGAGCCTATCCCAGCAATCTTTGGGCACAAAGCGAGATATACCCTGTTCAGGGTGCCAATCCATCACAGGGCATACATGCCGACACACTCACACTCACACACTCATTAGGAACACTGATTAGCTCAATCTGCATGTTTTTGATCTGTGGGAGGAAACCTAAGTACCCAGAGGAAACACACCAAGGACAAGGAGAACATGTAAACTTCACAAACACTGACCCGGGGCAAGAATCGAACCCTCATCCCTGGAGGGGTGAGCCAGCCATGCTAAACACTAAGCCACTAGCCTGTAATTTGCAACATACTTGCTCAATTTTAAATAAATAATTCAAGAACTTCAAGATGTTTATGTTTTTGAAAATTGCTAGTCACCTCAGGATTGGTAATGACAGATTGCTTTTTCATTCTTCTGTTGTGAATGACACCTTCCACTTAATCTTTCCAAACTATTTTTTTGCTGTACTATTTCATGTGTTCATTTCCATTTAATTTTTTCCTGTCATTATTATTTGCTAATACTTTTTGATAACAAAAATGCACATGGGTTGACAAGTATGTGAAATATAGTTATGGGGCCTTTTACAGCATGGACATGGAACAGTTCTTAGTTATCATTTCCTGTAATTTGGACAGAGTGTAATGAGGGGTTGTAATAAAACATCTGCTTTAGCAAAGTCAATGATTAAAACTGACCTTTGGGTAAAGCAGGGAGTGCTTAATGACTATGGCAATACACAAAAGTGAAAAATTAATGCATTATCAATGTAATTAATGCCTATACTGGTCCTAAAGGCATTATGTAAATGGGAGTGAATCTTAATGTCTTCCACAAGAGATCCCATGGTCTGATGATTGCCCATAGACTTTTACTCACGACGGCTCTTTTGTCAATTACAGACTCAACCTTGCTACAGTCATCCTTCAAACGTTATTAAATTATCTTTGTGCCAGTGCGGTGGGGCTTTGGCATTAATAGTATTAATTGGTATTGAAATTCTACCTAGATAATCTTTTGAGGTTGTCTGAAGACGCTGATTAAGTTTGATGGGTACTTCACAAAAACTGAGTAAAAAGCATGTGAATTTATTGTTATGGTGTTGTTTTCTTTAAGGAGATGGAACACTCAGGAGTTTTGAAACAGCCTTCTGTACAGGCATGGAAAAGTCTTCAGTATAGAAAATTAGCATTTTCTTGTTAATGTGACATGGTGCAATTTTGACAATTATTTTTAAAATAATGAAAAAACTGATTTACATGCACTAAATCTAATAAAGTTTACAGGCCAAACACTATTTAAAAATCATAACATAACATAACATAACATAACATAACATAACATAACGCGACACAGAATCAACGGGGAAATCGCGAGGCGGCGGGACATGCTTTTACATCAACGAAAGTTGGTGTACAAATGTGACACCATTGAAGAAGATGTGCTGTCCTGATCTAGAGGCATATTTCATCAACTGCAAGCCTTTCTATTCGCCGCGCGAGTTCACCTCGTTCATTCTTGTGAGTGTGTACATCCCTCCACAAGCGTGTGTGAACGCAGCATTGCAACAGCTGGCTGCTCAGATCACAGACACGGAGCAACAACACCCGGACTCTCTTATAATTATACTTGGGGATTTTAACAAAGCAAACCTCAAACGTGAACTGCCTAAATACAAACAGCACATCACATGCCCCACCAGAGACAAAAATACTTTGGATCACTGCTACACCACAATAAAGGATGCATATCGCTCCGTCCCCAGAGCAGCTTTAGGACTTTCTGACCACTGCCTGGTTCATCTTCTCCCAACCTATAGGCAAAAACTTAAATCTGCTAAGCCTGTAGTAAGGACAGTAAAGAGATGGACCAGTGAAGCAGAACAGGAATTACAGGCCTGTTTTGACTGCACTGATTGGAGTGTTTTTGAAGCTGCTGCCACCAATCTGGACGAGCTCACAGATTCTGTAACATCCTACATCAGTTTCTGTGAGGACATGTGCATCCCTACCAGGACACTTTTAACATATAACAATGACAAACCATGGTTTACAGCAAAGCTCAGACAGCTTCGTCAGGCCAAAGAGGATGCCTACAGGAGTGGGGACAGGATCTTGTACAACCAGGCCAGGAACACACTAACAAGGGCGATCAGAGCAGCTAAGAGGAGCTACTCTAAAAAACTGGAAAACCAGTTTTCGGCAAACGACCCTGCTTCAGTGTGGAAAGGCCTGAAAACCATCACTAACTACAAGACGCCATCCCCCAACTCTGTAGGGAATCAACAACTGGTTGATGAACTGAATGAGTTCTATTGTAGATTTGAAACTCCCAGTCTCACACCACACTCCTGTCCTAACCCTCTTTCTACACCACCATTATCACCTCTGACAACCACCCTCTCTTCCCCCCCTGCACTCCAGGTCTGTGAAAAGGATGTTCGCCAGATCTTTCTGAAACAAAAGAGAAGGAAAGCTCCAGGCCCAGACGGCGTGACACCAGCCTGTCTGAAATCCTGTGCTGACCAGCTGGCGCCCATTTTCACACAGATCTTCAACAGATCACTGGAACAATGTGAAGTGCCTTTGTGCTTTAAACGTTCCACAATCATCCCCATTCCAAAAAAAACTAAAATCACAGGACTTAATGACTACAGACCAGTCGCCCTAACATCTGTGGTCATGAAGTCATTTGAAAGACTGGTGTTGGCCTATCTGAGGGACATCACAGGACCCTTACTGGACCCCCTGCAGTTTGCTTATAGAGCAAACAGGTCTGTTGATGATGCAGTTAATATGGGACTGCACTTCATCCTTCAACATCTGGACAAACCAGGGGCTTATGCAAGGGTCTTGATTATAGACTTTTCATCAGCTTTTAATACGATCATCCCAGCACTGCTTCAGACCAAATTAAACCAGCTCTCTGTTCCTAGCTCTATCTGTCACTGGATCACCAGCTTTCTGACAGACAGGCAGCAGCTAGTGAAACTGGGAAAATTCATATCCAACAGTCACACCACCAATACTGGAGCCCCTCAGGGTTGCGTTCTCTCCCCACTGCTCTTCTCCATCTACACCAACGACTGCACCTCCACAGACCCCACTGTCAAGCTCCTGAAATTTGCAGATGACACTACAATCATCGGCCTCATCCAGGACGGTGACGAGTCTGCATACAGAAGGGAGGTCAAGCAGTTGGCTGTCTGGTGCAGTCACAACAACCTGGAGCTAAACACGCTCAAAACAGTGGAGATGATCGTGGACTTCAGGAGAAACCCACCTGCACTTCCCCCACTCACCATCATGAACAGCACTGTGACGGCAGTGGAGTCATTCCGGTTCCTGGGCACGACCATCTCTCAGGACCTGAAGTGGGACATTCACATTGACTCCATTGTTAAAAAGGCCCACCAGAGGTTGTATTTCCTTCGCCAGCTGAAGAAATTCAACCTGCCACAGGAGCTGCTCACACAGTTCTACTCAGCCGTCATTGAATCCGTCCTGTGCACTTCAATAACTGTCTGGTTTGGCTCAGCTACGAAAGCAGACATCAGAAGACTACAAAGGACGGTTCGGACTGCTGAAAGAATTATTGGCACTCCCCTGCCCACGCTGCAAGAACTGTATATATCCAGAGTGAAGAAAAGGGCACGGAATATCACTTTGGACCCCTCACACCCAAGCCACCTTCTTTTTGAACTTTTGCCATCGGGTCGACGCTACAGAGCACCGAACACCAGGACAGTCAGGCATAAGAACAGTTTTTTCCCCCAGGCAATCTACCTCCTTAACAGATAAACATCATTCAAACGGTCAATAAATATATGTGCAATATTGTGTACAACACCACTGTGCAATATACTGTATAATACCACAGACTTCAGATATTGATGCAACTTATTTAAAAGTATCTCACATCGTACTCCATTTGATGTCAACCATTTAAAAAAAAAATTCTTTTTTTTTTTTTTTGCGTCATGCTGTTTTTGTCTTGTCATTTGTATTTTTTGTTCTGGAAGCTCCGTCACTAAAACAAATTCCTTGTACGTGCAAGCGTACTTGGCAATAAAACTCTTTCTGATTCTGATTCTGATAACATAACATAACATGCTTTAGTCCTAATTGCCAGAAATGTGCATACTGTACCATATGTGCTTGATATTTATGTCATCTGTTAAACACAAGTTATGTACACAAGCATTGAGCTAAATTGTATTCTGTCATTGTGTATTCTGTTATCCCCTTTGGAGATCATAAGTTTAGACGACATCCCTTTCGTGCATTTTTCTGTTAAGCTGCAGGCTTTATTTTTCATGTATGCCTGGGTGTTTTCAGAGAAAGATTAAAACCCTACACTTTTCCTGAAATCTGTTTCTTACAACAGTTTTTTGTTTGTTTGTGTTTTTTTGTTTTATGATGACAATTTTCATTCCAATTCAATTCTAGTCCATTTACTAAAATGAGAAATGCACAGTGAAAACTCAAGCAGGATGAACATCTCTAACTTTATCGGCCTGTTTTTTTGTTGTTGTTGTTGTTGTTGTTGTTTGTTTTTTTTTCCCCAAACTGGTTAGGGTTGGGTGATTATCCATTAGGTATGATGTGTTCATTTGGTGGATTTGGCTTATATTATATATTTTATTATCTCTGTAAATATGTATGTATATGTGTATGTGATTACTGTACTGTGTGTTGTAAACCGAAGAGAATAAGGCCACAATTATGCTTACTGAAATCATAAAAATAAACTTTTGAGTGATAACTTTTCAACACTTTCACTTTCTGAAATCAAAAGTTATTTCGACTGCTGCATTTCAGTTTATTTTTAATCCCTTGCCCATACTATTTTATACACACCCACATGCTCTTCAATTCTTGCTTCAATACTTCTCAGTAGATACAGTAAAGTAGACCACACTTTGTAATATTCAGAATCAGTGAAAAAGAGATACAATGACTAAAAACTGTTTTGATATTAAACCTGAACCTGAGGCTTGATATATACCCAGTTTTCCAAGTTTTAGCACATACATCATAATGATGCCACATGGCACCATCCACTGCATCTATTTGAACTCTAACTCATGCTTCATTACAAAGCAGCTAAACATATGCATATATGATGATAATAAAAGCCGTTAAAAGTAACAGAATCAAATAAATGGAAAAGTAAAAAAATATTGTTTGTGTTACTGCAATGCAGTATATAAAACTTTTTTTTTCCTTTGAAGAGCAGCATGTCGTGACAAGCACTATCCTGAAGCATCCTGTAGCAGTTCTAATCATTTAGTGATGATGTAACTGTTCTTTACTGGTGTCATTAGTTATTGTTAAGCAGCTATATTGCCTGTGTGATAAACTTGTCCCCAAGTCTGTTTGGATGCTGGAGATCTGTCTATCTGAAGACAGTAGTGAAAAGAGACTGTGTTCTGGGTAGTTAGGGTTTTTTATGATTGTCAATAGATATAGTAAATTTTTTGTAGAGAGGAAAGCACTTTTTCAGCCCTGTGTTTTTTGTACAACCCTTTGCAGAGTTCTGAGCCTGATTGTAGTGCAACTCCAAATCCAAAAGGGAATATCGCCGGTCAGGATATTCTTGATGGTACCATTATAGAACAGATAACCACAGACAGCCATGGTTGCTTAATGTCTCTCAAATTAGCGGGGAATTGTGCCATTCATCCTACCCAGAGACCATGGCCAATTTTGCTGTCTTTTACCTCTGGACATAGGTACTGCTTGCTGTTGTACAGTAAGTAGATAATTAACTGTATAATATAATGCTGATAAAAAAAATTCATTAAACTTATGCAAATCTATTAGACATTGAGATTGTTTAAACATGAATGCAATTCATTCTTCTGTATTATTATTTTTTTTTATAGCTGTAGAATGTTGTAGTAAATGTGCTTCAAAAATCATTTGACGTTAGAACAAAGATTAGTTGCTTGTGCTAACGTTGACATCCGACAACCAATCATCATCTCAGCTTAGCTAATGGATCATTAACAAATGAAATTGTTAGCAAGATCTTAAATGCATGATATTGATTAAGTCAAATGTGTTTAGGGATTTTTAATTGTATCTTCTGAGTGCAAATTAATAAATTAATGAATAAACAAAAAATGAAATAAAAAAAAATTCTAGCACTATAATGATGTATAAGATTCGGCAGGATTCATTATGGTAACTAGACATTAGTGATAATATAGGAGGACAAAGGTTTATGCCTTTCAAAGCAAAGAGCATAAAACCTGCACTCACATATCAGTAAAATTACAAGTCTTATCAGAATACTGATATTGATCACATAACATAGCATTCTAGGGTGGAAAACAGTCACCTGAACATATACCGTACATTATTCTGATTACAACATCATAATAATCTATTGGGAAATAAGAAATGAGGATAGAGTATTTAACAATAACTTGTTATCACTCCAAAATGCAATTGGTATAATGTACTCAAGGATACCAACATTTATCCAGGCTGATGTGGGTACTGTTACATAACTATTTCTTTTTCTAGAAATGACCTTAACATTCCTCTGTTTTGTCGCGCTGAGTTTGAGAGCTTACCTTGTAAAGCTCAACATGACCAAATATAAGCATTTACTGTATTTACGTGCTTGCTCAAAATGTAGGTGTTTGTGTAACACACAACTCCAGTAGAAAGGAGTGTCAACAAAGTGTATGTACTGTAATGCTCAAACTATGCAGTCAGTCACAGGAGGTTACTGAAAGTTAAGGACAACCCTTGTGAAGAAAGCACAAAAGGTTCATAAAACCTTATTTGGAAACAAGATTATAAGAAATGTAAAATGGTGCCTGGCTGACTTCAAGACATGACTCTGATTTAAGTAGAACAAACATATGGCGCAGAAGACCTATCAGAGTAAGTGATCCAATATAATACAGCAGACAGCTACTTTTGCCAGCAACTTTACAGCCACTAATGATAACATCCTGGGCAAGGAATGTAACAGGAAACCAGATTCCATAAAGCATTAACAGAGGAGCTGGCTACATAAAAATAATATGTGCAGCAATTTTATTCATATCATGGTGCTGTCGAATTCCAAAATCAGATGGTATGGATTCTTTTCAATAACAGCATGGCTTTGATAATAGTGCTGGCTGGCAAAAAATAATTCATAATATATGCATGTATTCTAATGTTATCATTTCTATAGCAACAGCTCAGACACTAGGACTTAATAGTTAATTAAACTGGTATAGTGATGCTTTATGTTAAAAGATAAATCTGTAACTTTAAGATTTTTTTTGCTATGACATACAGTAGGTTTTTATTCAAGACAGAGAAATTTGTACTTTCCAGTTTCCTAGTAAGTTAACAAGCTAAAAACAAGAGAGAGAGAGAGAGAGAGAGAGAGAGAGAGAGAGAGAGAGAGAGAGAGAGAAACAACTGTTTATCTATTATGTAAATTATAAGAGGAACTTAAATTGTCTTGTGAACATTGCACGACAACAAAAAAGTAATTACAAATGGTTAAATGCCATTTATCTCAGTGTTATACCTACAGTATCTGCCAACCTTCAGACAGAAAATTGTAACGAGCTGCATTCAAAACCAAAATGTGAGCTTTAAATTGTTTCCTGCATTGTATTGTCTTTAAATCTACAAAATAATAAACTCACTGCAACATCATTTTTTAAAATCTTATATTTACAAATACTTTTAATAATTTGTTTTAATATTCTAAGCAAATATGGAAAATACAAAATAATTTGCTCTTTAGTAAGAACCCCAACATAAAAATAAAATCCTTTGTTTATTTTCAAGGGTTCCAAACTCACTGTATTTCAGGGTCATACTGTATACTGTACAACTAATGTGGGAGACACGAATGTGATGGCAATACTGCGCAGCGGTTAATGTAGAAGCCCAAGCACACACACACACACACACACACACACACACACACACACACACACACACACACACACACACACACACACACACACACACACACACACACTATCATGAACAGGTTGTGATAACAAAAGGGGGGGAAAGGTGAGAAATGTTGTCATAAATTGGGAGACTCCGGAGAAATTTGAAAAGTTTGGTGTTATACTGTATGAGGAAATATTCATGCTTAATTTGTGAATAATTAATAAAATTAATTCAATAATGATTATTATTTTCCAGTGATAGTATGACCCACCATGTGTGCCAGTGGCCATTTAGATTCATGAGAACTGTGCATTCAAAAGGTAAAATACCATACAAGAAGTATGATGCAGTGCTTTATCGCCAGCTGACTTGAAACAATTTTGAAAACATAAAATATAATAAAAGAAAAGATAGACCAAAAAGCCTTAAAAATTCACTTTGGACTTTACCTTTAAAATGGCACCTGCTTCAAGTAACTGTTCCTTTTTTTTCTTTTACAACAAAGTCTTTGATTTTTTTCCCCTGGGGATTTGTAAGAAGATTTTTTGTAGAAGAGGAGAGGGGCATTGTCACTTGAGGTGCAAATAGCTGATAGCAGAAATTCTTTAAAGTTGGGTGTTTATTGAAGACTTTAAAGGCTTTTATATACAGTCGTGGCCAAAAGTTTTGAGAATGACACAAATATTAGTTTTCACCAAGTTTGCTGCTAAACTGCTTTTAGATCTTTGTTTCAGTTGTTTCTGTGATGTACTGAAATATAATTGCAAACACTTCATACGTTTCAAAGGCTTTTATTAACAATTACATGACATTTATGCAAAGAGTCAGTATTTGCAGTGTTGGCTCTTCTTTTTCAGGACCTCTGCAATTCGACTGGGCATGCTCTCAATCAACTTCTGGGCCAAATCCTGCCTGATAGCAACCCATTCTTTCATAATCACTTCTTGGAGTTTGACAGAATTAATGGGGTTTTGTTTGTCCACCCGCCTCTTGAGGATTGACCACAAGATCTCAATGGGATTAAGATCTGGGGAGTTTCCAGGCCATGGACCCAAAATTTAAACGTTTTGGTCCCCGAGCCACTTAGTTATCACTTTTGCCTTATGGCACGGTGCTCCATCGTGCTGTAAAATGCATTGTTCTTCACCAACTGTTGTTGGATCGTTGGAAGAAGTTGCTGTTGGAGGGTGTTTTGGTACAATTCTTTATTCATGGCTGTGTTTTTGGGCAAAATTGTGAGTGAGCCCACTCCCTTGGATGAGAAGCAACCCCACACATGAATGGTCTCAGGATGCATTACTGTTGGCATGACGCAGGACTGATGGTAATGCTCACCTTTTCTTCTCTGGACAAGCCTTTTTCCAGATGCCCCCAAACAATCGGAAAGCGGCTTCATCAGAGAATATGACTTTGCCCCAGTCCTCTGCAGTCCATTCACCTTACTTTCTACAGAAGATCAATCTGTCCAATCTGATCAGTCTGTCTGGTTTTTTTTTTGGAGAGAAGTGGCTTCTTTGCTGCCCTTCTCACCAGGCCATCTTCCAAAAGTCTTTGCCTCACAGTGCGTGCAGATGCGCTCACACCTGCCTGCTGCCATTCCTGAGCAAGCTCTGCACTGGTGGCACTCCGATCCCGCAGCTGAATCCTCTTTAGGAGATGATTCCTTGAAGTTCTTGATGATCCTATAAATTGTTGATTTAGGTGCAATCTTAGTAGCCACAATATCCTTTGCCTGTGAGGCCATTTTTATGCAATGCAATGATGACTGCACGCGTTTATTTGCAGGTCACCATGGTTAAAAAGGGAAGAACAATGATTTCAAGCATCACCCTCTTTTTAACGTGTCAAGTCTGCCATTCTAACCCAATCAGCCTGACATAATGATCTCCAGCCTTGTGCTCATCAACATTCTCACCTGTTAACATGACGATTACTGAAATGATCTCAGCAGGTGCTTTAATGACACCAATGAAATGCAGTGGAAAGATTTTTTTGGGATTAAGTTAATTGTCATGGCAAAGAAGGACTATGCAATTCATTTTATTCACTCTTCATAACATTCTGGAGTATATGCAAATTACTACAAGTTATTATAAAAACTTAAGCAGCAACTTTTCCAATTTCCATTATTTGTGTAATTATCAAAACTTTTGGCCATGAATGTGTATATACAGGTCCTTCTCAAAAAATTAGCATAGTGTGATAAAGTTCATTATTTTCTGTAATGTACTGATAAACATTAAACTTTCATATATTTTAGATTCATTACACACAAACTGAAGTAGTTCAAGCCTTTTATTGTTTTAATATTGATGATTGTGGCATACAGCTCATGAAAACCCAAAATCCCTATCTCAAAAAATTTGCATATTATGAAAAGCTTCTCTAAAGCTTATCTTCTCTAAAGATTGTGGAGAAGGACCAATTCCAGACCTTGGGGGACCTGCGGAAGCAGTGGACTGAGTCTGGAGTAGAAACATCCAGAGCCACCGTGTACAGGCGTGTGCAGGAAATGGGCTACAGGTTGCAAAGTTTGCGTGTCATTTGGAAATCAAGCTGCCAGAGTCTGGAGGAAGACTGAGGAAAGGGAAATGCCAAAATGCCTGAAGTCCAGTGTCACGTACCCACAGTCAGTGATGGTCTGGGGTGCCATGTCAGCTGCTGGTGTTGGTCCACTGTGTTTTATCAAGGGCAGGGTCAATGCAGCTAGCTATCAGGAGATTTTGGAGCACTTCATGCTTCCATCTGCTGAAAAGCTTTATGAAGATGAAGATTTCATACTTACGCTCTACGTTCCGATGTCCAGCTGCTCGCAGATTTTTGTTTAAAGTATGTTTCATTGATCATTAGCCATTATCCATAACTTTATGGGCTTTTCTTTTGACACATTTTATTTTTATGAAATTTTATTTAGTTAAATGAGAAAATAACGTTGGGAGTTTCAAACCCCATTAATTTTTCTGAGTGATTGTAATGCTTAATACCCTATTCACTTATGCGGTTTGACTCGCTGTGAGATGCGATATTATACCCCTATCTCACCTGTGCGGTCTCGGGCAGTGGCTGTAAGTAGGGTTCATCATGATTCACCCGAGCTTTTGCTGGTCCTCGCGGAAGCTTGCAGACCTTGCAGAACTTCGCGGAACGTTAAAGGAATGTCGCGGGCAATTGCGGCAGCTCACGGAGATGAGTCAGGCCACACAGGTGAGATAGGGGTATTAGGCACCGTGATCCACCTCGAGTGACCGCCCAACGGTCCGCAAAGATCAGCAAGGTCCGCGAGCTTCCACATGTTAAACATGTAAAAAGATTTTCGTGGTAAAATGGAAAAGTAACCACGGCACCAAAACTCGCGCTGAATCATGATGAACCGCACTTACGGCCCCTGTGCAAAACCGCGTAGGTGAGATAGGAGTATTAAACCTTCACTCTGTCATCTCATCGTATTCATTCCATAAGTGCACTATACAACCCCAACAACTTACATGTTTCACATTGTTTCTGAAGAATGTTGTCAGCTGTTTGTCCATCAACTATGATTGTATACCCGATTCTGTCATGCACACCAAATATGCGACCGGCACTAGGACCCGGAAGTAATGCGGTCGCGAACCAGGAAGTATAAGAGGAGTAAACAAACCTCAGTATGACGCTCAGTCATTGAGTTTCGGCCCATGTCGGTTCAGATTGTCCATCTTCAAAACTGTGAGTACTCACCAATTCTTGGGTTTTACTTTCTGATCTTTGAGTGTGTATTTTAGGATGCGGGTTAAATTTGTGTTTTTCCCTTGCTCCTCTTTCGGGAGAGTCCTTAGAATAAATCGCGTGGTTATCCTATCCACTCGCCTATCACCGCGTTTGGGTTCACCATCCACGCTACATTGGGCTAACCGCTAAGCTATATCTTCTGGTCACCGAGGTTAGTTCATCTATGACAGAATGACTGAGCCTGTTGCGGTGAACCCAGCGGATCACGCAAGCCTCTGCGGCGTGGTGGATCGGCATGCCGTGCTAGTCAATAGGCTAACCGAAGAGATCGCTACTCTTCGCCGGAGTGTCCAAGACGTTGCGGCCTTGCGCCGCGAGGTTGCGGAGCTCAGGCGGGAGAACGCAGATCTCCGGGCGGCTGTTGCTAGCGCGGCTAACCGGCCTCCCGTCGTGGCGGCCGCGGCACCGCATCCCCCTCCCCCCCCCCCCCCTCTTCTGACATCTTTTTATCACTACCAGAGAAATGGAATGGCACGGACGGGAAGTGCAGTGCGTTTTTGACGGCGCTCGACTTGGTGTTCGAGTTCAATTCCAACAGGTACTCCACCGATCGGCTACGCATTGCTCTCCTCGTTTCGTTGCTCTCAGGGCAGGCAGCTGAGTGGGCCACGGCAGTTCTCAAAGCAGACACAGACACCGCCCACTCATATAATGAGTCCACACGTCAACTCCGGCTCACTTTTGAACATCCTGCGGGCGAGGTGGAGACCGACACCAAACTTTACCACCTGTGGCAGGGAGGATCGTCCGTGAGTCGCTACACTGCCGAGTTCCGCACTCTCGCCGTTCAGACCACCCAGGGCGATGCAGCGCTCCGGACCTCCTACTATGAGGGACTGACTTCGAGGATTAAGGACGAACTAGCCGGGCGAGAGCTTCCTGCCACACTGGAGGGACTGATCCAACTCGTCCTTCGGATCGACCAACGCCTCCTCTCTCGTCTGAAGCCAGTCCCTAGAACCCTGCCGCCAGCACCCACCTTCGCCTCCACCACTCTACGTCCATCGAATCCAGCTATCTACACCACTCAGGGACATGTTGGTTCTCCACCTACTGCCGTGGTTGACACCGGAGCCGGGGAACCCATGCAATTAGGGCGCGCATCCCTGACCGCTGCAGAATGAGAACAACGCTTTAGAGAAGAACTCTGTGCTTATTGTGGGTCGGCAGAGCACCACAGAGCCATCTGCCCACGTCGCCAGGGAAACGCCCAAGCCCGGTGAGCGTTGGGAGCAGCTCACCGGGCCACCTCCACCTCTCTGCTACCACACCTAGCGTCTCTCGTCTCACGGTACAGGTCCACCTCCAGTTTGGCCACAAACGGGTCAGAAGTACCGCATTCATCGACTTCGGTGCTGCAGGTAACTTCATTGACTCATCTTATGCCAAAAAACTGGAAGTGGAATTTGAAGCATTATCCCAGCCTGTTCAAATTACATCAGTCGATGGTCGGCCTCTCTCCTCCAGCCCCATCACCACCCAGACTCAACCCATCACCCTCATCATTGGCCAACAATACGAATCGGTCCAGTTTCACCTCACCTCCGTCTCATCACCACCAATCATACTCGGACACCCATGGCTTCTCCAACACGATCCGCTAATTTCCTGGACCCAAAACAGGATCTTACAATGGGGCCCGACCTGTTCAGAACTCTGCCTACGGGCCTCGGCTGGGACGTGCTCTAGGGAGTCCGAGGCCCCCGACGTCGACATCAACGCCATCCCCGCCGCCTATCGGGACCTGGCTGAAGAGTTTTGTAAGCGACGGGCGACTCACATACCGCCTCATCGCCCCTACAACCTGGCGATTGATCTTCAGCCGGGCTCCACTCCTCCCCGCGGCCATCTCTACTCCCTGTCCACCTCCGAGACTCAGCCAATGGAGGAATATGTATCTTCGGCCCTACATAACGGCACCATCCGACCATTCTCATCGCCTGCCGCCGCGGGGTTCTTCTTCGTGAAGAAAAAAGGCGGCGACCTACGCCCATGTGTCGACTATCGGGGGCTCAACAACATAACCATTAAGAACCGACATCCTTTGCCGCTTACCAACTCTGCCCTGGACGCCCTCTCTGGTGCCACCATTTTCACTAAGTTGGACCTCCAGAGTGCCTACAACTTGGTGCGTATCAGAGAGGGCGTGAGTGGAAAACGGCCTTCATCACCCCCACAGGACACTATGAAAGCCTTATAATACCTTTCGGACTTTTTGCACCAGCAGCTTTCCAACAGTTTATTAATGACATCCTCAGAGACATGCTCGGCCCATGGGTATTCGTCTACCTAGACGACATACTCATCTACTCACACAGCCTTACCGAACACATTCAACACGAACATCCAAGAACATCAAAGCCGACGCCCTCTCGCGACAACATGAAGAGGACACCCCCCGGGCGGACTGTCCTAGCATCATCAAAAATCATCGCCCCACTCCGTTGGGAACTGGAGACCAGGGTTCGCCAGGCACAGACTGCGGAGGACGAACCGGCAGGTGTGCAGTCTGGACGACTCTATGTTCCAAACACCATGAGAACTGAGGTTATCCAGTGGGGCCACTCCACTCCCATCTCCGGACATCCAGGCACACAACGCACCTTCCAGTTCATCTGACGTGCCTTCTGGTGGCCATCCATGGCCAAGGACATTAACGAGTGCGTTCAAGCGTGCCCAGTGTGCGCCCGGGCCAAGGACGCAAACCAACCGACACTCGGAACTCCATCCGCTCCCGGATTCCCGGATTGCCATATTCCCCGGCTTCAGAGGGGAAGGACACCAAGGACAGATTCGTTTCACTGCCACAGGTTACATGAAAATATTAGCGACAGTTTGGTGATTTCATTTATATATTTGTCTATTATGGCATGTTATTCATAAGTTAACCCATGTCGAAATAAACGCTATTAAAAGAATTTAGTGCAATGTTTAGTTTGCATAGAAAGTGCCGTCTTTCTTAACGCTATCATGCAAAAGGAGTCAAAAATCGATTCCTGAGCAATCGATGTAAGCTAATTCAGGACCTTCACTGTAGACAGCGCTTTGTAATGTCGGACGTAAGAGGCAGCGACCTAAGAAGACTCCTAAGAGACAGTTCGAGAAATACACTTAGAAAAGTTATCACTTAACGTAGAATATATCTTAAGAGTCTTCTTAGCGCAAACCGGTCCCTGGTCTGTTGGACTTGGTTGAACAAAAATAAACAATATTTTGTTGATTAAGCTTATGTATTCAGTCATTATTCAGTGGTATGAATGGTAATCCATATGAAAAAACTTACTTCTCACTGTTCTCAGGTCAAATATTTATATGCGATTAATTTCGATTAATTAATTACAAAGCCTCTAATTAATTAAAAAAATTTTATCGAGTCCCAGGCCTAATATATAAACAACATAACATGAAAATAATGTATGATTATTTAATTTTTTATCTACTCAGGAAATTGCTGAACAAATTTCTAATTGCTTTTCCACATATAATAATAATAATAATAATAATTCATAGTATAAGTAGTAGTAGTAGCAACGCCATATGATGAAACTTAACAAATTCTCACTGTGATTTTGGCAAGTTCAAATAACATGGAAACATCCAATACACCATATTTAGAAAATACAAAATCATGGATTGCCAGTGGATTTAACATTGAGCAGAAACAAGTAAGTTTAGTTATTCAACACATAAGGGAAATATGCCCCAACCTCACTGATGCAACAAGCAATAACACTGGAATTCTTCAGTTGTATTGAATTTGAAATAAAGTAGATTAGATAAGATGCCATAGATTGATATAGCTATGACACGTCTAGCTTTCTTTGTGACAAAAACTAATTTTGTATGTCTTTTGCGATCATATTTTTGTCCATAACCAGATGTATAATGTATGGATGAGGCTTATTATTTTGCTTCATCCTAGCAAACAAGGTCATTGAGTCTACCTTGCCAACACACTGTAGAAGGTCTGCCTATGTTCTCTGTTTAGGAATATCTGCACTTTATAATTTTCATATGCATAAACTCTTCTCATAATGTTTCACGTTATTGAAAGTAAATTCCTATTTATCAGTTTTAATTGTACTGTATTCAAACATGTCTGTTATTTAATGCAAATTGTACTGCTTTTATTTATTTATTTATTTATTTATTTATTTATTGTTTTTTAATTAAATGGCTTTTCAGATGTAAAAGTTGGCTCCCGATGTTCCCATAAAAAAGCCAACGCAAAAATAGCTGACTCATTCACATATCTCACATCACCTGGTTGGTAGGTCTGCTTGAGCTCAGAAATTTAAGCGGCAACTTGTTCAATTCATATTATTTGGCACTGGAAATAAACAAATATATCTAAATAAACACATAATCTATAGAAAAGCTTTACCTTTCTTTAGATACATTTATTGTTAGTCAGATGACACTTCTACTCCGAAGAATAAACGACAGAAAAAGTGAAATATTTTAACATGGTTATTACTATTTTTATCTGTCTTCCCAGGTTTTAGGCCCCAACTACAAGAGAAGATTTGTGGCTATGCATATAAATAACCAGTGTTGGTTAGAGTACTTGGATTACTTTTTTGAAGTAATAAGTAATCTAACGCATTAGGTCCGCCATTTAAGTACTCAGTAATTTTGTTATTTTTTCAAAAATGTAATCTGTTATTTAGACAATTTACGTAATCCGTGAGTCAGTCAGCAGTCATTCCCAATCCATTATTGTGTGTGTGAAATTCATCATACAAGCCCCGCACCTGATACCCCACCCCCCATTATTCCTGCTGTTATACCCCTATCTCACCTATGCAGTTTGACTACTGTATGTGTGGACCGACGCACAGAAAGATGGAAACCTAATCACAGCAGCAAAACTAGCGGTGAATCATGATGAACCGTACTTACGGCCACTACGTAAAACCACATACAGTAGGTGAGATAGGGGTATTAGTACAGTAGTTAACAGATTATGGGCCAAACTTCGCTGAGTTGATGGTGGTACTGTAGAATAATTACTGTATAAGGTCCTGACTAAAACAACATGCATGAGGAATCACAAAGGAGTTTTTTTTTGCAATGGAAAAGTACTCTAACTAGTTACTTTTATCAGAAAGTAATGCTGTAATGTAACTGATTACTTTTTAAAGATAGTAATTTTGTAATGTACAGTAATTAGTTACTCTAAAAAGTTACATCCCCCAACACTGTAAATAGCAAGTTTTCTAAAGTCGTGTTTTAAAATATTTGCAATTATTAATTACTGTAATTACTAATTTGCTAATTATTTTTTGCTTAACTTCAACTGTTGTGTTGAAAAGTGTACTTAATTATATAATAATATGAGATACCTTCCCAATGAGACATTTAAATTTTACTCACATACAATCCTGTTTTAATTTTATGTCTTTTTATGTAAAAACATAATAGAAATATCTGATCATAGTGGGTCTTACTATTAGGTAAGTACAACCTCAGATGAACCACATATAGCTGCATATATCTACATGCCATATCTCACTATATTGCAAATTCTACACATTTATCTTATATATTTACAAGTTATATAAGCATTTCACTGCATAGCATACTGTGCATAGTAGTGTACTGTATGTGAAAAAGTTTTAATTTGACAGAGTTATAAAACCATTTACAAAAAGTTTGGAGTTTTCTAAAGTGAGAAAGTTTATTTACAAGTGGAAAGCATTTAAGATAGTTGTCAATCTTCCCCGGAGTGGACATCCCAGCACATTCACCTCAAGGTCAGACAATGCTCAGAGAGACACAAAAACCCAAGAGCTGCATCTCAGAGCCTACAGTATAGCTCTCAATGAGCATGTTAAATGTTTAAAGTCTATGACAGCACATTTAGAAGAAGACTGAACAAGTATAGTTTGTTTAGAAAGGGTGCCAATTGGAAGCCTCTTCTGTCTAAAAAGAACACAGAAAAATTACTGAGGTTCACAAAATTGCATCTTAACAAACCACAAGAGTGGCCTAGTCATAGTCCAGACCTACACCTAACTGAAATGATGTGGTGGGACCTTAAGAGAGTTGTCCATCCCCCTGTGGTTGCATTAGAGCTGTGCATAAGTGAATGCCCAAAACCTCAACAAACTGAAACAATCGGCCAGAATTCCTCCGGAATTATGTGAGAGACTGATCAAGTCATACAGGAAATAATTGCTTCAACTTATTGCTGCTAAAGGTACATCTACAAGCGATTCAGAAGTTGGATGGTACTCAGTATTGGCAACATTTTTTTTTTATTTACACACTATTAGTTCGTTGTAATGTCATTTAAAACTTACTCAAGTCATCTCATATTTATTCCTTTATTTCACACTATAATTATACATGTTATTAAATGTGCTTTAATTGGTTTAAAGTTGTGATGGCTTAAAGAATATACTTGTAATATAGAAAAGTGAGATAAATTTACATTTATTTTGTTTCTGTCCAAGCAGTGCACAGTGTATTCTTTCCTATGCAGTGGGTTCCTCTCCTGTGGCAGTAGGTTATGACAGTTCCCTTAAAATACTTTTGGAATTTGTAGCAAAGGTCAACCCAAATACTGCACTATACTTATGGTGCATATATGTTATTATAATTATAGTGACTATTTTTAAACTATTTACTTAAAATGAATACACTACTTCCTAAAACAGTTCAGTACACTAAGAAATGGTGTTTATGCATATTGGTTTGATATACATTTTCTAACTGGCTTACTATATGATAGATGTGTTTGACATAACTGACCTTGAACCAGTTTGAATGAGAAAAAGATAATAACACTTGATACTTAATAGTGTTCATTTCATGGCTTTTAAAAAAAGGGTTCCTCCTCCACCATAAAATTTCAGTGGTATTTGGTGCGTAATAGGTTACATTTATCTCAACACTACAGCACTTAGCTCAACTCATGTGCCATTCACTTTGTAGTCATTCCAGCTTCATACTGTGAGATTATAGCAAATTAAGGGTATTCCTGAGCCACTACAAAGGCCAATATTTTCATCAGTGTGCTGGAAATATGCTTATATAGTAGGAATGTAGATTGACTTTATTCATCAATAACCTGAATGGGTCAGCTAGGAAATTATCCCAAGTACTATTATGGAGGCAATAAAGAATTTCATTGTCCTTGACAGAATGATGTTCTATATTACTACCAATAAAATATAGTAAAACATTCAGTGTTCCATAAGAGTGTAGAAAGTGTTTATGTAACCTAAAAAAGAACAATTCATCATGAAAAATCCTGAAACTCATGGACTGGTACAGTATATGTTGTTTTATTCACTAATATTTTATAATCGTTTCTCCCTAGAATAAATTGCACATTTGTTTTTTTGTTCTGCTTACTCACCATTAGGGTCAGGACTGGTGACCAATTTGTTTAGGAAAATGATTCTGCATGCTTAAAGAACCAATATTGAGAATTTGAGCCCAAAGAATCTTGGCATTGTTGTCATGGAATATGCCTGTGTAACTAGGAAAAAGGAAATGCAATCAATAGTATAACCTAGTCATTCAGCATATTCAGGTAGTCAGCTGACTTCATTTTATTGCCACGTAACATTGCTGAGCACAATTTAATTATGCACTGGAGAGTTCGTAACTGAGTTGCAGTAATTTCATCAACCCCTTTAAGTGTCCTCTTTGCTTGATGAAAGGCAATAATTTGACCATTCTGAAACACAGTAATAGCTTTTTCATGACCACATGATGCATCGTCTTTTCTAGTTGTTGCCAAATTAAACATATAAATCGCTACAGTAATTATCCAATCAAAGGTTCTTAAATGCTTGCTTATTTCAATTCAAACAGTGTAAATTTTGGCAAAGCGGTGAAATATTTTATGACTAATTTCGCCCGCGACTTTGTTCATGTGGAATTTAATTGCACATTTATAATTTAATTTCACAACATAAGTGAATAAAAAAAAACTGATAACGCCATCTGTTGAATTTTTAAATGAACTAAACATTTTTTACGTTACCAAGAAGTGCACAGAATGAAGGTGTGAGATCGCATTTATTAAACAGATTTCAATTGCACGCTCATACGCATGTATTTAAAAATGTACAGCGCCGTATATTGAATTTTGAGAAGAACGAATGATTTTTCAAATTAACTTCTCTTCCCATGGGCCGATTGCGTTACCTTAAGCCTACAGTATATGTTACCTTAAACTTGGCCAAATACACATGTGAAAACCCCATTAAAGTTAATTTAGTCGTTTTTACATGATGCATGCACAAACAAACAGACAAAAATTCCAAAAACCATCTTGATGTGTTTCATTGCTCATCTTGCATCCCTCCAAATTATTTTTTTTTGCAAATATATTTACAGTTTTATTATATGTATACAGGAGATAAAATATATTTTAATAAAGTAATAGAATGATGTTAGTTTGTTTTGCACTATACTGTAGTTAGGTTGGAGGTATTGTTTCTCCCTACAATTTATATATTCATCTGTAGATGCAATATTCAATACTAATTACCCCAAACCAAAATAATGTAGGGCTATAATTGCTTTGTTTGCATATCTTGCATGCATTATCAGTGACTGAAATGGATTGGGACTGAAGAGAACACAGAAGGAGAAAACCAGAGTATTCTCATCAATATCAGGCAACTCTGGGTCATGATCCCTGCAAACTAAAAGATATCCAGAATGACATCAAAAGTGCCGTCCACTGCAAAATTGTGTGTTGAATCCTCAAACTCAAAATCCTCTTGGAAGATGAGCTAGAAACTAGCTCACATACACGTACATTGCCAGTTCATTGTTTCTACACACCTAGTTGTAGATGTTTTTTCTTCTCCCACATTCAGTACACATGAGCGTTGAAGATGAAAACAATTATTACATGCATTGAGCAAAACTTGTTATATTTAAATTTGACTGTTGATTACAGCTTGCCACCTTTGAAATTATAACATAAAGGTTATGATTATACAGGGTGACACAGAATAACGGGAACTTTTGAATTTATTCGTACAGGAGGATGCCATCTAAAGGATGTAATTAAAAAAAAAAAAGATAAATTCCATCAACGTTTCGTAAATGGCAAGTTTTAGGTTTCAATCACTATGAATAAAATGTATTTCTTTTATCACTTCTAGTTTTATTGGATTGTAAAAAAGTTCCCGTTTTTTTTGTGACACCCTGTACATATGAAATACATTGCCATAAATGCATGGTCAATTAAAATTCTCTCAAAATAAACAATTAGGTGTTCACTTGTAGATCAATATACCCATGCTTGACATTGTTGAATACAGACAACAAGCTCCATGACCCTCACGACATGACCTTGTCACACAATCATTAACTCAGAAGTCCAAAGAAACACCTACCCCCATTTGCAATTTCCAAATTACTGATTGGATTCAGCTGTTCACAATGACCCACCCTCCCATAAATAACCAAACAGACAGCTTGCTACAGCTTGGTGCCTGTGATGATTTAAGGAATTTGTATGCATTGCCTTTTTGCCATATTGTTTTGACCTTTGCTTGCTATGTCTTGGACATTAGCCATATCCAGTTTATGTCTGTTTTCCTGATTGTCTGACCCTTGGCCTATCTCTTGTTTTGAGTATTCCTTAGTGTTTTGGTTTATTTGTCTGCAGAAATCTGTCTTTCTCAATGATAAGCCTTAAACCTGAAGCCTGAAAATGAAATGAAAAAGAATCTGTGTACACTGTGTAATTATAATTTAGGATATTAATATACACATAACAGTTGAAAATAATTGCAGAATGACCTGAAAACTTTTTCTTAAATTAGTCCCGAGAAGAAGGCGGAGACTAGTTTCTAGTTTAGGAGAAGTGGTTTCACGTTTTATTTTCATGAACAACCTAGGCTGTTATAAAAAAAAATAATTTTTTTAAAAGGAGCCATTGATGAGAAGCAGATATTTACCCAGTTGAATTAACAGGAACGTTTATCACATTTTTTTTTTAATGGACAAATGTTTACTGAAATGTTTGAGAGGAGTAACAGCAATGCATGAATGATTTATTAGCAAACAACATACTATGATAACTCATCCTTTGCCAGAAGGCAGAAAGAAAGTCTTAGGGTGAACAAAAGAGAAATAAAACTGTCTGCACTCAGTTCATCCTCTCTTTGCTCCAAATAATTCACTCTCCACTGGTCCCACTAAATTTAATTAGCTCTTGTTATCATGATATTATCATGAGCTCTTCACTGCTGAATCTCTCTCTGAATTGGGACAAGAGGACTAAATAGTGAACAGAGACCAGGCACACACACGCGCACACACACACACAATCTTTTAGAAATGCCTGAAATATAATTTGGTGTGTATGTGTGTGTTTAATTGAATTCAGGACCATAGATATTTGGTCAGTGAAACAATTTCTGTAATTTTGCTTCTGTGCACCACTACAGTACATTAAAGTCTACTTTACAATTACTGTACATCTTGACTGCATTTGAAATGTAGACAAGATGCATTTGAAGAGTAGGCTTTAGGCTTTTATTCATGATTGGAATATGATTGGAAGAGAAGAATATGGAGAGGAAAAGAAAGTGCTCATAATGTTCCTAGATAGATGGCTGGGATTATGATCCCATTATTATTATTATTATTATTATTATTATTATATTTAAAATTTTTGGAATATGTGATAATTTTACAGTGATAATATTCCTGCTAACCTTTTGAGTTTCATATTAGATATATAATGCATCAGAAATATAATACCTTTATGACAACACACTTATTTAAATTGCTTTAACCTTGTGAACAGAACTGACTCTTATATTTGTGCAATTGTGCATATGTGTAGCAAATTTTTGTTTATTTCTCTGGGAGTCTCTCTAAATTCTGAGCTTGTTGTAGTAATTTAGAACAATTCATTCATTCATTCATTCATTCATATTCAGTAACCAATACCAGACACCAAGGTCTGGAGATTAACCTGAACTTTATAATACGAATGTTGAGAATACACCCGAGGAAGCATTGGTGCAAGCCGGAGGAAGTCTGAGGAGTGCAGACCCTAAAGCCATGTTATACATTCAAATATTATTTCCATCCCTAGTCTGCCTGGGTCATCAATTATGCAGTCATACTCACTGAGTGTGTGTAATTAATCAGACTGCATATGCAAATTAGCACAATTATTGCAGATTGTAGTAAATCAGGGCCACAGTGTAATACATGTTGTATCTAAAGTGATGTGTCAAATTCAGTAATGTGGCCCAAGCCTTGTATTTGAGATATTTATATATTGAAGTAGAGTATTGCCTCATTGATTCTTTATTTTCAGTTTCTGTATTCAGTTTGGGCCCCAATGACTCTGAAAGTTTTCAAAATGTGCCTGAGTTTTTTTTTTTTCATTATTTATTTTTAAATGGGATTGCAGAGTTTTTTTCCTAAATAAAAATAATAAATATATGTTAAATATTTGATATATTTATACAAAAAATATATATTTTTAAATGTTCTTAGAGAGTCACTTTCCTTGATGTTTGTTTTCTTTCTTCTTTGCTGATTTTTGTGGATGACTGAGTGACCAGTCTTATGATTGGCCAGCCAGTGTGTGCATGTGTATGTGTGTGTGTGTGTGTGTGTTTGTGTGTGTGTAGTACATATGTGTGTCTGTGTGTGTTTGCACATTTGTGTGTGTGTGTATATACAAAGCCAACATAAGACGGACACAGCATGTCTTTGGTGCCCTGCTCCTGGCCTTACTCACTTTAGGCAGCTTAAGCAGATCATCAGTTATGCCAGCTACTTCTACAAACACCACCCCTACAGACTTGTTAGTCATTCTCCAAAAGCGTCAAAGACGTCTTCATTGCGTCTGGGCTCGCCATGCTTTTTTTTTTTTTTTTTTTCCGGCACGGCAAGATGAAGGCGAGTCTGCACTTCAAACGACTTCTGTCGGCTGCATAGGAATAACAATCGCGGCTTCATTATTTATTTCTGCCTCTGTTGTCTCTGGCAGTTAGTGTAGCCCTGTTAGTGTAGACGTTACCCACCTCCCGCTCCCTCCCCTCAACCAAACATCCCAACCCCCACCCATTATTTACGAATTCAAGAGAAATAATTTCTGAAGTGAAGCGAATGCCTGGGGAGTTGATTAGCTATTTACAGATGCCACCCACAAAATCCCATGACCCTTAGAGTGAAGACTGTGAGCAGACAAGCCAATTAGCAAACATAGGAGTTGAAGCCTGCTATTATTGCCATTATTCGTGCAGTGATGGTGGCTATTGCTATTCTTTGTGGAGCTGAACGGGAGAAGGCGACTGCACCTTCTCAGACCTGTTAATGGGGTGCTGAGTGCCAGCGGTGGGGTTGGCATAAGGGCAGCATTGAGTGGAGAAAGCACCAGATAAGGCAAGGCAGAAAGCTGCTCTGGGTCTCACTTCAGGCCCACAGTGCTAACTGAATATGATGGCTTACCGCAAGGGATCCATGCAGCAGATGTGCTAAATGACTGTCTGGAATGTTTATGTATATATTTATGTGTGTGTGTGTGTGTGTGTGTGTGTGTGTGTGTCCGTCCGTCCATGTGTTTCCATGCCTGTGTGTAAGTGCTTAAACAGCATCACTTTGGAGTACATTTTCATGTTAATGTGAGTCTGGAATGGACTGATTGTCAGTAATGTAGACTGCTGTTCAGCTTGGCTGAATACCATGCTCAAGAGCCTTTAAGGCTTCCTATTTCAGATCCTCCAAGTTGATACTCTCAATTTTAGGAAGCAGTGGAATACTATAAAAAAAAAAAAAAAAAACTAGCATGCCAGGACAAGAAAAAAAAAGCAAACAAAGATCTGATTTGATGTGATTGGATTTAGACGCGCTGTGTCTCTCTGCCTCCCATGCAGGATAACGAGGTAGAATTTAATTAGGGAGGGAGTGAGACGAGTCCTAAGGGATTTTACTGCCTGTCCACCATCTAAACAGGCTACACTGTAGAAAAAGAAAAAAAAATGCATACACATTAGTATGCACATAGTAATAGTGAATGCTAAGGTAATGATTCTGATGCTGATGATGACATTCCTTGCTGTATGCATTCCTGGTTGAGAGATGCTCAACAGGGATGCCTTCGATATCTCAGATGGAAGAGTAGAGGAAAGGTTCCAATCCTGTTTGAAGGACACTTTAGTTGTCAGGTGACACAGCCATATGGTATAACAGTCAAATAGCACAAGACATATCAGTAAATTGCCCTAGGTGTTAATGTCTGCCTTATGGACACACATTCCACACACATCTGGGCATGTCCCCACTTTGCCCTGTTTTACCATGCTGTAACGTCCGGATGCAACGCAACCCTGACCCAGAGAAAACAGTTGCAGAAAGAGAATATATGAATGATATTAGGAATCAAACGTCTAATATGAGTCCTAATTACACCCAATTCTAATCAGTGAAGTGTTGTGTACTGTATACTCTAGTTTGAGTCCTGCATGCATTCCTATTATCTTGTCATTCGAGAGCTGACTTCACAGCAGAGTCACATATACCGCATGTACTGTATACTGTTGCACTGAAAGTGTAAAGAAATAGATTTCTGTTGGTGCGTGTTGTGCACCTCACATCACATCTCCTCACACATCACGTGCATCTTAGTGCCGCTTACTGTGTTTTTCTCAGCGGTCTCACATTCTTGTGTTTTCGCTGTAACTCGAAAGCTCCAAATGTGGCTCATGTGAAAGGAGAGCGACTATGTTTATGGCGAGTAAGATTCACAGCAAGAGGGGGATATAGAAAAGGAGGAGGTGTATACGATGCCTTTTGCTTCTGCCGTTCAGTATCTGTCAGCCTGCGTTAGCGGCCAGAACAAGCGAAGAGCTCGCGTGAAACTGTCAGCGCATCCTTTCCTCCTCCGCGCGCGCTCTCTCCTCCTCCTCCTCCTCCTTCCCCGCTCTTTTTTTCTGTCCCTCCTCCTCTCTCTCTCTCTCGTGCATTCCCTCTATGATGTTTCTCACAGGGTAAGGCACAGCCAGTGAGTGAATGCCTAGGCACTACCCCCCACCGCCCCCTTGTGAGTGTGTATGTGTGTGCGTGTGTGTATACACACACTGCAGGCGCGTGTAGCTGACCGCACTGTGCTCACAGATATGTGTGAAGACACGCACAGCACGCCAAAGAATCAGCAGCACTGATTCTAATGCTCGCTGCTTTCTTCCAGGACTGATCGCATTGCAGACCCATCCCACTCTCTCTCTCTCTCTCTCTCTCTCTTTCACTCTCTCTGTCTTACACTCTGTTTCTCTCTATCTCTCTCTTCCTTGTACTTGTACAAGCGTGTAGATCTGAAAAGGAAGAAAGAAAAAAAAACCCTCTCTCTTTCTTTCTCCCGCTCTCACTCACTCTTTCTCTCTGTCTTTGTGTCCTGCGGTGGGATAAGCTGTGAGAGGATGAGCCCCTGATCCAGCGCTGGACCCAAGTGACCTGACAGCTCAAACTGTGAGTATACAAGTCTCTCTGTCGCCTCCTACACACACACACACACACACACACACACACACACAAACCTGCTTTCATACACCAACACACAACAACTCATACTTGCACGAGTTTTGCAATATATAAGAGGCTGAATGGCACACACTATTCTTTGCTTTTGCAAATATCCTATAATTTTTGCCTTGTTTTCTTGCTGTGTTCTTGCTCGGGGAAAGTATTTCTTTGTGATCATTATGAAAGAAGAGTAAAAAAAAAAAATCACTGACGTCTCACTCTTTAGCTCAGCAGCATGCCAACAGCATGGTATTTACATTTGGGCGAAACAAATATCCGCTGGCAAGTTGATTTGATTTCCAGATTTTTTTTGTTAAAGATGCCCTGGTTTTACATTGCAGCCACCTGCTAAGAAACTTCCTCCAGAGATTCACTGTCATACCTTCTCTTATGCGATATTCAAAAGTACACCACACTCTCTATACTTGAAACGGTGCATTTATCTGTCATGCTGTCAGCGCTGTGCCCAAGCTTTTCAAATGTACATTATAGAGTGTGTGGAGAGAGGGAGCGAATGTCAGAAATAGAACTGAATATCATAACAATTTCAAGGTTTATTAGGCATGTTTTATAGTTTGGGTTAAAGAAAGATGAATGAATGTGGTGGTACACTTTCAGTGGGCACCTTCAGGATGTCTTGAAATATTCTTTGCTTTCTGCTAAATAAAACTTGCCACATAGGTTATTTAGTTAAAAAAAAATTTTTTTAATGGAATTCTGTATAGCTTGAATGTTTGGTGGGGTTCATTGGTATATAATCACATGTGGTTCATAAACATTGAATGCTAGTCTGTCAGGATAAAAGGATAACGATTCGGTGAGACAGACAGAAACAGGGACTTACTTCCAGTTTACTTGTGTCTATCTACCCAAGCAGTGAAGCATGTCTGACAACTAAAACAGCAACACTGTGCCATTTACTCGGTGTCTATAAAATCAGCCAGCAACCAGATGTTTTAACAAATAATTCACTAAACACACCTGATTATTGCTGAGCACATGATTATTGCATTTCTAGGTATTGGGTTAGTACTGGTTTAGTTCTCTGTAGTCACTGACCTGCATACTTGGTCATGCCAGTGGAACATGGACGATTTGGCGAAAAAGGGAGCATGTAGGTTGTGTGAAGCGTGTGCTTTATTTGTTGATGAGTGTGCTCAAAATTGTGCCACCTTTTTATTTTTACTGACTATTTGCAGACAGATTAAGCATTGCTATTTTTTTTTGCAAATAATGCCCATACAGTACATGCAGTTTAATGTCGTCACCTCTGTCAGAAAAACAGATAATTTATAGTTTAAGCGCTTAATAAATGTTCGCTTAAAAAACAACAACAACTAAAGCATTAATAAAAGGCCATGTCTAGTAACAAAGTAAATGTGAACATACTATGAGCAAGCTGCAATACTGTATGTTGCAAAGCATCATGCTGTGCTGAAGTGAGCCATTTTGCTCCAGTGTCTCAGTTTGTGTTCTGTGCATCATGATACTATTAGAGTCTTCTGACTGGTGATGATACCATTTCTCAATGTGATGTCAATATCCTGCTGTGACACACATGGCAAATAAAAGACAGCACAAAATGATTGAAGTATATGGTCAGAGAATTTTATTCTGTCCGATGCAACAGAGAATAAATAGCTTAGAAAGCCATTTGAAGAGCACCAAAAAATAATGTAAAAATGAAGAATTGTAATTTCTGTTAGCAAACCTAATGTACAGTACAATACTTACAAGTACATATTGTATGCCCACAACTTAATGTTGCCTATTAGGTAATTCTGATGTTCATATCTGAAATATGTTTCTATAAGCTTTTGACACACACAGTCTCACACACACATGCAGTACAGTGTGTGTGTGTGTATATTGTTATATATATATATATATATATATATATATATATATATATATATATATATATATATATAGACACACACAGAGAGGGGGAGGAAGCGAGATAATGTATTACACCTTTATAGAAAATATATTAGAGATTACATTCTATGTTCTGTGGATATTTAGCACAGCTGCTTTGCCATAAATAATTTGCAATTAATCAACTTGAGCAGTATTATAATAAACTGCCATGCACCGATGTTTATCATCTATGTCTATGAAGTTATTTTTATTATAGTAGTATACCTTTTTCAAAGTGGTTCTTGTATGCCTTTGTCTATTTTAGATATTTTGCATTTCACATCTCTCACTGACGAAAATGGGAACAGAGTTTGAGACTGAGACCGTAGCTAGTACGGAAACCTGTGTCAGAATTCCTGCCTCTGTGGCATTAAGGTATAATTTACCCATCCACTTATAAAGTGGGAATTGTTATAGTAATGCCTCCCTAAGAACAGATCTCTTTAAAGTATTGCGTAAAAGAATATGGGCACTTGTCTGTCATTTAAAGTAGCAAGCTTGATAATCAGAATCTCAGTCCTGTAACTCAGTCAGGACTGAAAATATTTGCCTTGATTACTATACTGTAGGTGCTGGTAGTTAAAAAATGTTTTATAGTTTTATATTTTATGTATTCTTTCACAGTAGGGCACATTAGCTCAGGAATAAAGGGAAGTACTCTCACCTCACCTTGGACCCCCTGTTGTCACTGAACCCACAAGAGTGACGGATGCGAGTCTAAAGGATCTACTTGATTATGTTCAATGGAGAGCTTTCTCCTCTCACACCTTATTTATTGCTGGCTCTCATTCAACTGGAGCACAGAGTAATAAATCTGTCACACTCAGATCTACTACCCCCCACACCTCCACAATACACACACACACACACACACACACACACACACACACACACACACACACACACACACACACACACACACACACACACACACATACTCATTCTCTGAAATTGTTTGCATAAGGCAAAGTAAGGATAAACATAACTAAATCCTTTACAGGTGATTAGTAAGACAAGCTTTGTATTAATAAAAAAAAGCATGAAGATTATAATTCCAGTTGATAGATTGTTATATTTTCACTTACTGATTCTAACTGCAATTTTAAAAACATTTCATGCAGACTGGAGCTTTATCTTTGTATTTGCATTCAGTTTGCACGGAATATTGCTTGTTCCTCTATTGAGTATCTGCACTTATGATTACTCATGACTCTGCAGGTGCATTCAGGTGCTTCCATGAGCTGTGCGGTGCTGTGGCACTTGCATGTGCTGTGTCGTGACAGTGAGCTAAATATAAAATGTGCCTAGGTAAATAGTGAGGAATGTGTCAGTGCCGCACCGTACAAAAGTCTTGAATACTGTTTGTTGAAGCCTTTGATGACTTCCTGTCTTTTCCCTGATGCAGTACATAAGTAAGGCCCAAGGTTTATCTCTTTGAAGTGATGATTGTTCTGTGGGCTCAGGAACAGTGAGTCATCCACATATCATGAATTGCTATGCTGTGTGTATTTTTGAGCAGCACTACGACCAGACTCTTAATCACTCACAGTTCTAGAACGCCATAACGACAGCAGCATCCACAACACACTCACATGGGGAGTATTATTTGAAAATATAGAATAATATTAAAAAACATATAGAAATATAATTTTTTTATAAACTGAACAAGAGCTTTTGTTAGTTGTTGGCTGCTCTAAAACTATTTTGTGCATTATTCTCTTACTGAATATATATATTCACATCATGTGCCTATAATTTTGTGCAAACATGTTTTGAACATTTTTGCAAAACAGCAGTTGTTCAATTACTTATTTACTGTATCATCTTTATCGTGGTAAAGTTTGAAGGGAATCCTAAGACAACTGGGTGCACACACACACACACACACACACGCACACACACACACACACACACACACACACACACACACACACACACACACACACACACACCACACACACACACACGCACACACACACACACACACACACACACACACACACACACACACACACACACACACACACACACACACACACACACACACACACACATTCCCACAGTCTATAGGAACAATATTTAAGTAGCATATCCTCCTACCGGTATTTTTGGGAGGTCAGGGGAAACTGCAGGAAACCCACACATACACAATGAGAACATGTAAGACTCCACACAGACAGTAACCTGAGCTCAGGATCAAACCAGGAATCCTGAGATTATGAGGCAGCAAGATACCTTCTGCACCACTTTGAAACATGCTGCCAGGAAACCTATGTGTCATTCTTTTTACTTTTTTAATGTAAAAATAAGCACAATAAAGTTATATGTGCACTAAGAAAACTTAAAGTGCTGTAGGCATTTACATCTCTTTGCAACGCAGAGCTAAGCACATGCGAATGGCAAGCCTGGAGCAGTTCAATCTGAGCCTCTCAGCGACAGTATTTTGGTCCCAGACCAGTTAAGTTTATAGAAAATCATCATTGCTCTCCTACTGAAAGAGATTCTCTCAATCATGTCTATTTCTTTAAAAAAAATTCTAGAGTTCAAAAGGTCAAATATATGATGTGCGATAAGCAAAAAAAAAAGGAGATGTGTTCGGGTTGTGTGTACTGGTTGGACTTGCTGACAATTTTCCCCCCAAAAAACAAGCTTTAAGGTGGAGCAGGAAAGAAAGATGAGAGACTGGTCCCTATGCAGCAGACTGACAAAAGGCAGCTTAGCCAACGATTTCCTCCCTTCTTCTTGCAGAGGCTGAAATAAAAAGCGCACTGACTGGGGGAAAGCCTGTCTTTATCCACAGTCTGTTTGATGTTGGATTTTGTGTGTGTCCATCCATGTGTGTATGTTATTGGGATACCACCGGTCCTGGGAGAGCACAGACTACCAGTGAGTGTCAGCAGGGGGTGCAGGGTGACTTTAGCCCCTTGAGGGTCTCTCTTGTGTTGCCCCGATCCACAAAAACGAGTGGAAAAGCTGGTTAACGCTGCAACTGCTTCTGAGGCACCGCTTAAGACCCTAGCTCTTAACGATCTATAACGCTTTCTCTCTCTTTCCCTCTTTCCCCATGCTCTCTCTCGCTCTCCCTCTCTCCCTCTCTCTCTCTGCTGGGTCTGGTGGTGGTGATTAGAGCACGGTGCAAGCCTCTGTAATAAGGATGGGGCTATGGCTTTCGCGCCAGGCTGATCTGTCGTGCGGCCATGGTGGGTATTTCAGAGGGCTGCTGCGGGAAGATAGGGAGATTGAATAAAAAAAAGGCTAGCGGGAGGAGAGTAGAAAATGGGTGAACTTGTATTAACCGGTGAACGAGCCGCTATGTTCAGCAGGGATTGAGAATCTTCTCTCAGTTTACTCGCACAAGCAGCTTTTCCTACAAATTCAAATGGTTATTTTTTTTCTCTTTCTAATAATAGCAGCAACTAGATGGAAGCATAATTTTATTTTGTAACCATAGTTACTGATTACACACACAACACACACAGGATTAAATCTTTGTTAATCTATCTATATCCATACATATATACAGTACACATACATACTCACACATAGACAATGGGCATTTGTGATGGAATTTCTTGTGAATGAAGGCATAAAACCAATTTACATTTACAGAAGAGTTCAAGAAAAGTACGTTGATGAGACTCTAAGCTGCAGTGAAACATTTGAATGGTGCAAACATTTTACAGAAGACCATATGTCTATGAATAATGATCCTGACTGAGGGCTCAGAGCCTGCTGCAGTCACACCCATGAACATTCTGCAAGTGTAACGGCTGATCGACAGCTAACTTGCCGCCAACTTGTGGAGGAGACACGTCTGTCTTTGGCAACTGTGCACACAATCATTCACAAATACCATTCACACATTTCAGAAACTGGGAGTTATTGCCACATCCCCATACAGACCAGACCACATGTTTGGGCCATTAAAGGAGTTCCTGGGAGGCTAGCATTTAAGATGTAAAGCAGGCAGTCCAATCATGGTTTTGGGAAAAGTTTGGCTTGAACTCCCCTTATGCGTGTAACATCAGGACAAGAGCTTCTCATTCAAATCACACAATGCACCTTCTGTACACTATGGACTCTATTTAAACCTACAGCAATTTAAATCTGCACAGAATTGCATTTGTATGATAACGATACTCATTACAGGGAGGGGAAACAATAAATAAGCAGGTTACACTGATACACTGTCTGTGGTCACTGTTTAAGTGTATTCTTTCATAAATAATGGCAGTGTATTGCAACTATGAATCCATAATAAGTTAAGTTCTTTAAACATACTTTGTTATAATACATTATATGTTGCATATTATTATCAAAAACATCAGCAAATTTACTGTTGCAATAATTGTGTATTTATGATCTCAGTACTGTAGGTATCATGATATATTGCTCACCTCTACTTCTAGGGGATAGAGTATATACTGTACCTCTAAATATTTTAAAATATATACTTTAGCAATAACTACAACAGCATGTTACTTGCTACTAAAAAGTAAGAATTTTACACACTGTGATCCCAAAACAAAAAGTTTTTAATGCACTACAATATTTTGTTGGACCATTACCTTTAATTATGTTTCACATTTGCTGTGGCAAATTGTTTGCAACATCACAACATTTATTTCTATATAGAATTGCATTCATTTTGTCTGAGATCTTGTATTGATGACGGGAGAGTCTAACCACACCATAAAGTCCACTCTAGCACATCTATAAGACTTTCATTGAGATTAAAGTTCAGCACACACTTCATGTGGGAACATTATTCCATTTAAAACTCTTTCAGAATCCGAGCCTTGTGAATCTTGACATTGTTGTCTGTTTCCTCAGGAGAGAAAAAAATGCATAGATGTGATAACCTGGTCAGGTCGGCAGCTGACTTTTTTTTATTGCCACATAACGTTGCTGAAGCTAGACCTGACCAACTGAAGCAAACCTAGATCATAACACTGCCTCCAGAGTCTTGTACAGTGTCCACTATGCACAATGAGTGCATCGGTTTATTCACCTTCCTCATTTCTCTGATGCATTCATTGCTTTGAAAATAGGGTCAATCTGGACTCATTCTTCTTTCCATTGCTCTAAAGTGCAATCGTTTTTTCCAATTAGTCTCCTTAAAAGTGGTTTTCTCATGGTCACAGCTGTTTAGTCCAGATCCTGTTCTTATCAGTTTATGTCTGTGGAAATGTGGAAATTTACTTTCACTATTAAACATCCTGTGATTTCTACTGTTGTTAAGTGATCTTTGATCGTGGTCACTCATATTTTGTCTCTCACCACGTTTATTCTGCGAAGTTAGTGGTTCAGCAATATTCTTCCATATTTTAATCATGGATTGGAAATGCTTTTTAACCCAATTTCAGTACGGTAAAACGGTAGCATCTTTTTCTTTCTGACCTAGACGTGTAAATAATGAGAAGCTACACACTGGATCAGTTAGGATTAAAATAAATGATACCAGCTGAAACATATTAATCACTGCAGTAATTATACAAATGCTCTTAGATCTTGCTTATTTAAAGCGCCCATACAAAGGCACCCTGTGTCACCTCTTTGTGCAACTGCAGCTGAATAGTAATGATAGTTATAAAAGTTCTGTTCAGGTTGTTTCTATCTGCATTAAGTCGAGAAGAGCAGGAACCTCATGTCCTCTACCCTGTCCATGGTCTGTGTGCATGTGTGCTTTTATTTAGCAGAAGCTGTCATCTCCCATAAACTCTCAGCATGCTTCCATCCATCCTTTCTGCCAAGTTTTCAGTGATGGGCGCACTTGTTACTGGAGAGAATACTGACAGCTCCAGTCGAACTGGCTGCTCTGTCGCTTCCAAAAGTGAGACATTGAGTGAATGAGTAAGAAAGTAGTTGGTCAACATTAACTCTTCCCCAGGTGGTCTTGGACATTACCTGCTTTCTGTCTTGGTCCTGACTTGACTTATATGTATGTAAGTAAACCCTGAAATGTAATGTACATTTTACAGCAATTTATTCGCAAACTGGGTAAAATATGTACACTAAAATACTCTAATATCTTATATCTATCATATGGGATGGTAGTTGAGTGATTTTTGGTGGTGTCATGGTTAAGGCTTTGAATAGAATAAGATAAGAAGGTGGTGTTGAAATGCCAGGACTACTAAACTGCCATGTTTGGGTCACAGAACACCTTAATCTAAAGGTTTCACAGTTACTAGACTGTAAATGTTACTGTACAGTATGTTACTGTACCATAAATTGTAAATAAATGAGCATAATATTAATAGTGTGTGTTGGGGGCTGAGTAGTTAGGTGAGTCTCACCTGGCATACAGAAGGCCTGGGTTCGATACCCAGCCAATGCTCACACCCAGGATGCAGGGCATTCTTAGTGCCAGTCCCATGGAAATGGGAGGGCTGCGTCAGGAAGAGCATACAGTGTAAAACTGGTGCCTTGTTAAATGTGAGCATACCTGTAGGAAGCTGAAAGAACAACAACCTTAATATTTATAGCAACTTTTACAGAGCAGGGTTTCATATTAGACCAAATGCCTTCAAGGATAAGTTTCTGCTGAAATTAGGTAGTCAATGTTCGCTTATGCACAATTTAGGCAAGGGTGGGCTTGCCATTAAGAAGGTCTGGAAGTTTCTACCTATGCTACCTCTTAGAGACACTTGTAGCCTAGACAACAGTGGAGAAAAAGCAGAGAGATACTGCAAAGGAAAAAAGCTTTGACGGCACACATACTGTACAGTATATTGGCTGCTACTAATTGCTTTGGAATAATGAGTATACTGTTACATTATATGCATAAATATCCACCATCTGTAAGGGACTAAACAAACTTTTTTTTAAATGAAGTTAGGTGACATTGGGACATGCACCTCCAGGGTCCGGGTGTGATTCCTGGCCAGGATTGATTCTTTCATGTTCTCCTTGTGCTTGGTGGGTTTCCTCTATGTGCTCCTACTACAGTCCAAAAACATGCAAATTAGGTAAATTGATGTTCCCAAATTGCTCGTAATGTGAGAATGAGTATGTGTTCGTGTGTGCCCCACAATGTATTGGCACCCTGTCCAGGGTGTTTCCTGCCTCGTGCCCTATGGTTCCTGGGATAGACTCCAAGCCTCCTGCAAACCTGTATGCAGGACTAAGCAGTATACTAGGTGATGAGTGTATGAGCGAAATTGGTACAATACAGTTGGTTTTATATAACAGAAAGGATCATGCAAAGCATTGTTGCTTATTGTTATATTATTATTATTATTATTATTATTATTATTATTTTACATATATGACATTCTAAGTCAGGTTTAATCAGTGTTGGGGGACGTTACTTTTTAAAGTTTACTTTGTAAACTAATTACATTACAAAATTACTGTCTTTAAAAAGTAATCAGTTACATTACAGCATTACTTTTTGATAAAAGTAACTAGTTAGAGTACTTTTCCATTGCAGAAAATGAAAACTCCTTTGTGATTCCTCATGCATGTTGTTTTAGTCAAGACCTTTATAATTATTCTACCATCATCACTCAGTGAAGTTTGGCCCATAATCTGTTAACTACTAATCCCCCTATCTCACCTACGCGTTTTTGCGCGGTGGCCGTAAGTAAGGTTCATCATGATTCACTTTGAGTTTTGGTGCTGTGATTAGGTTTCCATATTCACACGTGTCGGTCCTCGCATCGTCAAACCAAATAGTCATACTGTAGGTGAGATAGGGGTATAACAGCAGGAATAAATAACAGACGGAGGCGGGTTATCGGGGGCGGGGCTTGTAGGATGACTTTCTCACACACACACACACACACACACACACACACAATAACAGATTAGAATTGACTGCTTGCATAAATTGTCTGAATAATGGACTATATTTTTGAAAAGTTAACTAAATAACTGAGTCCTTAAATGGTGGACCTTACTCGTTAGATTATTCGTTATCAAAAAAGTAGTCCAAGTTCTTTAACGTTTCTTTGTAACGTGTTACACCCAACACTGGAATAAAGCTCTTTAGTGAAATATCGTACGACACTTTAAGTCAGTATGATTGACCTTTAATTTCAGACCATCCCAAAGGTTCAACCTCAAGAAATCAAATGGTAACAGCACATAAGAAAAATATATTGAGTGTGAATGTTGACACACTGTGAGAGGTGAAAAGATGGTGGTAGATACTGTACCACTAGAAAACCGAATGTGGTTGTCTGTTCATAAGTGCTGAATTCAGGCAATGCAATGAATCTTGCACACCTAGAGATTCATATCAGTCTGTTATCAGCCTGTCTAGTTAAAAAAAATGGCATGAAATATTTTGACTCAATGAAGAAAATACAGTTGGAGAAACCACTTATGTGTGTGAAACCATAGCAGCATTTTTTTTTTTAGCAGTGCTAGTTTTAGAGCTTCATCCCAGTGAGATATAAACAGAAAACATGTAGGAGTGCAGCTCTGAGGTTGGCTCGCTTGGAAAGCTCTGCTTTAGAGTGTCTCCCACTAGAGGCCAGCCACCTCCACTGTGTCAGCTAGCATGCTGGTTAATCATCAAATACACCCTACACAGACAGAAGGAGAGAAACAGAGGCTCCTCTGCCTCTTTGTCATGTTTCAGTCATCTCCAGCCTTTGGGTGAGCTGTGTAAATATGAATGTTTATTAAGCAGTTTAGTTTCTTGAATACATCAAGCTGTTCTTTACATTAGGTCCAGTGTTTCTGGTGCATAAAGCTGGTGCATACGGCCTTGTGGGTTTGAATGCAAATTGTCTCGTAGTCTCAGTTGAGTCTCTCTCTGTAGGGAATCGTCTTTTATGTTTCCCTTCTTTTCAGGAAAACCAGCAGAATTTTTCTTCAGATAATCTGCTCTACTTCAAGTATCCTTATATATTTTTTTCACTCTTTACAAAGGACGTACATATTCGAGTCAGAATCGGATATGTTGTTAGCTCTTGCTATGCTGTGATGGCATTAATGATTAATGGTTATTCTTGTGATATACGAGTCAAAGGTTCACATATGGTATTTTGTTTAAAATCTGAAAGTAGTGTATTTTTGCGTAATAGTTTCGCAAGAGTGTAACAAGACTGGTGAGGTAGCCAGTATTTATAGCCATTTTAAAGTAAATGATAAGAGTAAGGAACTTGTTTTGTGGACATTTCACAACATCAAATCGAAATATAAGCAAATAACAAGTGTAGTTAAGTTAATAAAATATGAAATTGTTCTTGTGGTGAGATAGAGAACATCTTGCGATATGCTGTTTTAGGGGAAAAATGCATGTAATGAAATCACAAAGATATACAGTTTGATGTAGGACCTTAAAACAAAGTAAGGGCTCCAAGCTATTACTGATTTAGAACTATAAAGAAAAAAGTAAGGAAAAAAAGTACAAAAATAATGTTCTTTCTAAATATAACAAATTGCACTTCAAGTAAGTAAATTCATCTAAAAAAATTAGCATATTGTGATAAAGTTCATTATTTTCTGTAATGTACTGATAAACATTAGACTTTCATATATTTTAGATTCATTACACACAAACTGAAGTAGTTCAAGCCTTTTATTGTTTTAATATTGATGATTGTGGCATAATAGGCGGCGCGGTGGTGTAGTGGTTAGCACTGTCGCCTTGCACCTCCAGGGTCTGGGTTCGATTCCCCGGCCAGGCTCGATTCCCGTCTCTGTGTGCATGGAGTTTGCATGTTCTCCCCGTGCTTGGTGGGTTTCCTCCGGGTACTCCGGTTTCCTCCCACAGTCCAAAGATATGCAGATTAGGCTAATTGGCGTTCCCAAATTGCCCGTAGTGTGTGATTGGGTGTGTGAGTGTGTGTGAGTGTGTGTGTGTGTGTGCCCTGCGATGGATTGGCACCCTGTCCAGGGTGTACCCCGCCTAGTGCCCGAAGTCTCCTGGGATAGGCTCCAGGTCCCCCGCGACCCTGAACACAGGATTAAGCGGTATAGAAAATGAATGAATGAATGAATGAATGGATTGTGGCATACAGCTCATGAAAACCCCAAATCCCTATCTCAAAAAATTAGCATATCATGAAAAGGTTGTCTAAACGAGCTATTAACCTAATCATCTGAATCAACTAATTAACTCTAAACACCTGCAAAAGATTCCTGAGGCTTTTAAAAACTCCCAGCCTGGTTCATTACTCAAAACCGCAATCATGGGTAAGACTGCCGACCTGACTGCTGTCCAGAAGGCCATCATTGACACCCTCAAGCAAGAGGGTAAGACACAGAAAGAAATTTCTGAACGAATAGGCTGTTCCCAGAGTGCTGTATCAAGGCACCTCAGTGGGAAGGAAAAAGTGTGGCAGAAAACGCTGCACAACGAGAAGAGGTGACCGGGCCCTGAGGAAGATTGTGGAGAAGGACCAATTCCAGACCTTGGGGGACCTGCGGAAGCAGTGGACTGAGTCTGGAGTAGAAACATCCAGAGCCACCGTGTACAGGCGTGTGCAGGAAATGGGCTACAGGTTGCAAATTTTGCATGTCATTCGGAAATCAAGGTGCCAGAGACTGGAGGAAGACTGGGGAGAGGGAAATGCCAAAATGCCTGAAGTCCAGTGTCAAGTACCCACAGTCAGTGATGGTCTGGGGTGCCATGTCAGCTGCTGGTGTTGGTCCACTGTGTTTTATCAAGGGCAGGGTCAATGCAGCTAGCTATCAGGAGATTTTGGAGCACTTCATGCTTCCATCTGCTGAAAAGCTTTATGGAAATGAAGATTTCATTTTTCAGCATGACCTGGCACCTGCTCACAGTGCCAAAATATGCAAATTTTTAGTTTTTTGAGATAGGGATTTTGGGTTTTCATGAGCTGTATGCCACAATCATCAATATTAAAACAATAAAAGGCTTGAACTACTTCAGTTTGTGTGTAATGAATCTAAAATATATGAAAGTCTAATGTTTATCAGTACAGAAAATAATGACCTTTATCACAATATGCTAATTTTTTGAGAAGGACCTGTATATCTGCTAGTTGTATGTTCAAGGTGAAGGATGGTTTCACTACTCATTTTGTTAGCTATGTTACTAACAGAACTTGCAACTCAAAAATTATTTGTTCCAAGGCCAAGTGACAAGCATCAAATGATGTCATTTTGTTCTGTATGTACATTTTGATCACACTTGTGCTGTGATTCTCTAAATACAATTGTGCTGTGAAATTCATCAAAATTTCTACAAATACATTACCCTTCTTGCAGGATCACCATCCCAACAAGCCATCTTATCTATTTAAAACTATTGATCTTTAAAAATGGGTTTATGAGGGGTGAGGGCGAAAGTGAAATTGTACCCATATGAATAATGTATGCTGTGACATACACTGATCAGTCATAACGTTATGACCACCTGCCGAATATTGAGTAGATCCTTTGCCACCAAAACAGTGATGACCTACTGTATGTGTGCTGACACCTTTCTATTAGAACAAGCATTAACCTTTTCCTAAATTTTTGAAGGCTAGATTAACTACAATTTGAACTACAGTTTTGGATGTATTGGATCGGACTACACAAGCCAGCCTTCCCTTCCCATGTGCATCAATGACCCTGTTCCCAGTTCACCAGTTTTGCTTCCTTGGATTACTTTTGGTATGTCCTGACCACTGCGGCCTGCGAGCATCTCTCAAGTGCTGCAGTTTTGGAGTTGCTCTGACCCAGTTCTCTAGCCATTACAAATTCGGCCCTTCTCACAGTAGCTACTGTACATTTTCAACATCTAACATTACAATGGCTGCTGGAAGTGGGTGGGCTATATTAGGCAGCAAGTGAACTTTTTTCCTAAGGAAGCAGAAAAAAATTCGGCAAGCATAAAAATGTGTTGGAAGCAGAAAAAAATCGGCAAGCATAAGGATTTAAGTGACTTTGACAAGTGACTTTTAAGTGACTTTGACCATGTTTGAAGGCTAGAGGACTGTGTCAGAGCAACTCCAACACTGCAGCTCTTGTGGGTTGTTCTTGGTCTGCAGTGGTCAGGACATACCAAAAGTAATCCAAGGAAGGAAAACCGGTCAACTGGGGACAGGGTCATTGGCAGGCAGGGTTTCTCTGATGCACACGGGAAGCGAAGACTGGCCCTCGTAGTCCGATCCAATAAAAGCCCTTGTGTAGATCAAATTGAGAGTTTGAATTGAAGGTTAATGCTGGTTGTGAAAGAAAGGTGTCAGAACACAGTGCATCATTGTTATGGTGGAAAAAGTGGGGACCTACTCATTATTAAGCATGTGGTCATAGTGTTATGGCTGATCAGTGTATGTAGACTAATAATGGTAATGGTGCAGGAATGATGACTGAGTATGTACTGTACAACACTGGGTAATATAGATGACAATGGTGGTTCATGAGGTTGTGGCACTGGCTTGCTGATAAGAGGTTCAGGGGTTTGAACCCTCCCACCGCTGGTTTTCCACTGTTGCACATGTCCTGAACCTTACTTTGACCAATAATTCCAGAAGAACGACACCAACAATTTGATGCTGGGCACTTGGCATTAAGACAAATGAATTTTGTAATCTTGTAAATTATTTAGTTAATTAGTTGAAAAAAACAATAATTTATATAAATATATATATATATACTCTATATATATATATACAGTAGATGAAAAAATCAATAAAAAAATATATTAAGCAGAGGATTCACACAACATTTGTGTGATATCACAACATACTTTACCTTAATAGGTACAATACTATAATGTACTTATCATCAACGGACATAGAATGTACACAAATTATTGAGTGTCTCAGGTCCGTTGCACTAAAAACTGAGTGTGACCTGTGTACAACAATTTTGTGTGTGGGTGATCAGTGTCAGGGATATGGAAGAACACAATGTTTCTGAGTGCTCAGCAACAGAGGCTGTCATCAGCATGTCACAGAAAACAGCCTAATCTATCAGAAAACCCCACTCTTGCTCAGGCTCATGGAGCAGATGGAGTTAAATAAAATAAAAACGTTCCAGCCAACCTTCCATGTGAATGCTCATACAGACACTCAGAGTATATTTACACCAGAAATGGCTGAAGTGTAGACAAATGGCAATATTTTAGATTTTCCTGGGTTTCAGGACTAATAAATGTTGGCACTCCATCTCTGTCTTTGTCTTGTGGACTTGTGAGCTCTGGCTGGGGAACAGGAAACACCCCATTTTCCTGGCCTCTAGCTGGTAGTATGGGGAACAGGAAGCACCCCATCGTTCTTGCTCTATAGTCCCAGCAGGGCAAGAGGAGAGCCTGCACCTGCTTCAGCTCTCAGTGCCGCCAAGTCCTCCTTTTGTCCTTGGCCAGCCGTGGCTGCGTGCCTCACTTCAGGTCAGACAACAAAGTGTAGTTGGGCACGCCACTTTTCTACATCATTGATGTCAGTCATTGACAGCCCCTCCACCCCAGCTTCAATCTTCCCCCAGGGCATCGATCAGAGAAAAAAAAAATCAACCTAGATTTAAAGATGAGATCAATGGGATCCAGGACTCATGGAATTCTGCTGCAAGGGGCAGTTTCAAAGTTACATGGCACCAAATGTCTTTCACAATTTATATTAATGTCATTATCTGTCAGCTGTTTAATGAATAATATACAAGTCCATTGTCACCTTTAAAATCAAGAATGTAGGTATAATACTAAAACACTTTTGGTAATACCAGCATTAGAAACAATCTTTCACATGTTTTTAGGTTTAGGCTTACAGTTTTTTTAATTATTATGTTTTTTTTCAATTACTGGTATTCCAGGGCTGAGGATTAAGGATAAATATTGCTTTTTCCCTTGCTTGTGTTAACATCGAGTTCAGCAGGTTGTTTAATAGCCTTAAAGTTGATTTGCATTTAGATTCAAAGTTCTCCTGGGTTGAGATGAAAGTGAGTGTGGCATATTTTGGAAAGCTGAGTGAATTGGTCTAGAGCTGAGATCAAGGGCCAGAGTCACAGACCTGATCAATTCTTTGAGCTGCTTAGACAGCAACTTACCTTCCTCCATTCCTCTTTTTCTCTTCATTCTCCTTCTCACCTCCTTCAATCAGTCTGTCTCTCCCTCTCTCCCTCTTTCATCATTTTTCCCCCTCTATCCCCTAATCAATAGCTGATGTTATCACACCCCATCAGCTGTGAATGAATGTTCTAATGGAGGTCAGGTCACCAAGGACTTTATCTACTCTCACAACCAACCTAGCAACTGAGGCCTGATTATGGAGGCCTAGTGCGTATTTGTTATAATCATATGGGGCCATACACTAATTTTTTGTGTGTGGAGTATACACATAAATGTACATGATTTGGTTTGCAATCAGTGCAGTTCAGTCAACCCGGCATGATTACACTGAAAAATGTGCTTCAATATATCATACTGCACACCACATTCAGCATATCAGTAAGAAAGTTATAAAGGCCAACCTGGGCCAGCTGGTGGTGGTGATGAAGTTTAGCCGCAGTACCATTTTTAACAGTGTGGCGGCTCAATATTCTGTCGAAAGAGCGAAGCCATAAAATCAGTGAAGTGCAGAGCAAATGTGGTCTAGGAAACATTATTGAAATAGAGTAGAAAGCAAACTAATAAAATTCAATCTCCCAGCAGATGCCCTCCAGTTTAGCTCTTTCACTGACAAGCTATCAGTGTTATAAAATCACTTCCAAGTTTAACTCTTAGATTATGAGAAGGTATGTTATTTGCTGTAGCCTACATATGCTTTAATTCTAAATATAGCAATGTGACAATAAACAAAAAAGAACACACTTTGAAAAATAATTATATTTCTCTTTTTTTACACTAAAAAGTACATCTTGTTCTCCATGCAGTTTTTCTGCACTACTAAGAAATGTCGAGTCTTCTCTGCAGAAGACAGAGGACTATGCACTTTCAGACTCAGAGGTGATTTGCAACAATTTATCATAATTCAGCTTTTAATTGTGCATGAGACTTCCTTGGATAATCATTTAATGCCCCCCCCCCCAAAAAAAAAAATATCTCAGCGTGTATGCTGAGACTAGGACTGCTATATTATACATTACAGTACTGTATATCCAATACTGTATATTCTTCATTATGGTGAATTGAATGAATAATTTATTTCAGTAGTTACCCTTTAGGTATAATTATTTTTCATTCACTTTTAACAGAACATTGATAAATAGGTAATATGTAATTGTGTGTATAGCGATTAAACATACAGAAAGGCCCATTAAGTATTTGGATAAGGACACAATTTCTGTATCTTTTTCTTTTATACAATCCAACAGTACAATGGATTTGAAATGAAGCAGTCAACATTTGATTGAAGTGTAGATTTTCAGCTTTGATTCAAGGGGTTTAATAAAAATATTTCACTTCAGCCTTTTTTTTTTCTTTTTTTTTTTACTAAAGTCCGTCTGTTTTCACAGGCTCAAAAGTAATTGGAAAAACTAACAATCACAAACCAAAAATATAAAGTGTAAATCTGGCCTTTCTGTTATTGAGTATTACCACTTGTTTTTGTTAAACCCCAACACATTTAGTTTTATGAAGGTGTCTCTTGATTGTACAGTACCTTTAATAGTACAAATGACATGCCTACCTCCTCTAGGGTGTTCTCGACTTGAATAAATGAGGCTGAGCTCACCAGTGCATTCCCTTTTCTAAAGAACATATGAAATTGTTGATTCGGCTACTGCTAAGGCTTCTGCTATTTCTCTGATAAGTCTGTTTTTTTAGCCTAATGATGACCACCGTACTTGCATCAATACCTCTTTGAACTGCATGTTGGTTCCCATGAACAGATACCAAATTCAACACTTGGAATCAATACAGTACCAGAACGTTTATCTCCTTATTTTGTCATGAAATAACCAAGAAAAAGGCCAACAAGGTGTTTATCAGATATGACTGAGCCTGAAAATTACTACTAATACATTAATGAAGCAGTTTCAAAACAAATAATTAAAAGATCCATGGGGATTTACAACCCCAATCTTAGGAACCTGATGCATTGGAAATAATTAGGCTTTTACCAGTTCAAATAATAACTATTAATTATTATTTGTATTTAGTAAAATACAGTTAATTTATTGATTTCTAATGTGCTATATTTTTTTCAACCATACCATAATAAAGTCATGGTAAAAAATGAAGTAAAAAAAAAAAAGGCAAGACTAAGTGCCCCCTTATTGCTTCCACAGGATTTTAGAGGGTTAGAAGTTGTAGCCAGGTGCTGCTCATCATCAGCCCATGATTAATTAATCAGCAGCAGGTGTGCAGACCTCTATAAAAGCAGAAGTTTTGGCAGCATGCTGGTTGGGGCATTCAAGATGAGGGAAGCTTGCTGGTCTGGGGCATTTCCCTAGAGGGAAAGACATAAGCAATGATCTTAGATAATAAATTGTTGTAGCACATTAATCTGGAAATGGTTCTAAAACCATTTCTAAACAATTTGGAGTCTAAAGTTCTGCCGTGAGAAAGATTGAAAGTATAAAGTGGAAAGCGTTTAAGGCAGTTGCCAATCTTCCCAGGAGTGGACGTTCCAGCACATTCACCCCAAGGTCAGACTGTGCAATTCTTAGAGAAATACACAAAAAACCCACAAGAGCTACATCTAAGACCCACCAGGCTTCACTGAGGATGTTAAATATCCATGACAGCAAAATTAGAAGAAGACTTTCAGTGCAGTTTGTTTGTAGAGGTTGCTAGGAAAAAGCCTCTTCTGTTTAAGAAGAACATGGAAGTACGACTGAGGTTCGCAAAACTGCATCTGAACAAACCATAAGACTTCTGGAAGAATGTTCTATGGACAACTGAAACCAAAGTGAAGTACTTAGTACTGCACATCATGTTTTTGGCTTTATGTTTTGAAAATAAATAATAGCCTGATGAAAAAATTTATATGTTGTTGTTTGTCTGAGGTTGTATTTGTATAAAATTGAGACCCGCTATAATCAGATGATTTTTATTATGCTTTTACACACACACACACACACACACACACACACACACACACACACACACACACACACACACACACACACACACACAAATAAACATAGAATTAAAAGAGGGGATACTTGCTTTTGAACATTACTGCAAATTTATAATCTAAAGGCTAGCAGACAAGGTCCACTTTTTATAAATAAATATAACCCAACCATTTTATCATTTGGATATACATAACCTTGCTTGTATACAGTCAGAAACATAGCCTGGGTCATCACAGATTCTGTTAATGGATTTCTGAATTCCTTTGAGTGTCCCCGACCAAGGCTGCTCGATTGAAATGAAAATGTGTCACGATGTCATGACATATGTAATTGTGTGGGTATAAAACTTTAATCATTTTACTTATCTATAACACTAATGCAATATCTGTTAACATTGCCAGTTCCCAATGAGACTCAGGGTTCTTAGACATTTGCCACTTTACTGGTTACATTAGTTAGTCTTTCACTTTGATTAATGGCTCATGCTGTTTAAAGTTGCTATACGTTGCTATAACTGCTGTACTGTATCAATGTCCAAGTCGCTATGAATGCATTTTCCCTAACCAATTAAGCTATATACATTAGTCTTTACTTTAAACTATATCTTTAAATTTTGTTTTTGTTATTTTTGATAAACACTCATTAGAAAATAAAATAATTTTTTGGCTCATAGTTTATAGTTTGTACTAAGTAGCAGAAATAATTGTGAGAATATTTCTCTGAAGCAGGTACAGTATTTGTATGTATATACAGTAATGCGTAACATGTTAATGTTACTATGTTTTAGTTTTGACAATGTAATGTACAGTAGAAATGAGGGTGGGGCCAGGGGTGGCTCAGTGGTTAAGGCATTGGACTACGGTTCGGAAGATCCCAGGTTCAAACCCCACAACCACCAAGTTGCCACTGTTGGGCCCTTGAGCAAGGCCCTTAACCCTCAACTGCTCAGTTGTGTAATGAGATAAGAGATAAAAAAAAAATGTAAGTCACTCTGGATAAGAACATCTGCCAAATGTAATGTAAATGTAAATGAAATAATCAGTCAAATGGTAGCTAAAACCATCCTATATAAAATAATAGAAAATAATGAAGAATGTTTTTCACCCTCTTGACTTTTGTGGGTGGCTCAGAAATTAGTTTCTGATTTACTCAGCAATAGTGCAATAGTTTGCAATCGTGTATGCTGTTTTCAGTAGTCATCAGGGATAATGAGTATGAAAAATAAGGAAACACATAAATGTAACTGATGAGTATTATCTGTGTCAGAAATGGTCTAAAGGCTCACCTTCATTCCTAGCTTACTGGTTCTGACAGTTATAGAGATCGAGATTGACGTCTCGACCTTTGGTGTAAAGGCGCCGCAAACGGGCTGAAATGTTCAGTTTCACCTTAATTGAGATGCTCCTGCAGCTGTAGTTTATGCCATGAATTGACTTTCTCTTGTGATTAATCCTTAGCAATTTAGCTAATGCTATAAATAGTATATCAAAGAATCATACAGCAGCATAGGGCAGACTATGCTGCACATTTTAGGTGTCAAATTATCTCTGCAATGTTTATGTTTTCGCCCATAGAACGCTACACTGTATACTGATTTACTCATTTTGATTAAAACCTTCCCCCAGAGGGGTGCAACAATCCAGTCATCATTCAAAATATCCAGGAATTATATCAGATGTACTGCTGTAAAGATAGCAGTTAGAGTTCATGAATAGGGAATTGACAAATAGAACTGGGCAAATATGCGGTAAAGACACACATTATCAGGTCTCAAATGGCCTTCTGTTCTTTCCCTGAAGCCCATTCTCCTGACAAGCTAATACAAATTGTAACTAGGTGTCATAAATCGCATACAGTGACAGAGTAGGTCAAGGCACAGAGACAAGATTACTAAACCATTACGGTCAATCAAAAGAGTCCTTGAATTGGAGAATTTTAATTATTGTAGGATCTCTCTCTCTCTCTCTCTCTCTCTCTCTCTGATTTGATTCTTAAGTCCTTCTATAAGACTTGTTGTTGATCATATTGATAGTCTTTTGCTAACAAAACATCCTATAATGTACATTTACAACAATTACTTTCAGAATGTTCCACGCTGGTATTAGTGTGAATCTCTATTTCTGCTGAACTGCTCTACTGTTCCAAAACTTGAAAATAGTATTTTTTTTCTTTTCCAAGAGACAACAGGCAGCCTATTTAGTAATAAAGTACAGAACTAAAGATTTGTATAATCAGATGGTTCTGACAGTCTAATTATCTTAAAAAGCATATTAATCGAAGTAATTGTGATTAAATAAAACATGTAATGTACAGTAAGGAAATAAATATTTTGGTCTAAATTAGATGAGAAACACATTAGCTTGCCTTCACATTTTTGACTTGAAGAACCCATTTTTTCATGCTTTGCTTTAGTCTTATCACGATACAGGAACAAATCATCATAATCATCTTGTAATCTTCCTCTGGCTAATGACAGTAATGATTAGGCAAATTACAGCCAACCAGGTTTTGATCCTCTTGACAGATCAAAAGCTCTTCTGTCAGATTTGTTTGCTTTTTTTCTTTTTATGGATTCTTTTATTCATATGCCTTAAGTATATGTTTTTTTATGCTAAGAAGCTTGATACTAAGGCAATTCTTAAGGATTGCATTTGTGCATGCACCTTTGTCTGTAAATGTTCATGGATTTAGTGGATTGATGATTTTTCATTTCATCAGCATGCTCAGGTGAAACCTAGCATGAGATTAATGTTTAAAATGTACTGTATATCCATATTTGTTTTGGAGTATCCTTGCAGGGTGTTGTGTACATCAACCTAGTGTGCCTTCTCTAAGTTAAGAAACCTATTTGACTGGTGTGTTATTCACACGTGGCTTGGCTTGGGTGGAGGATACGGGTGGACCCTACTTTGTCTTGTGCATGTCATCTTGTCAGGCTGTGACTCACTCTTCGTCTTCCACCTGGCCTCACATTATAGCAAGGAGAGGAGGCTCAGAGAATGGCTGCATCTCTCTCTCTCTCTCTCTCTCTCTCTCTCTCTTTCACTCTCTTATTCACTCTCTCATATGGCCTATATAAATAAGGAAGCTCTTCTTTTGCTGATATAATGTTTATTGTTGATTGTGGTGGGTCTGATTTTCTTGATTTTGTATCTAGTAACAATTTCTGAAATGACGAATAATAACACTTTCAGCAATGTGCTGCAAATGGAAATAGAACAATATGCCCTGACTTTCATTTCTTTCCTTCTTTCTTTCTTTTTCTCTTTCTTTCTTACTTACTTGCTTTTTTTCTTAACCATACTCACAGATTATACCATAATTAAGTCTTTACATGTGTCATTGCAGGGTGGCTTAGTGCTAAGCACTGTCGCTTCACACCTCGAGGGTTGTGGGTTTGAATCTTGCCTCCAGTAGGTGTGTGAGGTTTGCAAATTCCTCCCTGTAAAACCTTTTATGAGGGGTTTCAGTTTTAGTTTGAAGACATTTAGTGTAAGCAGATTGGCATTTCCAAATTACTCATGGTGTGTGCTTGTTCTTGTGCTTGTTGGCATCCACTCTGTGGTGTCCTATGTTCTGAGGTCCGTGGGATAGGCTCCAGGCCCCATATGATTCTACATACAAGATAAGTGGCATAGATAGTGAAGTAATAAGTGGACAAATGTAAAAAATAAAACATTCAGCCAGTGATTTTACATGTACATATTAATTCATTCTTGAAATTCTAATAATATTAATTGTCCAGTTTAGTGGTTAGCACTGACTCTAAGGTCCAGGTTTGATTCCCGCCTCGGGTCTGTGCTTATAGAGTTTGCATGTTTCCTCTGGGTACTCTGGTTTCATTCCACAGTCTAAAAACATGCTGATTTGGCTAACTGGCATTCCTAATTTGCATGTAGTGTGTGAGTATGTGTGAGTATGGCACCCCATCCAAGGTGTCCCCCACCTCGTGCCTAATGTCCCTGCAGCCCTGTATATAGGATAAAGCGGTATAAACGATGAGTAAGTGTGTAAAAAAAAATCCAACTTTAATATAATTTTAAGGTACAGTATGAAATGGTATGTTTGGTGGGTAAAATGGTACGTTTTTGTTACTTATAAGAAATAAAACATGTATCGCATTTTTTAAAAACTCATCAGCATTTTTCATTATATTAAAAAAGTATATACTGTATATATTTTTTTTACATTACATTTTGTATGCTGTTTTGGTTTTGGTTGACCAATGGCTTTCATGTAATCCAATATCACCCAAAACCATGACAGCTATGCCCCAGGTTAGATGTTCTCATTGTATCTGCTGATCCCAGTGTGTAATGTTTCCTTATCTGAGGATCGACAAGGCAGAGGAAAAAGAAGAAGGGTGATGAAATAAACAAAGAGTACGAAATGGGATGCAGTGGCCTCGGTGCAGCACCGATGACACCTCTTGGAAACATTTCATTCATCAGAGAGGAGGGGGCTTGAGCCTTTGGAAATTACTGCAGATAAAGGACACACCCTGATGAATTGAATTGTGTGGAGAATGGATTTGGATTCCCCACCTGGTTATCTGTGAATTACGGAAGGCCTTCATTCAGGCTCTGGGTACTGTTCTGCTTTTCAAACTGCTGTCACCAGCCTCCATGCCTGAGTGCACCTAGAGCTCAACCACTGCTAAGCTTTCAGGGTAATGAGGCGGTTGCACCAGCATCATATACACCGTTTACATATCAGTGTGTCATGGTAACGCCACAGAGACGCAGAACTACATTGCCTACAGTATCCACGTATGTCATCACATACAGTATCAATCACTAGCATTGTGCTTTGTTTCACCTTGATTAGCACCCCTACATAAGCTTTCAGTGTCTAATTATTTAGCTATTGTTTGATGTGCATCCCACCAAATTGATTGTACCTTTAATATCCTCACCTCGTGTCCATAGTTTATGCTTATTGTTTTCAATAATAAAATTCCTAAAAATTCCTAAAAATCCCTAAAAAATTCCTTAGATAATGAAATATTCTGTACTTGCATTTTCCTTCACTTTCCATTCATGACAGAAACCTAGATGTAACATGCATGTACAGTAGGCATGATGTCTGAGGCCTGATATGGGAGCTACAGGAACAGGAAGCTGGGTTAGAACCACATGGGAATAGCTCAGTACAATGTGCTCCTAAGGTCATATTTTGAAGAGGGGGTCCTGACATAGCTAGAACAATCTCCAACCCTCCCTGTCCCCTTCAGATGTTGCTCAACCTCTTGCTCCACTGAGGATGTTGCTCAAAACAACTAGACAACAAGAACTGTGAAAGTTGAGCTGACTAAATAAACAAGATTTCCATGGAGGATGAAACAGATAAATAATTAAAATAAAAGTCAATACATGGGCTAAATAGGAGCTGGGGTGGAGGTTTATCTTATCTGCTTTTTTTTTTTTTTTTTACTATTGTACTCAAAAACGTGACAAAGGAACAATGATCTGGTGACTTTTAGCAGCACCTAATCATGATTTAATTAAACATACTTTAAAAGTACAGTAGTATGGACTAGGGAAAGTCTCTTACTGTATATTGGGTACCTGGGAGATATTAGCCAGGATTCTTTTGGAGAATCTATGTAAAATGGGGATCCAAAACTCGGATGATGCCTTGGGTTACTTGATAAATTGCCTAATATACTTCTTCTTCTTATTTGCATTTAGGCTAATCCCTTTCAGGGGTCGCTACAGCGAATCATCGGCCACCTGCTTCCTCTTCTCTCACCCCAACTAACTTCATATCCTCTCTCACTGCATCCATAAATCTCCTCTTTGGTCTTCCTTTAGACCTCCTGCCTGGCAGGTCCAACCTCAGCATCCTTTTACCAATATGCTCACAATCTCTGAACATATCTAAACCACCTCAATCTTTATTATCTTTATCTTTAAAGTCACCTCAAACCACTTGACTTTATCATTCATCATGACTTTGTCCCTCTGATGAACTCATTCTTGATTCTATCTATTCTTGTCAATCCCTAAGAGAACTTCAACATCTTTAGCTCTGCTACCTCCAACTCTGCCTCCTGTCTTTTCTTCAGTGCCACTGTCTCTAAGCCGTAGAGCTGGTCTCAACACTGTCTTGAACACTTTTCCTTTCACTCTCGCTTATTCTCTTTTGTCACATAACGCACCTGACACTTTTCTCCACCCATTCCAACCTGCCTGTACCCTCCTCTTCACCTCTTTTCCACACTTTACATTGCTCTGGACCATTGACCCTAAGTAATTAAAGTCCTGCACCCTCTTTACCTCTGCTCCCTGTAGCCTTACCATTCCACTTAGGTTCCTCTCATTCACACACATGTATTCTGTCTTGCTACAGCTAACCTTCATTCCTCTGCTTTCCAGAGCTTACCTCCATCTCTCCAAATTTTCCTCCACCTGTTCCCTGCTCTCGCTACAAAGCACAATGTCATCTGCTAACATCATTGTCCATGGAGACTCCTGTCTAACCTCATCTGTCATCCTGTCCATCACCATAGAAACCAAGAAGGGGCTCAGAGTCGATCCTTGATGCAGACCCACCTCCACCTTGAACTCTTCTGTCACACCTACAGCACTCTCACCACTGTCTTACAACTCTCATACATGTCCTGCACTGACTCTAACATACTTCTCTGCCACTCCAGACTTCCTCATACAATACTACAGCTCCTCTTTCGTACGCTCTCTCTAAATCTACAATGCAACTCCCTATTACCTTCTCTGTACTTCTCCATCAGCATCCTCAAAACAAATATTGCATCCGTTGTACTCTTTCTAGGCATGAAATCATATTGCTGTCACCTCTGCCCTTAACCTAGCTTCCAATGCTCTTTTGAAAAACTTCATAGTATGGCTTATCAACTTTATTCCTCTGTAGTTGTCAGTGGCCCACTTTTTCCTAGCTAGCCTCTTTCCCTGTATACACTCCTGGATCCTCGTTCCACCACCAAGTCTCCTTGTCCACTTTTCCCTTTCCTGATGACACCAAGTACCCTCCTACCTGTCTCCCTGATCACCTTAGCTGTAGTTGTCCAGTCAACTGGAAGCATCTCTTGACAACCCAGAGTCTTAACTCTGCCCTGAAAACTGCACAACATTCTTCCTTTTTCAACTTACACCACTTTGTCCTCTGCTCTGCATTTGTCCTCTTCACCTTCCTCACCACCAGGGTCATTTTACACACCACCATCCTGTGTTGTCTGGCTACACTTTCCCTAACAATACTTTGCAGTCACTGATCTCCTTCAGATTACAAGCACTCAGGTTGACACAAGATGTACTCCACCTGAGTGCTTCTGCATCCACTCTTATACGTATGTCAACCTATGTTCCTGCCTCTTCTGGAAGAAAGTATTTACCACTGCCATTTCCATCCTTTTTGCAAAGTCCACCACCATCTGTCCTTCTACGTTCCTGTCCTGAAGACCAAACCTGCCCATCACATTCTCATCACCTCTGTTCCCTTCCCCAACATGTCCATTAAAATCTGCACCAATCACCACCCTCTCACCTCTGGGGATGCTCTGCATCACTTCATCTAACTCACTTCAGAATTTTTCCTTCTCTTCTAACTCACATCCTACCTGTGGGGCATAACCACTAACAACATTAACTCCTACTCCATTTCTTTTCCTATCCACACCATGGTAAAGCAACTTGATCCCTGCTCCTAAGCTTCTAGCCTTGGTACCTTTCCACCTGGTCTCCTATACACACAGTATATCCACTTTCCTTCTCTGCATCATATCAACCAACTCTTTCGCCTTCCCTGTCATAGTCCCAACATTCAAAGTCCCTACTGTCACTCCTAAACTCGCCTTTTCTCTTCTCTCTCTGCCTACAAACACGACTTCCTCCTCTCTCTTTTTGACCAACTGTAGCCCAATTTCCACCAGCACCCTGTAGGTCAACAGCACCGGTGGCGGTCGTTGTTAACCTGGGCTACGACCGATCCGGTATGGAAGTCCTCTTAGTGATTCGCATCATATGATTTGGAAAATGTTTTACGTCAGATGCCCTTCCTGCCACAACCCTCTGCATTTATCCATACTTGGGACTGGCACAAGAAGACACTGGATTGTTCCCCCCTTGATTGTGCCCCCCGATGTTGCATTAAACTACTTAATATACTTAAACTTGGTAAAAAAACATATAGTGTGAGACACCATCCCTGTCCTAATATGGTAGAGTTGGCCAGTCCTAATAATTTCAAAGGACAGATGGCAGGTTCAAGATATTGTACAGTATCCTGACACACTTAGATTGTGCTATAGCTTTGGAGCAGATCATCAATTAAAGAAACTGAACATGTGGTCCAGATGCTATGTTTCATAGATTTCAATCTGGAGCAGCTGTTTTCAAAAATTTAATTTTGCAATGGCAAAATGTGCTTCTTTCAAATTAACATGAAAATGTAATTCCGTTAATTAATGATGACAGCATTTCATAAGACGCATTATGATTAGGAAGGGGTCACTTTCAGTTTTATGTGACTGCAGTATAGTCACATAAACAGTCCATAAAAAAGTCCATGAGTCCAGAAACATAAAAATACATTTTGTTCTGTATTAAATTATGTACGCTTCCACTTTTTTTCCTATAAATGTGCCGTGTCATATCATATCAGGTATTACGTTGCACAGGTTAGTTTTGTGCTACGGAAAATGGAGTGCATTAGATGAAATTTATCAAATTAAGATTCGTAACATGTCCCAAGAAATACGTTTTTTTCACATATTCCAGTTAGGAAACAGGGGCCAGAGTGGAGGGTCAGCCAGGATACAACATCGCTAGAGCAGTTAGAGGTAAGGGCCTTGCTCAAGGGCTCAGCGATGGCAGTTTGGTGGTTCTGGGACTTGGACCCCTAAGTTTCCAATCAGTAACCCTTAAAAAGCCTCAAACTTTTCAGCCAACATTGCCCCATATAGTGTATTAATAATATCACATCTTGCTATTCCTTCAACAGAATTGAGAAAGTTTTAACCCTAAGTATTGTTTTAATACACGGTAATGAACACTATTGAAGCTGGTTACTCCAGTTTTGTTTGAAAAAAAAAAAACATATAAAAATCTGCGCCGGCTGAAGATATAAGTCACAAAATCCTCTTTTAACTATTAAAAAAAAATAGAATAGGCAGATTTTTTTGAGACCCTCTTTGTAAACAAACTTGCAATGGCCATATCTCAGCAACCTGACATGATAGAGGAATACACTTTAATCCAAGATAGAGTCAAAAAGCAGCTTACTGAATCAGTAATCTTAAAATATTCATAGCTCAAATCGCCTAAAATACTTGATTTGATGTGTTGAGTTATAATTAAAGCTGTTTGTCACATTCTTTCTCTTTTATTCCCATAGACTCCCATAAAGAAAATAATGAATTTTAAATTTGATTTCCTAAGTGTCATAAGTTCATCCAAAGCATATCACTATATTAATCCGTTAAAGCGCACAGAGTTTTATCCTTGCAAAAATAGCAATTAATTTAGCTGTCTTTGGAGTGTTGTGCTACACCAGCAAATTGGAAAATAATTAGATATGAACTGAAACTGCCTGACTTCATTTTATTCTGAGAGCACTCATCTAACCAACCTTGTGATTCATTATTTCATCAGTATATTATCACATTAAAACCCAATAATTTTGCTATGTTTTCTGTTTGATTTATTGCACTCCCTAAAATAGGTGGAGAGATTTGTCTTCTTTAATGGTTAAGCACATAACTGCTAACTACTCCTAACTCCTAACTACTGCTTACTAAAGTACTAAAGCACAAAACAGCAAAATCTATGGCAATTTCTTCTGTAATTAAGGCTAGCATTTTATGTCAGACTGGATCAGACCGCTCATATTAAAGTGATTTTAAAGATTTATCTCTACCTAGTGTGAAAAATGATATTCAATTCCTTATGCCTTTTGAAAATGACAGTATTGTGGTGTCAATTTATAGTCACAATTTCATTAACTGGACAAAGATGTGCTAGCTGAAAATGTCTGGCATGCATAAGTGGTGTTCTTGTGCTACAGGAGAAAGTGCAGTCAGGGTATGACATTGCTCTGGGCCTTTTATTCTCCTTGTTATGGTGTTAAACTATTTCATTTATTCGGTGTGAATCTTGCTGAGAGCTCACTTTGAGCTCGTTCTTTGTATCAGAGGGAGAGAGGAGTCCGCACAGGAGGGACATAATGAAATTGCATGAATGTACTTGCACCACGGAATCTAATTTATTTCTCTTGTTTATTATTGAAAGACAGTCATTATGAAATGTAGAGCTTTGGTACAGTCTGAATAGAAAGGGTTGTTTTGGGGTCCTTTAATTCAATGATTACACTTTTATTCAATTTGAGCTGGTTAGAAGGGGGATGGAACAGTATTGTAATTGACAGATTATTACGGTTCTCAATACTAATACGTTGATGGTGGCTTGCAAGTTGTTGTAGCTGTGCTGACCTCTTTTCCTCATACTTTGTATAGAAATTGAGAAGAAGGGTGTCAATGAACAGTATCCATTAGTGCATATTCTTGTGCATCTTCCACGATCTGTTAATTATCACCTGCCTAATATTGAGTAGGTCCCCCGCTTTGCTGCCAAAAAAGTAATGACCTATGTGTACTGACACCTTGCAAAGAAACACAGAGATGAGTCACAAACATTCTGTAACCTCTACACAAGTAATGAAAAGGCCCAAGTGTGGTAAAATAACGGATCTGCTCATGATCCAAAACATATGAGCTCATTGATCACGCAAAGTGCAGGAAGTGTCATGGTTTGGTCTTGCAGAGCTGCTTCTGGAACGAGTTCACTAATCTTCATTGTTGATGTTCTGTCTTCAAAGGTGTCATGTTCTGAGCTGTTTAATACGTGGTATACATTAAACCATAAAATATGATATCTCATCCTATATTTATCTTTTATAAGACTCAAACACAAAGTCTGCAGTGGAACAGAAACAAAACAATGGGCATAGTATTTCCAAGCCTTTTGGATGGGACTATGGGAAAATGTGATTTACCCAGTAATATTGAGTTTATCAAGATTATTTGATTATGTCTGATTATGTTTTACAAAATAGCCATACATGGCCATACCCGTTACTAAAGTTAACTCTCAGCAGTTCAGCTTAGCTTGACCTGCTACCAGCAGCCAAAGCACAGACCACGCTGGCCATGCTGGTAGAAAATCTTTTCCAGCTGCAAAGTGCTGATATAAAATAAAAAATATTTTTGTGAAAATTTTTTTTATTTTCTATGACTAACTCTACATCATAGAAAAGTTATTTTTTTAGAACTAATAAACGGTCAGGTAGTAGGACATTTAATAAGTAAGCTGTAAAGAAATATACAAGCTAATAAAGACGGTCTATCAATTTAACCAGCCTGCTTTGTCATTTGGCAGCTGGTAGCAGGTAAGACTAAGCTGGATTAAATTTTTTTTTTTAGACCCAGGTGCCCTTATAGATCAGGGGTGTGTTTGTGCTCCTGTGTGTACTTGAGTTTGTCTAAACATACAATACCTTTGTCAGAGCAAAGCAGTCGGTGTTTGTCTCCTGGTGATTGTCAGAAGCATTGATCAATGAGGATGTGAAGTGGCTTATCTCTGCAGTTGTGTGTCAATATCATCACCATCTCTGTAAGCTCTCTGATAAACAATGTTTCAGGAAACACGCAGATACTGATAATAAGTGGCATTTTCTGACATCTCACTTCTCCTTTCTAGGACGTGTTTAACCTATAGAATTGTTTATCTGAAGGGGACCGAGTTTTTGTTGTTGCATTCTTATGAGATGATACATATTGATTACATTACATGAAAAAAAGTAAATGACATAGTAATGATTTCATTTTTTTTCCGCTAGGAGAAACACATTTGCATGTTTGGAAATCAACAGGAGTCAAAGCTTTTTTTGTCAATTTTGTCACTTCTATGCATAAAAATATTTATGATGGAAATTTTCATGATGGGTCTTATTTAGATAACCAACAGACCAATGGGGGTATTGCAAAAAAAAAAAAAAAAAACTATTTACACAAGCTTGTGTTGTATAAGATTTAATGTAGTGTGAAATTAAAAAACCTCACCAAAAACATTACCAACATGTAAAAGCAGCATGCTACCCATTCATGATATTTATGCTTGGCTACTAAAAGATGAGACATATTCATCGCAAAAATGCATTACTGTCCAAATCAGTTATCCAACGAGTTGTTGGAAAGAGAGAAAAAAATATATCTAGCAACAGGATCAGAGGCTGGTCTGGAACTCTTTTTCCTTAAAACTGATCCTAGTCCTAGCATGTGGCAAATTTGTGCCATTGTAAATGGATATTAAACTCAGTACCCAGATTACAACGCTGTGGGTTTCTTATTTATGAGTACAATCTTGGAATCATCTACAGAATAAAAATAGGAATATTCTTCCAAGCATTTATACTGGGACTGCATGATTTGATAAAAACATAAATCAATAAATAAACAATCACATTGCAATTATCTTGAGAAATATTGCAATTACAATTGTATCTGTGATATGTAACTATTAAATGCACCATTCTCAAATGTATTTATTTAGGCTAACAGAAAATAATGGCACAAATGATCTCAATGAAGTGATATTTGAAAATATTTATTTATATATTTATCACCTCAAAACAAATACTCACATTATTGCCAAACTCTTCATTAATTATCAACTATGAATGTATTACCTGAAATAAACTTCAGCCTTTCAATTAAATAAATGCACAGGTATATGTTTTGACTTAAATTTTATTATTATTATTGTGCAGCACTATCTTATACCTTTATACTTCTACAGTATATGCATATCAAGAACCACTTTAGCACTCTAAATGTTCAGGGGTAGGTATTTGTGTCAGAACAGTTATTAATCCAATCTGCTCCAAAATATTTAAAATTTAAATATTAAATTTCCTCCATAATAAAAAATAAATAAAATAAATTAGGCGGCACGGTGGTGTAGTGGCTAGCACTGTCGCCTTGCACCTCCAGGGTCTGGGTTCGATTCCCCGGCCAGGCTGGATTCCCGTCTCTGTGTGCATGGAGTTTGCATGTTCTCCCCGTGCTTGGTGGGTTTCCTCCGGGTACCCCGGTTTCCTCCCACAGTCCAAAGATATGCAGGTTAGGCTAATTGGCGTTCCTAAATTGCCCGTAGTGAGTGATTGGGTGTGTGAGTGTGTGTATGTGTGTGTGCCCTGCGATGGATTGGCACCCTGTCCAGGGTGTACCCCGCCTAGTGCCCGAAGTCCCCTGGGATAGGCTCCAGGTCCCCCGCGACCCTGAACACAGGATTAAGCGGTACAGAAAATGAATGAATGAATGAATAAAATAAATTATATATATATTCATTCTGACCTGGCCTTTAAGTAAAAACAAACAATTAACAACAACAACATGGGTTTTTAACCAGCATCTGCAGTATTGACTGATACAGTAACTAGCATATGATGTGGAAAGCTGTTGTAATATAAGGTCAGTGGCTGCACGGATGTAATATTTTGAGCATTAACTTAATCTGTCCACCAGGTCCCCTGGCATTTTCAGAAATCTCTTCTTCAATGAAACAAGAAAGTTTCATAATTGGGTATTTCCACTGTACATGAGTGATGTCATACAGCGGCCTGGCTATTTGGTGCTTAGCATTCTGGGCAGCCATTTGTCATTGTGAGTTATGCTGCTATAATTGCACTGTGCCTCTGGGCTAGACCTTGGGGAGCATGGCCTTGTCAAGGTGCATTCATGGCAGGTTACGTTGCTTTGCCTTTATTGATCAGGTGCTGGATGGAAATCTGGCTGAGCACAGGCTCTGCCAATTGAAATTTTGACACCAGTTTTCTTATGAATAAGAATATATTATCCTGTTAAGGCTTCAATTCTAAGTCCTGCTTCTGATATAGACACTAGTGATGTTTGCAGGAAATGTTTTTCCAATATTGTATTTTTAGAAGCTTCATATCTACCCCATATTTCCGAACATATTGTGAACACAAATATAACCACTTGTGAACATGGCCAACTAATTGCTGTGCAAGAAATTGCACTTAAGATTAGTCTGCTGTAGTCCTGCCTTCGCCTACACACCTACTAACACATGCTGGCACACCAGTATCCACCCCTGTCTAAGCTTATTTGGATCTCTGCTTAGGAGTTGTATGAATTTGTTTTTTTCATCTCTAGAATCCATTTAGGTCTGTTATCAATTAGAAGCATTGATCAAGCCAGCTTTGCTGCAGGTTATGTTCAGTGGTCTTCTGTCAATGTCTCGTTCTTAAGTCCTGGGAGTAAAAAAAAAAAAAAAACTAAAGGAAAATCAATAGCCCGCTTTCATGTGCAATAAAACTTGTTGTTTTGTAGGAAAATGGCATAGTAATCAAACTGTGTTAAATAGATGATGCTTATACCCACAGAACATGGATCATGACGGTATTAAATGTCCTATGTTGGACATTAATCAGAGTAAATAAATAACATTCTCTGTGATTTGCTTAGGATGTTCTCTAAAAAAAAAAGTGAGTTTGTTCTTTGTCCCATGTTGACTGTGAACTGTGTTAATTATTTTTTTTTAATCAAATTAAGAATGTATTTATATTTGAAGGTGGTTTATACAGTGGTTTAGTGCTTAGCACTGTGGTCTTATACCTTCAGGGTCGAAGGTTCCGTTCCCGGGTTAATCTGTCTGTGTGTGTGTGTGTGTGTGTGTGTGTGTGTGTGTGTGTGTGTGTGTGTGTGTGTGTGTGTAGTTTGCATGTTCTCCCCGTTCATGGACGCTTTCATCAGTCCAAAGAGGTTCAGGTTAGGCTAATTGGAGTTCTCAAATGATCTGAAGTGTGTTTGTGTGTATATACAGTATTGTATGTGTGTGTCCAAGGTGTACCCTTCCTTGTGCCCTAAGTCTCCCGGGTTAGGCTCTAAGCTCCCACGACTCGGTACACCAGATAAAACAGTATAGAAGATGAATGAAAGTTTACATTTAACAATATGTCTATATTGTATGTTTTTAAAAAAATTGTTATCCAGATCAAAATCAGGGCGTATGGGTATGTAAACTTTAATAATAATTTCAATACACCTAATATTAATAAACCAAATCACAATGTACAATCCCTTCTGGAAGCATTGAAATCGCAAGGATAGTTTTGTTTTCGGACTGCATTGAAGACAATAAATCAAAATACGACTATAAAAAAAAATCTAGATCAGAATATTAGCTTTCATTTCCTAATATGTACAGACAGACCACTGCATATACACAGTAGCTGAATGAAATGACCAGAATTGATGGCATTAAAATAAATAGCACTTAATACTTCGTTGCATTTAAGCGGGTGGCCTGTTTATATCACCAGACTGTTTCTTTCTACCTTTCTTTTTCTTTCTTTTTTAATGGAGGGGATATCCTTTTTAGGAGGTAGAAGATATGATTAATTGGGTTAAAGTCTGGTGATTGACTTGGTCACTCCAAAACATTCCACCAATTTCCACTGATTAATTCTTTTGTTGTCTTGTGGTTTGTGTTTTGGGGTCATTGTCCATTTGCATGATGAGGCCCCTTCCAAAGGAATTTGTCTTTACATTCAGTTTACTTTAGACATACTGTAAAAGCAGAGTGCAAATTGTGATGGTAAATCTTAATAGGCATGCTTTCAAAGGGTCACAAAGCTATAAATAAGGACTTGGTTATAATATTTGTGGTGGGCTCTTAATTATTGTCCATTCCTGAGTTGCTGAAATGGACATGCTAGAAAGTTGATATCACACAAATTGGGCTCTCATTCATCTGCCATGCTAATAGTAATAGAGCAGTGTTCTGCAGCTTAGCGTAGACTCTGTGTTTGTGACACACCTGACCGGAGCATGTTGACCAGAGCTGACAGCGCTCGTTACCCTGACTGCTCATGGCTGTGTGTCCTTTTACAAAGCCCAGTGCTGCCAAAGTTCCTGTCATTCGCCCATCCTGGAGGAGATTAACAGCTTGTCACACTCCCCCCACAGCTAAAAATATTCTGTCTGCGCTGCTGGAAGGCTGGCCAAGCGGAACAGGCTGACGGCTTGCCTCCTGTCTTGCTCTGATCGTCCCTTCCTGTCCCGAACAGCCTGAGCTGTCCCATCTCGCCTAACGTGACCTTTAGCTATGCGTCTGCCCACACACTGGGCCTGTCTGTCCACTGCTGCTTGGCTGTCAGATCCTCGTGTGTCGTTCTTCTCCTCCACTGAGAGCCGCCGGTCATGCTGCTCCTCTGTGACAACCTCTAACCTGTTACTGTCTGTGGTGGGCTTGGGGAGAAAGAGACGGGGGGAGGGGCGGTGGGAGGAGAGAAAACATCAATATCTTGTATGTAATTCTAAAGAGCCATTTGAAATTCTTAGACATTAATATGATAAAAAAAAACAGCTGCAAAGGTGAAGAAGGGTTATTGTTTAGACAGCATTTGACTTTAGTTCAGATGTTGTTTCAGAAAGTTCAGGGAGTGTTTTGAATTGAGATTATTATTAATAAAATATTCATACAGCTGGACATATATAGCTTAAGTTTAATCTAGGTCATATGTAAAACCATTGTTTAAAATATTAATGTGCTGTTATTAAAATATGTTATTATATGACCCATGCTCTGCTTATGTTGGCTTCCTAGAAATTTAAATCCAGAAAGAGCGAGAGGTGTCCTTCTGTTATTTTGTGTAACAGTGCAAAAGAATACCTAAAGGCAGTAAATAATCAATCTCTGCACACCCTTATAAAAAAGTTCTTTCTATGGTTGGTTTTATTTTATGCTTTATTGTATAACTTTAAGCCTCTTGGAATTAATTTATTCTTATTTTGTGCTTGTTTTTGGGGGTGATGCACAGAAGCTTGGTAGACACCATGTTTGTAATTTATGTTTTCTTCTTCTTTTGTCTTTTGTCTTTGTCTTTTTGTCCTTCCACATGGGTGTCGAACCTTCGAATGGAACACTCTGTAAATGTTTTTGAGAGAATGTCCATTTTGTAGCAGTTTTGATGTCTCTTACATCTCCAGCACCAGCAACAGGGCAAATGTGGACATTTGTGGAGTTTTCGGAAAAATAAACTCTGCTACACTATGTCATACTGTAGAACTGAGTCAAAGGGTCAAAATTTTGGTCTGCGTCAGTCAAAGTAATAAACTAAGCAGATGTTAAATGACTGGAATTGGGATGGTCGTGGAAGGATAGTGCTTGAACTACAGTATCAACTTAATGGAAAAAGCATGGTCAGAAAAAATTATGAATGTAGATTACTTAAATGCTTGGTAAAGTTGCATTTTAAATACTTTCTATGTTTAAAAGTGCTTAGATTATTACTTTGATTGATGCAGATTAAAAAAATTCTGCATGCACAACCAGTGGAGCAATGGAAATAAGCCATGTGATCTGATGAGATCACATGGCTCCCTATTCCAGAGTGATGGGTGCCTATGAGTGCGAAGGGAAGCACACAAATTTATTATTGCCACCATGCAAAATGTGGCCATTATACAATCCTCTAGAGGCAGTGGTATGATCTGGTTTTGCTTCAACTGGTCAGGTCTAGGCTTAGCAATGATATGTGGAAATAAAATTAAGTCAGCTGACTGAATGACCAGGTTATCACATCAATGGATTTTTTTTTTGTCCCTGATGGCAGGGGTATATTGCAGGACTCGAATTGTGAAATAGTGGTCCTGGGAGCATAAGGAATCATTTTCACACATGAACTGGCCACCACATTGTGCACTGTAACCAAAGCTAAAGGTGATTGAACGAAATCTGAGAGCAGATTTTTTTTTGGCCAGGCAGTGTATGATGTTTGTTCCCACCATATTAATGATTCTTACAGTTCTTACAGTTTTTCAGTTACATTTTCCCCCATCTTCTTTCATACAGTTGCCACAAAATTTGTATCTAGCGTTGCGAGTCCAATATAAAGAAGATGTCTTATGGGATATTTCATAGACAGTATAGTTTGTTCACACTTGATATATATATATATATATATATCCTTTGGAATGCCAATTGTCCCAGTGACTTCTGTTTTTTCTTTGTTGCAAACGCTCGGCATGAGTGAATTTTTACAGTTAAATCACATTTATGCTATTAATTAAATTCTGTGCATTATATTTATATAACGTTTTAGCACCGTACTATATTCTTGAGCTATCACATGAGTGGAAATTGCTCTATTAAGTTTATTAATACTGTCAATTGTTATTTCCGCAAATAAATATTTATAGTATCACTATTAGATAGTCTTACCACAAAATTACTGTTTTAACCCAGTGAAGGTTATATTGTGTGTAATGTGTTGATCATGTACCACTTGCAATTAGTCTGATATTAGCATTGCTCTAATAACAACCTTGCTTCCTCTATCCACTTTACAAGTCACTGATGTTCAAGTATCACTCTGTCCTTGTTCACGATCAAAACCATGAGTAGAAAGGCTCACCTAAGGGTCACACATTTGCATTTCACTTGATGGTGAAATGTCAGAATAGCACAAAGGCGATTCTGTTGTTGTTTACTGTGGTATAATTCTCTGCATGCCAAGTACTCTTATCTGCCTCTGAAGGCATGGCCACGCTTTGGGAATTGCAGATTTTTAGGAATTGAAAATGATGGCGAGGGCAAGCTGGTAAAAAGGGGTCATCCCTGTAGATAGATAAAGGAACAAGGTAGACGAATGGATTGGAAATGCTAGGTGAAGGTATTGGATAAAAAATAAAAAAAAACATACAATGGGAAGTGGCCCTGCAGAGTTCTTGGTCCCTGAAGGCTCTCTTTGGGCTTGTCTTTAATGCAACACTTTCAAGCCTTGCACCGTTACAATGGTTCAAATGGGCAAAGAATCAAACATTGCTGCTATTTCTCCCCAAGCTAATTACCTTTAGGTTTATGGTAGGCTTATTAAAATTATTTTCTCTTTCAAAACTTCTGAGTTTCCTTTCAGCATGAAAAAAGAAAATAAAAGGCATAAATGTGCCTTGACAGTTTTTAGAAATTCACGAAAAGTCCGCCAGGGTTAGAAAGTTTTACAGTACATTGCAGTAATTCAGTGTAAACTAGAAAGAATTAAAGTAAATAAACAAACTTCTGAACAATAACAGAGCCAGCAAACAAAGAAATGTAAACTGCAAGAGCTGGAAATTTAGCATGCATATGTATGTGCATGCACATTTTTATATAATTATACTGCAGACCATAGGAGGTGTTCTTCTTTTTAAATTATTTCATAATCACCAACTTTAGCCAGCAGTTACTCACCTGCTGCTCACAAATTTGCTTAGTCATTTTTGTTTAAATATTGCTTAAATTTTGCTGTAATTTAAAGAAGATTGCTTTATTATAAGACATTTGTCACGTCTCCAAAATATGGTAATGATTTATAGTTCCACTATTCTGTATCACCCGGAAGAGAATGAGTTCCCTTTTGAGTCTGGTTCCTCGCAAAGTTCCTTCCACCATTACTGGCACTGTTGCTGCTTTTAACAAAGTCTAAAAAAAGGCTCTTCTTAAAGGTTCTGTGTATATAAAGAAATAAAATGTGTACAGAAATTTGCAGCACAGTGGTGTAGTGGTTAGCACTGTGGCCTTGTGTCTCCGAGGTCAAGGGCTCAATTCCCCTCTGAGTGCATGGAGTTTGCATGTTCTTCCCTTGCTTGGTGGGTTTTCTTCCATAGTCCAAAGACATAAAGACGATGGTGTTTCCAAATTGCCTATAGAGTGTGAGTGATGTGTTGGAGTATGTGTGCTTGTGTGCCCTGCAATGAACTGGTACCCCTTGTATCCAGGGTCTACTCCACATTGTGCTCGAGACCCCTGGAATGGGCTCTAGGCTTCCAGTGATCCTGTTCAGGATAAGTGGTATAGAGGATGAAGGGGTGATAAAGTGAGCAAGTGAGCGAGTGAACATAAATGGTATGGTTGATATGAATCTGCTTTGCTTATAATAAAGTGTATGATTTAGGACTAATACTGAATAATTGTCCCTATATCTTAAAGGTAGACTCTGAAGGATACTTTATTTTCTTTCTAAAAGAGAGCCTGTGTCGGCAGACGAGCGTGGTTAATTACAGTAGATAGGCTTATCTCCGTGTAATTATTTTGGTCTCTTTGGAGTTTCCTGGCTCAGTCCAACCAATCGATGTTATCAGACCGTAAATGAGAGAGGGAAGAGGCAGAGACACAATATGTGAACCAATAAGTTAAGTGCAATTTTGAGCAGGGGTTAAGATGAGCCATTATATCTGCACAAGCTGCATGGGAATCCTTGTCTCAGAGTCTGTTGGCATGGTGAGCGTAGTGTGAAAGCGATCATTAATGGCTATTTACATCACATTACCACAGAAACGTCTACCTTTAATCACAGTGGGAGCAACTATACTTAATTAACCTGACATGGGTGCATTGCTGTGTGCATTGCTTAAGAATGAAGAATTGACTGGGCATAGTTTTATGTTTGAAAATCCTTCTAAAGTCACATTCCTCAGATATAAATTCTTTATACTGTACGTGGTTTTTTAGACAATTCACCTGTTATGTTTTATACTTTTTCCAATGTGGAAATTTCTTTTTCTTCTTCTTTTTTCTTTTTTCACTTCTCATTTATTTTCCAGTGGGCATGTGGTTTTACTTCCACACATGATCATGTTATACACATGATGTCATGTGCAATTTCAGGGCATGATGGTAGAATGCACTTTCACTTTACTTACATAATCATGTTTGAAAAGAATATGATTACATGTGAAATGTATGTGATTTTTTCTTATGGGGTATTTATGCAGAAAGCACTTTATTGATGCTGGCATAGTATCACACTTCCTCAGTAGAAAAAGTGCCTTAAGCCAAAAGCTGTCTCCTTTTGTTGTCATGCTGCTTATCATAGGCACCTTATTAAGTAAGCACAAGGGTTGCATGCTGCAGTGGATATAGTCCTTCTCTTCATGTCAACTGATTGTTAGCAATAAATACAGTCCTAAAATTACTTGCGTTGCATTTTTTAAAATAATAATAATAATAATAATAATTATTATTATTATTATTATTATGTGCCTGCATTATATATAATTTCTGAGGAACCTGTTTGTTGAGGGGGTTATAAAATGTTCCACAAAGTGTGTCTTGTGTCAAGTATCATGGAAATCTTAATTTCCTAAAACAGCAGTCTCGATCATTTGTGTAAACTTAAAAGTGTGGCACAATGCAAAATACATTTACGTTACATCCTTCCAGGATCCCGCACCAGCGAATTGAACCAAGGTGGTGGTTATCAAGAACCTAAACCAGCAGGTACCTGACTAAAACATTAATGTTCATTTAATGTGGACACATGAATCAATGTGTGCAAAGCAGAAAGTCAATGCAACCTGCAGGGAGCGAATGTGTAGCACTCAAATGAAAACTGGACATGTTCACATATGTTAGCTGACTTATATTAATCCCAGAACTCCCATGCACATGAACAGCTCATCTACCTGACTGGCTGCTTAGCCTGGCCTATCCCTATTTCTGCCTCATTACGACTTAGCTATAAAGGACAAAGGCAGAGAGATGTAGCCTAGGTGAACAGGAGTGGTGTCTGAGCACCGGCAACATCATTTCTATTACCTTTATAGTCTGGGTAATTGACTTCCAGTTACATTCACTTGAGCGCTAACTCCTCTTTGGTATCTCTCTTAAGACCTGCTTTGAAGTCGGAAGCAGTTTGTATGCTTTTGTGTAGTGCAGCCAGATTAAGTGGCTAGTTAAGACAGCGAGAGAGAGAGAGGCAGAAGAGGTGCGCAGATCTGATCGTCTTTGTGTTCTCTGTCCTAATAAGCATCAGGGGAATGAGCGAGAGAAATGAAATGGCAGAAAGAGGCATGGGTGTCTCTCAATGGATATTTAATATGGCTGCCTTTTCTTGTTATGGATGTATAATTTCAAACTCATTTTAATACATCCCTGCGAAATTACTCATTCGACTGTGCGATACACTATGCATTGCATTTGCAAGTGGAATAGGAGGAGTATGGACAAGAAAACTTAATGTCATTTCATTCATATGCATGTATTTATTTATATATGTATGTATGTATGTATGTATGTATTTATATATGTATGTATGTATGTATGTATGTATGTATGTATGTATGTATGTATGTATGTATAAAATTCTGAAAGATGGCCAAATATTGGTATTTTTCTGGGGGGAAAAAACCCAACATTTTATTTTTGCATTTTAATAATTTTTTTACATAATCAATAATTAGCACTCGCTTATAGACCGTCAGTGTGTTGATGTCTTTAAATTGAATGGGACTAGAATTTCTATAAGCAGTGTTCTCCTTTATCAACTTTTGGGTGTAATCAGACTTTAAATGCTCTTCTAAAACACTTATTACTGTATGATTTAATTATCATAACAAATACTGTACATAACAGATTACAAAACTTTGTAGTCCCTGAAAATTGTACAAACAGTAAAATTGTACAAACAGTAAAATATGACTATGTATATGTATACACACACGCTAGTATATAATGTGTGTGTAAGTGTCTTCAGGTGCAACCTAAAACAAAAATACACCTACAGTATACAAAATTTTTGTACAGTTATACTAATGTACAACTGGTTGATAAAAATAAACAATAACTTACAAAAGTACAGTTCTGTGTTTTTTTTTTAAATATATATTATGGTTAACTACACATTACTAATAGGATGCAGAGAGATGGTCTGTTGATTTAGACAGGTGTTGCTTTCTCCCTTTGTTAGTGGTGTTTACCTCTTTTCAGTCAATAGAACACAATTGTAAAAATTTGCATGGAAAAGTGATAATGTGTAACAAAATAATTAAAAAACAGAACTTTAATTGGAATGTTATCTGCTGAGCATGATGCAAGGTAGGTCTCTGAGGGAGGCAGAGAAGTGTGCTTGTTAGGGGTTGTGAGAAGGAGTGGGGAGCAGCTTGGTGCTTCATGTTAGCAGGGTGGCCCTGTCTTATTTTCCTAATGTTAATCACAAACTGCTGTTTAGGATGCAGTGGAGCTCTCGAAATAGGGAGGGGGTGGGGGATAGGGAGGGGCACCTTGATCAACCTGCCTCTGCACAGGCCTCCACACTGCTGACCGGTCACTGCCACTAATTACTAAGCCCAGCACTGCCCACGGCATGCTAAATGAACCTACAGGCCATTAATGCATTTTACTTCTGCGGGTTACAATAAGCGCTTGAACTTTTCTCCTTTTGAGTTCAGCGGTGCTTATGTATTCATGCAGGCATGTGTTTGTTGCAGTTTGTTTGGTTGCTAGATAAGGGTAATTAGGCAGGATGCTTTTCTGTGCTCAAAGGGCAGTGGTCCATTAGCGTGGACACGTCACTGCAGATTTCTTCAGCTGGGTTGAACCTCACCTGTGGGAAGCACCATTTATGGCTAATAAGCTTCGACTTTGACCCCCTACTACTTAGGTCTCGGTTTTCCTCTGGAGAGCCTCGAACATTTTTTTCAGTGTATTTTTCTACAGGTCTTAAATACTGCATTTAGAGCTTTCTAAAGTTTTCTTTATTTACCTGTTTCGTCTCCCTTTACTTTTACACTGCTCTTTACTATTTCACGTAGTTGTTATGCAGCAACGCATCCATGCATCTCATTTTGTCGGTTCTGATCAGATCTCTTTTCAGGAACAATCCAGATATTATTGCTCTTTCTTTCCTGGTTTGAAGGTCAAGTGCTGACACCATGGTGATTCTTTCCACTTCAAAATGTTGACATAATGCTGGTCTGAAAGAGGGATTATATCACTTTCAGTGTGGTAATCTATGTCTCCACATAGCTTCTCCCTGCATTACAGCAACATAACCTCAAATCTCCCTGCATCTGCTGCAGTTATTGCAACATTTAAGCAGCTTACAGATAGTTATTGAAGACAAAGAGAAAGAAAAAAGAGAATAATGTGAACCCACTAATCATCTCTGAGCCTGTCCTGATTTATCAACAGATTACACTTTTATCAAGAAAGATAAGTGATGAAATTCCAGTTAAAGAAGATTCAGATCTTAGCCTTTGGCTTTATTTGTAAACGAAAGCAAGCACGCCATTATTTTCCCATTTACCTCCTCTAGGCCTGGGGTGGAAATAAATTGTGGCTTAAGTACCAGCCTCATGTTTATACCGTTTTAGTTTCAGTGAAACCCTGTACTATTATTTAATTACCAGCGTTTACTCGTGAACCCACAACACAAAAACACTAAATTTTGCATCAGAATAATATCCGTTAAGCTTCCTGCTATGGTTTCGTGTAAATGTGTTAAAGGTGTGAAAATTGCAATGAGAAGGTCACCTTGATGATCATACCTGCTGCTTTATCACACCACAGACTTTACTGTGCTATTTTAAGGATATTAGTTGACACTGCTGGAACAGAGGTATCATGCAAGCTGCTTAATCACATATAATGGATGCGGTTTGGTTTCCATGAAGATGGTGCATCATCTCATGATTCCCTTCTTAGTGATCAAAATGCTTTTAACTACCACACATCATTGCATATGTGCAGGGCAACAGATGGGGCTGGTGTGTGGAAATGACTTGGTCTTGTTAAATTGCTTGGGTAAATGTTATGTCAGGCGTAGGCTGCCAAACAGGGGTATATACGCGTGGGCATAACTTCTACAGGACTGCTGGGAAACCCTGCATCTCTGGAACATCATATGGTAGGTTGAGTAATACTCATTTGCAGGACATCAGGTGGTCCTTGCCGAATAAAATTTCTCTTAAAAGGACTATCTGCACAACCAAACCCCAGGATCTTTCTTTTCTTTAATGTCGGCAGATTTGGGGTATGTGTTGTATCTTTGTTACTATGCCCTTTTCTTTCTTAACATAGTATAGCCAACTGTTAATCCTTATACGGTATAAACTAATCAATTAATTAACAATTGAGGAGCAGGTATATTTTAGTCATCACCACAATTTTCATTTCTCGCCAGTGTCCAGGAGGCCTTTGCCTGCAACAGAAGAGGCTGGTGCTGGCCGTGCCTGACATCTGTTAGCATAATGTTGCAAGGAGCCTTTGAGGCAAGAATAACTGATCTCTCAAGCACTTTATCACTTTTAAATTTTTTTTTTCAGGGATAACGTCTGAGGGTAATTACCAGATGGCAAGGGGTCTGGCTAATTAGCCTTGGCTTGCTCTGTAATGAAGGAACAGTAGGAAGAGCACACGAAGGGGGCTTGACCAGTCCTTGTTGGTTTTTCTACTTTTCACTGAATCTTTTCACCTGCTGCTTTTTAATGTGCTGTCACTAGCTAAGGAGTAATGGACTGAGATGTCACTTGTGCCGGTGGAGACTTGGAATATTTGGTAGCTGGAGAAAACTTTAAATTAAGCAAAGATTACTTTGGACTGCGCTGTGCAGTGTCATAGTGACTTTGGTTAGACCACTTCATCAAACTCCGGTGATTTAGTTTAAATGCAAATTTGAACCTAAATAACAGGTCCCTTTGGGGATTTTTAAAATAGCTTTTAAGGTTGTGATACTTGTGTGTTTTCCATCATTTGCTTTTTTTTTTCATAAGCTTTTCTCTCCTTCTTCAAGCTGTCAAGGCACTTGTAACATTCTGGGTCTCCTGGTACACGATCTGGAACTTTCTGAGAGGCAGCAGACACTAATCGCCCCTCTCTTGGTGCTTTACAGAGGGGACGGAAAGCGGGAGAAAACATGCTTTGCATGGTTCCCTTCCTTCACTTTCAAGCTTGAGCAAGCCACTGGAGGGGAGGCCTGTTTGAATGGCATGAACAACAGCGAACATGGGAGGAGGACTGAGCACAGACAATGCAATCACTCTTCTTGATATTTGTGCCTCAGCCCACACACCCAAATCTCACCAGAAGACATTGATATGATGGCGTAAAATGAGATGTCTAGTACACGGAAATGACCTGTTTTCCTCTCCAACTTTGTTTTCACAGTGTTTGCTCATTTGTATGAATGCTGTGGGAATACAGGGAAAGCCCTCCACCCAATTACGTCTCTGCTGTTTACAACCAGAAAAAGACAGAATCGATTCCATGGCCAACAAAAAGAGCAATATAAGTTTTGAAGCTGTAAAATGGGGTTAAATGTTTACTAGCTATCTACAGTACAACACGCTATATTTTAACAATGTAAATGTTTTAATGCAGGATTCATGGGATCACTAGTGACATTGAAAGTTATTTCCATATAATTTTTTGATTTTCTAAATTTTCTTGCTTGGTGCTGGCTATGAGATAGCAAAAAAAAAAAAAATAAATAAACTTGTGTGCATGTTTAACCATAATGCACTTCACATCAGTGCAGCATATTTAAATACTGCAACTATGGTACACCCCTCAAACCAAACACACACATCACCACATACACATACACACCTCTTGCATTATGCACATCAGCTCAGGCATGATCTGGCTCAATGATTTTTACCAAGTGCAATAACACTTAAGCACATATGATAGACAGACTTTTCTGAATCATGAACATGTGCTAACACAGATGAAGCAGAGCATAATAAAGTGACACACCAAGCTGTAACTTTCCTGCGAGCACAACCCACAGTCTGTCACCTTGTAGTTAAACATAGTGAAAGTAAATTAAGACAGACTTGAATAATATTTAAAATATGATGCAAGATGAGAGCACAACAGCTCAGAGCTGAAATGTTTTGCAACATTTTTTTTTATGTTGCAAACTTGATGTTGTACTTAGAAAAACTTTTTTAGGCAAGAATAAAGACTATGATTACACAGGTGACATCTTTCCTGAGAATTCACTTATGGGAATGTATATAAGTTGCTAACCAGCTGGAAAAATGCTGCCATCAATAATGGCCTACTGAGTGATTTAATGAGTATAAAAATATCCATGGTTTAAATTACCCCCCCCCCCACGCCCCCTTTTTAACTACTGTACTTTCTCTATAATAGATGTCGCTTTACATCATGCATTTTCCCGATGGATCCGGTTTCTATGTTTCCATGTGGAAAGTTGGCACTTTTTAAAGTTGTTGATGATGTTTAAGTGTCTCTGGTTCAGCAACTGTTGTATATTCAACTCTGTCACCTGGAAAATGCTTTTAGTGCCCCTGATTCCCCCATGCTGAGCTACTTGACCTGCTGCTGATGTGCTCAGCATAAAATCATAGAAACCTATTTCAAACACCTTATATGATAGATATCAAGGTATCTTTTATATCAAGTATATTTTACCACATCTCTAATATGGGTTTTATACAAAACATTATAAATAATTTTACCTATAGTAAATAATTCATAACTAGGAAATTACACCTCCTCACCAGCAGAGGTCACAATATACAGAAATCTATCTCAAGTACTAAACTTAATGCTTCTGCTTGAGGTTCATTTCTTGTTTCAGAGCATGTATAATTAAGTGACTGCTGCATCCAGTGACAAGTGTAAGTTCTTATTTCAATTTCATGTTTTGTTTGTTTGTCTGGTTCAATTTCTACATTATCCCCTGGCATTCTTGTTTTGTGCCTGAAATTTGGCTAGCTAGACACCTTGGGCATATGTGTCTCAACAAATGACTCAGTCAGTGAGCAAACATGCCTCTTCTAGGTCAGGCTGACAGATGGTCCAGCAATAAAGATCAATGAATTTGTTTATCCAAGTTGCATATCATGAATGTATACAAGCTAGGGTGAGAGTTGCCCAGTTCCCTTCTTTGGCCATGATGCTCCAAAGGGCCACTTTTCACTGATTGTGAAATGAAGCCAATGGGAAAGTACCAAAATGTGCATTTCCTCAAATGTCCACTGGAAACTGGCTCCAAAAGTAAGTCAATCCTTATAGACCCCAATGTTAAAATGCTCCATTGGTACAAAAAAGTTTTAGACTCATAGATGCAGTAGATTTGGACGTTAAATTCTGAAGAGTGGCATGCGAGCGGGTGATGTCATGAGCCCCAGGGACTTCAAAGGAATAGAACTGAAGGCAGCCACTTGACACCTGCATTGAGAACGGCTGTGGAAAGATTGCACAAGCTTCTGCACAACTTCCACTCTCGAGCTGGCTGTCATTTCACAGCCGTCCTCAACACGCGACTCTAATCTAATCCTTCAGGACCTCAAGCTAAACTCCCTGTTCATTTTTATAACGCGGAGGCAGCCCGAGATCCATTAAAGATTATTCCCTTTGATCATGCCCTTTTCTGTGGCCCTGCCCCTTCGCACACCTGCAGAAGGGGAAGCCGCCTATCTAGTAACCCTATTGAGTGAGCGAGGAGCGACAAAATACTTAGGCGCACATCCATCACTGGCATGACATTGCCCCTTCCTCAGCTCCAAGCTCATGGCAATGGCGCTGGCAATGCCTGTCCATGATTAAGACCTCAATCTCATTGGAGACTCACCTCAAGGTTCATGCCAGGTGCCCCCATGCCAGCATTCTCCACCAGTGGAATAGGTTTAATGCATGGGTGGCACAACAGACATGGACACGAGATGAGGTCTTGCTTAAAAAGGGCCATTTTATTTGGAAAAGAGGGAAAGGGATGGATTTCCCGGCTGGGAGAAAGGGCCTTAACGTGAAGACACAGCTGCTTTTTCCTTTTCAGCGGCAAGATCATGAAAGATGGCTTTGTGCGAGAGACCCTTTTCCACAGCCCCGCCCATTCGCACACCTGCAGAAGGGGAGGCCACCTACCCTGTGAGCCTACATACTAAGCGAGGAGCGACAAAAGATTTAGGCACATGTCCATCACTGGTACATGCTTTGACAGCTACTCTTATTTATGCCACAACTGGCATGAATTTTTTTTTCTTCTCCTTCTAAGGGGCACTCCTAGGCTATAATAAAATACCTGGAAATCTCTTGTTGACATTACCATAGGTTTTCTGAAGATCAGTTTTAGAGGCTAAACTCATGGAGCTCTGGTCATCATCATCTTGGCATTTAAAACTTTAGTTAAATCCCGGTTAATCCATACCTAGTCAAATGGGCAGAGCAAACTGTTAGTTAGAGCACCTATACTTATAGCACCTCATTTACCGCAAGCTACCTAACTTACGTAGCTTTAGCTTAGCTAAAATGCTAAGGAGGCTAATGTTAATTTGTATGCTACTGTTACTTTACATTTCATTGAAATTCATCATTTTGTGTCAATTGCAACATTCCTTGTTTTAAGTCAAACAGTCAAACAATTATTCCAGTTAGCTAGTAATCTAACGTGATCACAGCAGACAGCTGGTGGTTTCAAAGTACCATCTACCAATATCATACAACCTTTTATGGTGTGTGTACAGTATATATATATATTTATATATATATATTTCAATTTCAATTAAATTTTATTTGTATAGCGCTTTTAGCAATTGTCATTGCCTCAAAGCAGCTTTACACAATAAAATTTTTTTTAAGTTTGTATGGAATGTGAATGTGTATGAATCAAAATGGTCAGTTTGTCCCGGGTGAGCAAGCCGAGGGCGACAGTGGCAAGGAAAAACTCCCTGAGATGGTATTAGGAAGAAACCTTGAGAGGAACCAGACTCAACAGGGAACCCATCCTCATCTGGGTGGAATGGAATGTCTAATAATAATAATAATAATAATAATAATAATGAAGACTCTGGAACACGACAATCAAACTTGACACAGACGTGTTGTGAGTGTTACGTGAGAATTTTGTGAAGTGTAAAATGTTAAATTATTAGCAACAAAATGTATAACCAATGTTCTTCCCTGTGAATAAAAATCGGAGGGATGCAAACTCATGTGCACATTACCATTAGGTGCATTGGTGCTATGTGAATGGATTGTGTTACATTACATTACAGTATATTGCAATTTGTTTTCATACAGCTATCACTATTAATAATACTATAATTGGTTATCCGGCACTACCCCAGCAGGAACCCTAATATAGTCTGATGGTGTCATATACAGTAGTTGTAATTCAGAACCTCTTATACCCGAAATGTACTGTTACATTGGGACAAAGTTGTTTATGAAATTTAGAATGATTTACATAAAATTACATTGTGAAAACTTTAAATACTGTACACCAACACAATGTTGCTCAAAACAGTAGAATATCAACACTTATAGTGTTTTCACTTAACGCCTGTTGTTGTTTTGTTTTTTTAACAATTTCCCTCTGCTGTGGTCCTGTTTGGTATAAAATCAATGATGAGTAGATCTGTCCTCTAACCTTTGGCATGCTTGCCGTTCAGACTGGACATGGTAGCCGCTTGGGAGAAACACAAACACACACAAGATAGTTTCTGAATGTTCTCTTGTTTATTCACAGGATGAAGAGGTACAGTATGTAGGTTCTAATTCATTTCCTGAGTGAATACAAAGTACAAAAGTGTCATGTCCATCTGTTACTACACCAAATAGCATAAGCTATTCATTTGTTCTTTGGTACTTCAGGGAAACCAAAGGGGGAAGTTTTGAACTATAGAATGTATTGCCTTATAAGGAATGAAGAATGGATGGTAAGAATGAGAATGAAAACACACCCTAAGGAAAGTTAACACAGTGGAGAGAAAGTATCATAAAACAAATACTAACAGGTCTCAGACCTGAAAATTCATACTTTTGAGAATGGAATAAACTCAACAATTTCCTGCACGCTGCATGTATAGATCATGTATTTTGTACATAAAGCACTTCTGACTGTTGCAATGTTGTCTCTTTTTAATTTTATTTTTAAATAACTAGCAACAATCAAAGGAAAAGTGAAAATTTATTTAATGATATTGCTCATTATTTAGGAATATCACAACTGTACTGTGCAGGAACACTGCAGTTTTCCATATAGCATTGTTAAGTATCTACAGCACATTCCTTTAGTGTAATATGGTGTTTGCACAACGCCTACAATAAACTGCACAATGTCTGGTTTCACAAAACAGAGATTCAGTATTATGTGGGATTTTCTCTTCTGAATGCTTTCTGATTTAATGGGATGGTAAATTCAAGGTTTATATGCTTTATTTATTTACTTATTTAGTTATTTTGTGGCATTCAATGTTAGTGGGATCAATAGCAGGCACTCTGTGTTGTCACTGCTGCAACCAAGGTTTGACTCATGGCCAGGGCATTGGTCACTGAAAGAAAGTGGCAACAAACATTAAATACTAACAGTAGGAGGTAATAATCGGGAGCTTAAAATTAATGTTGTTTTGAAGTCATAATAAGTGCAATATTATGCTGGGTTGATTAATTCAAGATTATCCCAGCTTTGCATAGTCAATGTTGGTCTAACATCAATTGATCAAAGAAATTTTTTTGTTTTTAAAAAAGGTATCCCATTATTCTTACTCGCTTGCTCATCTTCTATACCACTTTATCCTTCATTCAGGGTCACGGGGGCCTGGAGCCTATCCCAGGAGACTTGGGGCACGAGGCGGGGTACACCCTGGACAGGGTGCCAATCCATCACAGGGCACACACATACACACACTCGCACACTCATTCACACACTACGGCCAATTTGGGAATGCCAGTTAGCCTAACCTGCATGTCTTTGGACTGTGGGAGGAAGACGGATTACCCGGAGGAAACCCACCAAACACTGGGTGAACATGTAACCTCCATGCATACAGAGACGGGAATCGAGTCTGGCACTACAATGTTTTGACAACCCAAATTTTCATACATTTTCATACAGTAACTGGATCACTGATTAATACTGAATTAATAAATGTGAATTGATCACGTTCAATCTAAAAAAAATCTTCTCTGGGAATTAAATACTTTATAATTACTAAAATAATGTCTTAATATTTGATGTAAAATATACATAATGTTCTCTTAAATTTGACCAAACACAGCCATTTTTTTGTACTTTAGCACTCCTTGTGCATGGATGTTTTCAACAATGGGACTCAATGTCTGTCTGTCTGCCTGACTTCGTCTATGTATGTCCTTCAGTCAGTCAGTCAGTCAGTGACAATTCTTCTTCTAAACCGACCTGCCAGGAAGTCTGGCAAAATGGTATAAAATAATGCTCTATTTTTGAGTATAAGTTCCCTGGCTTCATTATCTTCTTACCATCATCCATGGATAACGTCACTGATCATTCAAAATGTTGAATGATATTACACTACAATACTTCACTGTAGAAAGGAATCTGTGTGACCATTCTGTCTAGATATGAGGCTACAGGTATCTCACATTTTTTTTAACATTGGCCGCCTGTCTCGTTCTGTTTTCAACACTGTGAAATATTTGTTCAACAAAGTGTGAAATGCTGCAACATCTGTTGTGCAATTAGATATTTAGGCTCAGCATGGGATGAAAATGGCTGTCAGTCCCAGCCTGTATGCACATTGGTATGAAGAGTAACATAATTAATTGGGCAGCAGCTGGGGCTCCCACATCTGGGTGCTGCAGGTAGCACAGATTATGTTTCCCTAGCTGATTACATATTGCTGTATATCAGCCATCTTGTTTTACAATCACTCAGTCATATTACTGCGTCATTCTTTCATGTGAGATACTTTTGTACACATTTTTTTGTCCACTTACCTACAATTAAGTGACTTGATTTGCATTGCATTTATCATCATGAATTGAAACGTGCTTTTAATTTAATTGGTTTGTAATAAGATAATTAACTCTCAGATGTCATTGCGTATTTTGTCTTTTAACTAGTCAATAAAATTTAAAGTGCACTTCAAACAGATGTAATGAATTATATGGGACTGTTCTGTATAGTTTTGTATAGTGTGTCAAAGAACTGTAGTGAGGTCTAATTTAATAATAAAAAGGTAAAATCATACAGATGTGTCAAACGATTGTGTAATACTGGTTTAGAATCCATCTAAAAATATTGGGTTATTTTATGTTAAGCCGTCTCTTAAACAAGATGCAATCAACAGAAATCTCTAAGCCAAATTATTGCTGAATTATTAAACATTATGTAAGACATGAGATTTCATGGCACTGGCATCACCATGGATTTTCAAGGGTTCATGATGAAATCCAGCTTCATCATTACTCTGAGTCCATGTTGGTCTTTCATCATGGCCATTCAGAGCCCAATAGTAACAACCTTTATAAGCACTCTCAGATCTTTAAATATCAATACATTTGCATGCATGTTGAAACTTTCCAGAGCGATGAGCAGCAAACATAGCCAATGACCTATCATCTGCTTCCGAGATATTAATCTAATATCCTTCTCTTCATTATGCTATGCTAAGCTATTTAAATCCTGTCTTCTGCCTGCAGAGACATATTGTATTGATTTATGAACCTGTTTAAACATGGATGCTAAAATGTATTTTAAATAAGTACTCTGATTAAGCCTGAGGTAAAAGTTTTTTCTTGTCTACTTTTCAGTCTGATTGACCTTTCCTCAGTGGAGTAAGGCTTTGCATGGCCAACAGATTGTCCCCTAGCCTCTATTATTGTGCTATGGAGCGGGAGGACAGACAGGAAATGGATAATGTGGATGAGTTTGCCCCTGCTGCTAAAACGCAGCCCCTAGAACATGATTAATGGCCCTCAGCTCACTTTCTCTCGCCTTCTGTCTCTGTCAGGAGTCAAGTGGTCTGCAAACAATAATGAACAGTCCGACTCGGATCTTACTCCATTGAAACTGGTCTATCACACAAGTGCACACACAAATAAAATTTATGTTTCAGCTTTATGTCTGTTATAAACAGTTATAAGGTGTCATATATTGTAGCCTTAAAAATTAATAAACAATCGACATACAGACTTTTACAACGTCACCATGGAAAAAAATCGAGGCAGTTTGTTTCTTAGCTTGTACGGCTTCAGCGCCTCCTCAAAATCTGTATAAAACCATGTAAATGGTGTCTAATGTAAGTGATTCCCTTTTATTAAACAATTTTTAAGTGCTACCCTGACAGCTATGATTAGAGCATTGAAATTTCTTTTGTGTAGCCCACAGGGCCACGTTGTTGTGCTGTTTCACTCTTCATGTTATTCATTCAGTTAATTTACTTAGCTTTTCTCTTTTAAGCTAACTTCAGACTGAAGATTCGGATTTTAGTCTTATGTACGGTATGAGTGGTACAATTAGTCATTAGTTAACATACTGTCACGGTGAACACTTTCAGACAAGGACCTGTGAAAGGGCTAAAAGTCTCTCTGACACACACACACACACACACACACACAGTAGGCTCAGTGGGGATGACTTGTGACTTTATTTAGTGGCACTATTTCTCTCATTCTTCCCCTGAGTCCATCACTTCACACTGTCACATCCTTCTCTGACTTGAACTCAGGAAGTGCCATGGCCAATCAGCTCCAAAACTCCTGCAGGATTCCCTTTGCTTTTACTGAGTCTTTTACCTTATACACACAAAAACACCTGACCATTTACCTATAGGGTATTTTTTTTTAATGTGTGTATATGTATGTATGTATATATATATATATATATATATATATATATATATATATATATATATATATATATATATATATATATATGTGCAATTATATGTATGAATGTATGAATCATTAAGCAAATCTAATAATAGTCTTTGGAAATAAGATCTATTTAATTTAATTCTTGGGAACCTTTTTTTTTTTTTTAGGTTAGTAAAAAATGGCATTAAAACTAACTTAGTTGCACTGTGTAGCAATGGACCAGTGTGATTGTATAAGACCTATTAGTCTCCCACACTGCTGGGCATTGTGTATATGCCAATGGCCTGCTTGACAGAACTGTCACATTCATTGTGTCATTTTGGATTTGGGGGGGGAGGTAAAGGAGGAAGAGAATCTCCTACTCATGAGAGTCCACTTTATCTCAGTAATTGGCTCAGTAACGGGGGGAACATTGTTTGTGTGCTTGATAGCAAGAACAGAATCCACACACACATACAGTAGCATTTCCTTACACCCAGGAAAAAAAGAGGCCTGTAGGCGGTTTTCCTTAACCCACCTCGTTACTGTTATGTTTGAGCAGCCGGGGGAGGAAAGCAACTCTTCATTTTGACCTAATTGAGGCATGTATTGCATAGCTTTCTCAAACTTACCATGCTATGAGATAGGGGGGGTTTACATGTGGAAATGAACCTTTTAGATGTTACAGTAAGTGCTATGTGTTGATTTTACTAAACCAGCATTACATGTAAATTCCATGAATATTTATGCCTGTTAGGATGTATATGCAGTCATGCATGTGCAAGTAGTGGTGTGTAGGACAAGTGTAATTGCATGTTGGAGCTTGGCTTTTGCTTTTTTTGTTTTTTTTGTTTTGTTTTGGAGTATAAGCATGTGTTCGCTGTGTATAAGCAGCAGATAACCAGAGCATGCATAAAAGTATAGGTTTTTAAAATAAATGCACCTTTGAAACTTCCTTTACCTTTAGGACCCAGAGTTCTGACACATATTTATCCATTAAAACATTATCACAACATACACCATTGAGAGCAAACTAAACTATGTAGTTGCTTCTTTAAACTGTAACAAAGGAAGAGGAGAGAAAGGTGCTGATGGCTTGAGGCGTTGCATATTTCTTTTCTGATTTCTTTTTTTTTTTTTTTTGTATACTTGGCAAATATGTTTGACAGAGATTTGCAGATTATTGTTGTCAGCTCTGGAAGGGACAAATAGCAGTGACTTGATGGGATTAGTCCTACATCATGTTAGAACATCCGCCCATGTGGAACAAAAACCCAATTAACATCTGTGTCGAAACACTATTTTAATTAGCCACATTATTCCATCTACAGCTTTTATACATGCACAGATGGCGTTCTCTGGACCTCTTGTGTGAACGTGTCTATGTTGCCCAACCTGCAGGTTAAAACAAATGCTTAATAATAGCTCAGAATTTACTATGTTTCAGTTTCCAGTAATGTAATTCATTACGAGCAGGTGCATGAAAGATGAAATAATAAAAATAAATAAATAAGCGGTGTGGTGTTGCAGCAGCTACCATTGGCACTTCAAAGCTCAAGGGTTCCTAGTTTGATCCTGAGCTCTGTGTAGAATTCCTGTTTCTCTTCTAACACCTCTCCACTGTTCTTCAGTTTCCAAAAACATGGCAGTAGGTAAATTGGCTACACTACTGAAGTTGAATGAATGAATGAATGAATGAATGAATGAATGGATGGATGGATGATCTTTTTATTAAATTGTGCATGAACCCTACAGTATATACCTTTTGTGTTTTGGCTGTAGGGTCAAGTTTTTCCTTTGTATGTTTCTCCATGCTCTCAATTTTAAAATCCCTGATCATTTTCTATGCTCTTTACCTTTTGGACATGCTGAGGTGAAAAGCTGGTTAAGGTGTGGAGCGTTATCGTGATTGAAAGCAGCAGTAGCGGCGCACTGGATGCAGCGAGGGCAGACGCAACTAATTCCCTCTTAAATCCATTCCTAATCCTTTTGTCTCCACATGTCACCAGTCTGGTACCACCCCTATGAAACATGCTGTCGTCACTACATTTTACTGTACTCTAGTCGAGGGGCGGGGTCCTACATGTGGGTTATGTTAGGACAGAGGTTCTGAGTTTTGCTGTGTTAAGAATCAAAGCAGTTTTCAGAATGTGAGAGAGAGAAATTTTTCTGTGCTGTCTCACTCCACTGGGCTCCAGCAGTGGTCTGGTAGGGTGGAGGGAGAAAAAAATGGGGGTGGAAGTGGGGGAGCAGTGCGTGGAGGGGTGGGGGTTCAAATAGTACCATGGCTGCTAGAATCTCTCGAGAACGTGTCAGTCTGTGGCAGTGGTCAGTGGCATGGAACAGATTGCCCTCCTAAACCAGACAAAAAAAAAAAAAAAAAAACACCCACACACATTCACACCCTAACAATTACAGCTTCTCCGGTGCAGTTTCTAGGATGTTCAGAGGGCCTGGAGTCATGCAGTCGTGTCTGAGCGATACTGTACTGGTCACTTTCCCCACAGTATAAAGACAAACTGTTAAAGTAGCAACATCAGAATTCTCCCTTCACTCTCAAATGTTCTCAGGCGTTTGCTGCAGTTGTTGTCAGCCAACTGTCATAAAATGTGCAACAGTTCAAGAAATGACATATACACAACCCCTGCATTCATTTTACAGGCGAATTGTTTTTCCCAGCATGTTGCCAAATTCCCAAAAGTAACACATCATCATATCTTAGACTGAAATGTGAAAAAAAGACATATTGGTAGAAAGTATCTGAGCTTTCTACACCAATTTATCCCATGCTGTTCAATGCATGTTTGCTCTGTACTTTCAAGTAGACACACACACACACACACACACACACACACACACACACACACACACACACACACACACACACACACACAGATTTGTTTTTATAATCCTTTTTGGCAGAAATGTCCAAATAAGTGAAACTCTAGTTATAGTACCATATCATTGTGGTTGTTCTGAATGTGCTTGATTTTTATTTTTTTTTCATGCTAATGTAGCTGAAGAATTTAAGCAAAGTAATTGCTCATCGGATTTCACGCTGAATGTGTGCAGATGTCTGTGGATGTTAAAATAATAAAAAACTAATTTTGTTTTGTAAAAGATGAGCTTGTACTTGTAATTGGTTTAAGGCTGAATAACTTGTGGCTCTAAAATGAGTGGGAATGATACAGAAGCACAGAATGACACATCTTTTGTGAAATTCTTTACGTTCATGAAGTTATGAGCTATTGTTTCCTACATATCTCTATGCTAGGAATACTGTAATAGAGTTTCTCCTCAGCAGCAACAGCCATATAGTTTTTACCTGCTGAGCTTAACATTCACCGCATAACATTCACGTAAATACTCCTCCTCATGTGTGTATTTGTGTGTATGTGTACGTGTGTGTGTGTGTGTGTAACTGTTTAGAATGTATAGATAATAAATGTTAATGACATTTCTAAACATCCTGCATAGGTGCAAACTCATTGCACTGGACTTGTACTGTAATATACGACTGGAAATGTTTTCTGTTCATGAACTCTTTCCTGCACTGTAGTGTAGACTCTGCTGAGGTGTGTATCTTTTGTGTACAGCCTGGAGCTGAAGAGCTTGACGGTTCATTACAGAACTCTGAGAACGTCTTTATTTTTGGATGCTGTGTTGGAGGATAGGGATTGCGTGAGCTGCCAGCAAGCAGCAAGGGGCGGACACGGGGAGCTAAAGTGGAGCTTTTCTCAGCGCTGCCATCATGTTTTTAGGGGCCGCCTGCCCTAAGGGTGCTGATGCTTGAAGCAAGAATGTCGATGTTGGTCAGGGGATTGAAGAGACCATTTTTGTCTCTGATGAGTCGAATGCTGCTGAACGAAGAAGTTTTAAGTTAATTTCCATTATATTTGCTGTGAAGATACAGGAAAGATACAGATTTATACCATGTAAATGTTGTTGTACAGTAACTTATTAGATTTCATAATATGGCTGGTTCTGTATTGTTCTCTGTGATGCACTATGATCATACTGTATCTCCCCCCATCAATAACTAACTAGTTAAAGGGAAATGAGTTGCTCTGGTGTAACCTCACAGTGCACTGCAGTGCATCAAAGCTGTGTGAATGGTGATGCTTCCACCAACTTTCTATGCATTTCTGCTTCTAGAGTAGAAAGTATTGAAATATTTGGTAACTTACTTTTTCTTTTGTGTGTGCTCTTCATATAGCATTTTGTTATCTTTGTATTTTGTTCACCAGCCTGTTCGCAAAAAATGGATGGTGTTATCATGCTAGCTTAAACCCAAACCAGAAGATAAAAAGACACAGATCAATTGAGCAGGGCGTGACTCATGCACTCTTGCCAGATATTGCTGCATTTCAAATATCTCCTGTTAGTCACTAGCTGGTTGTGAAGTGTTCTCTGGCCCTGCACCTTTGCAAATGGGTTACATTACAAGCTACACACGGTTCTGTCAATAGACAGGGACAAAGAATGATTTAATGTATAGTTCATACAGAAATTGTGGTGGTGAATGAAATAGATGACTTTTCTGCACACTTAGGCTGCCACACTTTTCCTGTGTCACAAACGTTTTTAACCAAGAGCTTAAATAACAAGAGAGAAATATAGGGAGAGTGAAAGAGTGTATGCTTGAGTGCGTTTCCTTCCTTAGCTGAAAAATGGTAATGATCAGGAATTTGCTGCCAGAAAGAACCAGATCATTTTTATTTTCTTTAAAGACTGCCAATACTTTGCATATTTTATGCAAATCAACGTAACGTAAAAAAACTTAATATCTAATGACATTTCTTGGCTTATCTAACATTGATAAATTGTCCATTTCCCAATTCTTAAAAAAGTGTTATACACTGTAAAATAAATAAACTGAATTTGATGTTTCTTCTTTCAGAACCTTATCCAGTCAAGAGGAAGTTCCACTTTCAGGAAGCAGAGGACAACATCCAGGGTACACAGCAAAAAGTTGAACCTGGTAGGCATTTTAAAAATAATCTCTAGAATAGCAGTCATTTTTAGTTCGTTCAGATTGTTTGAAACCACCAAACACCAATTACAGCTCTCTCAGAAGTGACACGAGATAATAAATGGGGATTTTAATTATATATATATATATATATATATATATATATATATATATATATATATATATATATATATATATATATATAAAACATGATTAATATAATTAATGGGAGTGAGTATGAAAGTGGGACTCCCCATTTGCAATATTATTTTTGCTTGACTGCACAACAGGAACTCACTAGGAGAAATTTAGCCACAAGCAGTAGGGGGTCCTGAGGACTACTTAGGGTTGGAAGACTGATTTGGTTTTCAAATCGACAGTCATTCTTCAGTTTTAGGGAGCCTCCTGGAATCATTTCAAGGGGTCCCAAAATCCCAGTTCTGTAATTTTTGGAATTGGTTGCAATTTTATTTATTTATTTATTTTTTATTAGTTTCGAACAGTTTGCTCTTTTCACCCTGTAAGTGTGCATCATCCACAAGGAAGCAATCGCCAAGGAGGATGTGGTTGCTCATTCAGAGTCAGAGGAATATGTGTACGGGTGAAGGCATCCATAAGTACACTTGAGACATTTAGCTAGGCCTGTGCCATGCTGATTTAAGTGCAAACATGACAAAATATGTGTGGAAAGTCTGATTTTACACAGCCTAACAAACAAAAAAAAGGAAACAACTAAAGAGTTTTGAAATTGGTTACGAACCTCTAACACATTATTAAAACCTAGAAAGTTAGTGCTGAATTATCAGCTTTGTGGAAGAAATGTTGTCAGGAGAAGTCAAGAATGGAGATAATTTTTTTGCAGGCACTGCCCTCTAATGTTCAGTGTTAATGTTCAGCGTTAATGATCAGATTGTCATATGGGGTACAATTATATGACAAGGTATATATGGACAGGGTGCCAATCCATCACAGGGTGCACACACATGCTTAATCTGGATGTCTTTGGACTGTGGGAGAAAACCAGAGTACCCAGAGGAAACCCACCAAGCACAAGGAGAACATGCAAACTCCATGCACACAGAGACAAGAATCGAGCCTGGCAAGGAATCGAACCCAGACCCTGGAGGTGCAAGGTGACAGTGCTAACGACTACACCACCGTGCCGCCACTTAACATTAAATCACTGAATAATACTGCTCATGATTTAGGCATGTCTTACTTGGGTTGCTTCAGTTGGTCAGGTCTAGGCTCAGCATTGTTACATGGCAATAAAATGAAGTCACCTGATTACCTGAATGCCCGGAAGTTATCACATCAACAGATTTTTTCCCCTTTCCTGATGGCACAGATATATTCCAGGACTCAAACTGTAAAACACACTAATTGAACACAGCATTGTGGGTCATAATCAAAAAGGTGGTCAAACAAAATCTGCGACTTCCTTTTAGCCAGGCAGTGTATGTATAACATTAATATTCTATGCATGCTATACAGTTTTATACTGTATATGCTTGCTAAAAACACTTTGACAAAATTTTTTATGCTATTATGCTGACTCCAGAAATCAGTATTCCTTCAGGCTTATAAAGTTTGCTGAGTGAGGTGGGTATGTTTTAACTGCAAAGCACTGGTATATTGTTTTAAGAGGAGATTTGAGGACAATGCATGAAAGTTGAATTCTGGATACTTGATATCTGTGGAAGCATTTTTATTTTTCTTAAGGAGGAAGAGATGGGGATGGTGACACAATCATTATGATGCTGGTCAAGTGTTTGTGTCTGGTGGTTCAGAGCCATGCTTGGTTGCTTGGCACGGTAGGGCAGCCCAATGGCCATTAAGGCAGCAAGTGTTGGGGGTCAAAGCCTGTGGAGGGCACTGCTACCCCCCCGCATGGGAGCATATGTCAGGCTGCACTCCAATGACTACCCTAGGCAGGTGGTCTATGGGGGACAGCGGGCTGGAAGACCAGGACAAATCGGCACACAGAGGCTCATTTCCCAAGCGCAGCATGAGGGACAGCATAGGAACTCAATGAAAAGGGGAAAAAATACAAAAGCGAAAGGCTCTCAAGGGCACTATAGTATAAGTGATGATTTAGATGTTTGTATCATGCACATACTCTATGGGTGTTTTGGCGTTTTGGTGGCTTCTCCGAACAAAGTATGATTCACAGAAAAGGCTGAGGGCTACAAGCTACAGCATATTCGTATTTAAGAAGACATTATCATGCACAAGCACAATAACATTACCACAAACATAAAACCCTAGGCTTAACAGATACTTACAGTATGTAAGGTTTATCCTTATTTGTGGATTATGATATTTGCCATAGGGAGTGCTTATTCTGTTCATGTAGCCGCTTTTAGTATAATACTAATTCATGGACTTTAAATTTGCCTTTCTCCCTTTCTCCTCCCCCTGGACATGGATTATTTAAGCTTCCGGGCAACGGTTCTTATCAACAGAGATATACGCATGCGTGTTAACATTCCCCCCTTATTATTATTATTATTATTATAATTATTATTCTTTTTGTTTTTATTTGATTTTTTTGTTACTAATTAAAGCAGAAGTCTTTGTGTGATTTATTTGTAGAGCTTGTTAATATATTTCACTGCAGGAGATTGTTTTGTCGTTCGAAAAGACTGGTGTAGATATGTAGAGAAACCACCGTACTCCATCTTTGTTTCGTTCTCATGTGTGACTGCTTTTGTTATCTATTTCGACACAGAAGAAAACAGTTTTACTTGTGATGGTAAGGATGGATAAGCTTGGGAATGGGTGGTGGGGTGGTAATGGAGGGTTGAGTCGTAGCAAAAACTGCTGAATGGAAAGACATTTTGTATGGATGCCTGTTCTATGTGTGTGTGAAATTAGTTTTCACACAACCTTGCCAAAAGATGACACATGCCCTCTATACATCAGTAGTCAGGCTGACACCTATTCATTTCCCCTAGACCTGTCGGCATGTTTTTAAAAGCCGTTAAAGTGGCATCCATCAAAACAGGGAGATTCAGCATAGAGTGGCCATTTTAAGAGTAGCCACCCTCTAAGATATATATGTGGCTAAGACATTGTAGTTGCTAAAAAGCCATTCCTGAATGAAGTGACCAGTTCCCGATGAGACTGTAATGTGTCACACTATCATAAAGAAAAAAGTTTATTTTTCTTTCCCCCATTCTTGACCCTGTGTATATAAGAGCTATCTGTTAAATTCTGATGTCCGGCAGGAAGAAAGACTCAGGAGGCAGGAGGAAGTTTAGCTGAGCTCGGGGTTCGTGACTCTCGCCGTTCTACCTGCATGCTAAGATGTATCACTCTCTCTTACTAGTTGTGTAAGCAACAAAGAGACATATGTAAGAAAGCTGACAGTAATGTGACACAGGTGAGGGTCATTATGCATTACCTGTTGGTTCAACTTTCAGATGATGAAAATCATTCAGATGATGCTCCCACACTTCACCACACACCACTGACACTCCCACCGTCAATCTTACTCTGTGTGAGTACTTAATGTGGCATCTCGACCTGCTCAACTGAAGCAACCCCAGAAATACATAGCAATGTGCATTGCTTCATGCTCTTCCCTTCTTACCCTGACACTCTGGAAAAGGGTCAAGCTGGACTCATCGGACCACATGTCCATTTTCCATTGATCAAAGTCTACTCTTTAAGTGGTTTACTTGGGCCAAAATACTATTTAGTCCCAATTGTGTGAGTTCTCTTCGCATTGTGCGTGTGAAAATGCTCTTACTTTCACTATTAAACTTTAAGGTGCAACTTAAAGTGTTCAAGTGATCAGGTTCAGGTCCAGTGTTCAAGTGATTTAATAATGTGTTGCACAGGTCCTTATCCAATTTCAGCAGTCTCCTTAGTTGTTTTCTTTGCTTGATACAGGGCAATACTGTAACCCTTCTGAAACATCATGAGTAGCATCATTTCCAATGGGATGTCTTCTGACAAGGTTACTTAAGAAATTAGAAACTACTCACATAACTCACAAAACGGAATCATTTCCATCTGAAACATATTAATCACTGCAGTGGTTATTCAAACAAATACTATTAAGTATTTGCTTTAAAAAAAATTTTTTAACGGCAACTTTGATTTTGGCCGAGCAGTGTATTTCATTTATAAATAATTTATATAATTTTGTCGTTTTGCATCTGAATGTGTGGCATAAAGCTTCTCACAATTGTCGTGCACATGCACACAGTAAAATTAAGCTTTGTTTAATTTTTTGTGCCTTATAGATTAGTAGTTTCTTTTGGTTGTGTAAAGCTGCGACAATGACAATTTTTAAAAGCACTATACAAATAAAATTTAATTGACTTAGGTTCAACCTGACATTGTGACCGCAACACAGTAAGCTATTTGAGTTTGCATCTCTAGGCATTGTGTTTGTTCAATGTGCCATCTAGTGCACAAACTACATGATCCCTTCTTGGAAAAAAAAGCAGTATATTTTGTATTCCATTTGTCTATGGTGGTGTGTCCTTGAGGGGAATTCTATGGCATATACTTTCAGTTTGTCAATAATAATAGTTTATTCACACACACACACACACACACACACACACACACACACACACACACACACACACACACACACACACACACACACTTTTTTTTTATTTTTTTAACCTGATCTCAGTTGGCATCCTGTTGAGATGTGCATGTCACTACAATCCACGAGCGGTACAGACAGAAACACAATGCGCTGCTGTGTGTGTTTGTCTGTTAGTTACATCTTCCACGTGATGTCTGTCCCGGTCAGTGGCTAAAAGCCATGTGTTCATGCGTTAGCAGCAATTAAACCCTGTATGTCTGAAGTTGTGTGGCAAATAGCAGAGTGTAGAAACTGCTCATGACTTTCTGGTACCCATGAAGCCACATTCCTTGTCAGCTCCTGCCAAGTAGATCCTCTTCAGCATATTCCTCTATTTAAATGTCCACACCGAACAGATATAACTAGCAGCCTCATACTCACACTAATACACACATGCCCATAAAGATGAGGCCCACTCACTCAGTATGGCTCGCAGCAACAGCCTGTTCTGCTGGCAGCCCAACTGCTGACGCTGTCACCTGTCTTCGTGGATGAAGGTGATTGTGTTAGCACAGTCGTGCCGGGAAGCTGGCATTCCTCTGCCACATTTGTCCTCATAGAGAGGTTGTGGACTGGAGTAGAGGAAGTGTTGACTGCATTTTCACTGTTTAATTTGAAAAAACTCTTTCTGTGTGGATTAGCAGCCAAAGCCATCGATTTAACTGGGACCCAGCTCTGACATTCATGGAGGTGGCATGAAGTTAATTTAAAACAAATTTGTGAGCTTAGTAATGTGAGCTCAAGATTCTTCTTCCCATTTATTGTTAACCTACATAGCCTTGTAATATTGTTCATCATTACTGTTGTGCTACTGTACAGTACATGCAGAACATAGTTTGAGCAAACAAGTGTGTATTTTCTGTGAATTTTTCTTAATTATGTTTTGGAAGATAATCACAATCAGCCTACAGTGGCCATTTTTTTTTTATCCTCCTTAATTGTATTCCAAAATTCAAAGCCTCCCAGATGTAGTGTAATAGGGATATGCGCTGCATCTAACAAACCGCCTCAACCCAAAAGCTCATTAGGCAAAAATGAAACCCTGGCATTTGGTGCTTCGGTGTTAAGTTGTAAACACATTAAAATTGAATTGCACCTACAGGCTTTGAAGATCCATTTTTTATTTGCGATTTGCCATATTTAGCTTTACTCTCTTATAAGATGAACTTACTTTATTAATTAATTAATTTGTTTTAAAATAAATAGTATTTAAATTGTAAATTAGGTTCATTTAATTTTTTTATTATTTATTTGAACAAATGCTATACATTTAGGCATTTGGCAGACGCTCTTATCCAGAGCGACTTACATTTTTCTCTCATTACACATCTGAGCAGTTGAGGGTTAAGGGCCTGGCTCAAGGGCCCAACAGTGGCAACTTGGTGGTTGTGGGGTTTGAACCTGGGATCTTCCGAACCATAGTCCAATGCCTTAACCACTGAGCTACCCCTACCCCTGCTATATGTAACATCACGGACAGCGCATGAAGAAACATGCTCATCTTGATAATATTTTGGTGCATGTGGGTCTCGAATGTAGATCATCTAGTGTAGCTTTACGCTGGAGTCAGCTTGTTTAATTTTTTAGGAGACAATCTGATTGGGAGCAATTAAACCATTGGAAGTTTATGAAGTCTCTGTTGTGTGTTTTGGGATCATGTTGTTGCATGGCACTTACCAGATGTTCTGACTAGAGTGTTGTTTGCAGTCCTCATAGCCTCATTTTATGCACCCTTTTACAGCTACAGACCCATGTTTATGAGCACAAGTGTTTATGGCAACAATTTTTATGCGAGTGTTCCAACAAAATACGCAATATGAGGACTGACGTTCTCACTTTTCCACACAACAGAGACTAATTTAATTGGGCAGAAATATGCCTTTGGCAGGAGCCACACTCAACAAAAAGGCTGTGAGAAAACTGCCTGGTTCCATTTCAATTAAACACAACATGAGATATACCTAAAACTAATATAGATGTCCTGCGTATTGCCTACAGATACTATGGGTTGACAGGGATTTATGCAATGCCACAAGCTGTAGGTTTTATTAAAAATATTTTTTAAAAAGTATAGTTATCTTTAGAAACTTTGTTCTAGGAAAAGACTGTATGAGTACTGTATATTATTGACATCATCCATTCCCATCCTCTTTCATGTTATTGGCAGCCGTGTCCCCTGGGGCTCGTGCCATATGGGCAGCTGTGAGCAGGCAGCGGGAGCAGGGGAATAGACGCCGACTATAGTGCTCTTCGTTGGCACAGGTGGCATGTGGCACAAGCTTAGGCCGACACATCCAAGACAGTGCTGCTTAGTCAGCCCACTTTCTCTCCTGATGAGTGCAGGGCCCTCACGTAGGGCTTAGGAAGATGATGCCAGTCCACACCTACCTTCAAACTGGCACCACAGAATGGGGACAGGCTGAAAGGCTAATTTCAATAACCAAAAAAAAAATAAAAAATGCTGGCTTTCTCATGTACCATGTACAGAGAAATAAAAATATTTGTTCAAAATATTTAAAAATGGTTGTTTATTCATTTAATCAATATGATCTCAAGGAACATTGGAACCATGACCCACGAATCAAGCCAGGACACGTTTAAAATGCTTGTGTACACATAAACTACAATATTTTGCCCAGGCTCGCATTGATCCTTTATGCAGAACCTGGCATGTGCTTCAGATAGATACCATTACACAAAAGGACACACAGTTCTGATAAGGAAGAATGGTACCTCACATTTCTGCTTGTATTCTGCACATTAACAAGCGGCACACTTTGCCAACTTAGTCATCCCTCCTGCGGTGTGCGCTCATGCCATTGCTCGGGGGCAAATTTAGACATCACTTTTTATGTTCCCTCTACTCCTTAGACACCTCCACTTATGAACCCTGCATACAAATGCATGGAGGTGTTGTCCTGATTGATGGCAATTAGCATTTGGTAATGATAACAGATGTTTGTGGTGCCAGGAGGCTGATACCTGCTGCCCACTCTGCCATCTGCCATGGGCATCGGGGGCCCTGGCACTGAGGCCGGCTGGCAATGGATAGAAGGGAGGGGATAGAGGGAGGAGAGAAGGAGGTGTGGTACATTGTAGTCCTTCCTTCTATTCGATATGATGCTTGGGTTCACTACAGGGTGTAGTCTGTGTTTGCTGCATCGCCTCATGCTTGGTATACCTGGATAGGACATTTCTGCTCTGTAGGCATGACTTCTTTATTATGTGCCCCCTAAGGTTTGATTCACTGGTGTGTATGATGGAATTTTTGTAGATGCCTATAAACTACAAGTGTAACACAATGCCAGTATTTGTGACTTATCTGTTTACTGCTACCTATATTTGTATCTGTTCTTGGATTTGAACTACAAGTGCCCTACACTGAAAGACGTATTGTTGCTTAAATAAGAAGTAATTCACAAAATGACAAACAAAATATGACAAAACTCTACTAATTGTTTTTTTTTCTCAGTTCTGATGCGTCATTTAAACTCCATTTTCTTATTACTGTACAGTATATTGTTTTTTTTTAATGAAGATATTCTTTTAGTAATGATGAATTTAGTAAGAATGACCCAAAGGAGAAATATTCTGCCCTCTGTATGCACAGCATGCGGCCTGTGTGGGTTATATGGAGCACCGGCTCTATAAATAAAACCATATTTCTTTCTTATATTTCAGGTCAGTTTGTATATAAATATGGTTTTATTTTGGACCTCTGTAAGGAAAATGTTTGGATCAGGCTACTGGAGACACCCAATGAAAATACCCAGAAAAAAAAATACTGTGTCTCCTGTTCTGTTCATTCCAAACAACATTAATATTCGGTTTCATCCTTATTTTTAACATACACACTGTGGACAGAGGTTATTAATAACATCATGCTTTGTGAGATAGTGAGATATGAGATGTCCTTTGTGGGTTGGGATTTGTAGTCCATTATATTGGGTTTAGAATTAAACAATAAGTAGTATACAGAGGTGGAAAGTAACAAATTACATTTACTCGCGTTACTGTAATTGAGTAGCTTTTTTGTGTACTTCTACTTTTTAAAGTAGTTTTTAAAATCTGTAATTTTACTTTTACTTAAGTACGTTTTGTTTGAAGTACTGTAATTCGCTACATTTTAAATTATATTCGCTACTGAGTAAAAAATAAATGAATGAAAATGCTAAAATAATTAAAAAAATTATGCTTTTATAAATGCTTCATTGCGCTCGCGTGTGTGTATCATGTCCTGGTCGCGCGCCGCTCCAGACTCCACTCCAGGTTTTCTGACTGTCCCCACATCGGCAGCTACCTGACCTTCCACACGGTCGCTTCTGCCCTGAGAGTGACGTAATCGACTAGCGAGACCATATATAAACCGAAGAGAGACGCGGGAAAGAGATTGTGATTTTGGCGTTTTGATATTTGGTTGTGTATTCCGGGTTTCGACTTTTTGCCTCCCATTGACTTTGATTATTGCTTTGTCCTTTTGGTTTGGTTGGTCTTTGTATATATTTGTAGATAATTTCACTATATGTTTCTGCACTCACTAGTAGTAGGGGCGTGGCTGCCATTTATTTTGGGAAGAGGGAATTTATTCACTGTTTTTGGTTTAGGGAGTCCGGGATGGTAGCTGTATTTTTGTTTGTGCATTTATTTTTTTTGCAGGTAATCTAGCTACTAAATATAAATACCATCTTGTTTATTATTTTGGCCTGGGTCCACCCTGAATCTGATCCTCCTCCTCCTGTGTGTGTGTGTGTGTGTGTGTGTGTGTATGTGGATTTTTTTTTTTTTGTATATACAAACCTCATAATTTCATCAGTTAATGATTGGATCTAGTTCTTTCTGCCATATACCACCATTTCCATACAGTTTAAAATAGAACCCTGAACCATTCTTTTGCTGTTTGGCCCTAGACTGGGACGTAACACCATATTTAAGTGACCACTTTGATTTTCAAGCACAACAAAGACAACAACTTTATTATGCAAAGGTGATCCTTCAGTTAAAAACAACTAGTTTGAGATTTTATATCTGCTCATCTTTTTTGAAAATAAATAAATAAATAAAAAAGTAACTCGGTAACTTTTACTCTGAGTAAATTTTTTAATGAGCTACTTTTTACTTTTACTTGAGTAGATTTTTATAATAGTAACTTTACGTGTACTTAAGTAAAATTTCACTGAAGTAACAGTACTTGTACTTGAGTACAACATTTTATTACTCTTTCCACCTCTGGTAGTATATGATTTGAAGAAACATACAGTACTTTTTTAATTTAAAGGTATACTTCTCCCTATACAGTTAAACTCAGTAAAAGATACAGAAATCAAAAGCTCTTTAGTGATAACTCAATCCATCAACCTAGGTGAAACACCATTCCCTAACAAATATCATAAATATGATTCAAAATAGACATTACAGCCAATGTCTATGAACCTAGGCATGTCTATGATATTTTTGAGTAAATACAGTACTGTAAGTAGGCTTCAAAAACAGGTTTTAAAAGATTTCATATTCTTATACAATATATTTCTGTAATGAAAACCAAAAGTAGAATAGCTTTTTATTATTTGATCTTAATGGTCTTTTGAATATATTTAAAGCAGTATTTACATTAGCCTGTAGAAAATATGCCATAGGAGCTGGAGGATGAGGAAATCACTAGAGTTTTCCAAATGTAACAAAGAAAAATTAAGCAGTCCAATTATCAACTGTTCTTGATGGTCATCTGATTAGATAGAAACACGTGTGACAACAGAAAAAATCCTTACAGTATATTATTATCAGATATGCAGTTTCATAATACACTACGTTTCACCTTCCAAACAAAAGATCTCATTTTCTCTTTCTCGGTTTTCACTCATTGAGATGTTTTTTCAGTATAAAATCAATACTCTACTCTATAGCTCATTCTCCCTCAATAAGTCTGTCTTTCACAGTGCACAAGTAAAGGTGACCGCTAGTTCATTCTTTATATATAGATTATATTTAATTGTAGTTCTTATGCTATTCATATTGAGAACAACATATGCAGAACATAACTAATAAGTAATAACATACTGTATTTTCTTCAAGGTTTTCATTCTTAAAGAATGCTGTTCACGTATAGTTTGTTTTGCTATCCCAGGAATTAGCAAAGAAACTCTGAGTATTGAGGGTGACTTTAAATTGACTTTGGCTCATTTACATTTTTCTACATAAAATGTAAACTGATTCGGTAAACATGCTTTACTTCAGCTGTCGCTCAAAATGTAATTATTGAACATCATTCTTAGAAAAAAATAAACAGACCTTGAGCAGAGACATACAGATGAGCCTTGAAAAGGATGATTAATAGTGTTAATAAGACACAGCTGAAATGCGAGCGATGGCACCACAGTTAAATGGATGGAGCTTGTGCCCTAGCACACTTAATACATTGTTGGATATTGCAAAGTATCTGTGCAAATGTTGACACTGGGAAATTGAGTCCATGTGGTTGAACGTGGATGAGCGTAGCTCTCCCTCCACCCCATCTGCCGTAAATGTGGTCATTTTCTGAGTCCTGTAGTGTTTTGGTTTGAGGAAGACTGCAAGGAGACTAATATGTGCTCCAATTAAACTTTGCATGCAAAATGTAGGTTGTGAACGGTTGGAGCTTTCCCACAGAAGTCAATAAAAAAGGTGGTAACCTGTCTGCAGCTCATGGATAATACAGTCAGTTTTGCTTGATTTTATAAACAGCCATGACTTAAGGGGACAGTCTCCTAGGTGCTTATAGGATCACATTAGAAGTGACTGCCATCTCTAATCTTGGAATTACAGTGAAGTGACACAATATGTCTTGAGCCTTGGTGGAACAGGCAGTGACTAATTTAATCTTGTAACATGAAGATTATTTTTGATTGGAATAGAGTTTGATCTGTTTGTACCTTTAATTTGGCTCTAACCGGCTGACATTTTCACAGTATTTAATAAAAGCGGTACTCAATTCATGGCCGGGTGACAATCTTTTATTTACTAGGTTTAGATAAAACCATTAATTCATGGTAATTAATGAGTGAAGTGTGGAGGGCACGGATAGAGTCGCATCCACTGGGAGGCTTGAGGGAACAGACTCATTCATCTCGATTAGACACACTTAGCTTCTTTCTCCCTAGTGTGGCTTTTCCATTTTAATTTCATCTTGCCACTTCATCCCTTAACACAGTATCCTCCAGTCAACAAAATCCAACCAGTACGTACTGTACAGTATATATGCCTGTAGATCACACACCACTAGAGACCCATATACCTACATGTTGGATATGTTTTCTCGAATGAAACAAGATGGTTGATTTCACTAGCTGTTCTCTTGCCTTTTTTATTTTGTTGAGAAATTTTAGGGTGTATGGTTTTTTTTAGGCTTTTTGCTGACCGCAATATATGGATATGGACCAGATTAATTGTATCCCTGTGATTTGGTGTAGATTATATGCAGCTATTTTCTCCTAACAATAAAAATTGGCATGACCTCACCACTATCTGCTCAGAACTCTCACTTTCCATAACAGTCTAAAGAAACTTGGACTACTCAGCACAACACTCCACTCGGGTTCACTGTTACCCGTGTTCACACACACCTTTATCCAGTCACCAACACACCCTACCCTACACCCTAAGCAACTCAAATTCTGGACATAAAGAAATAACACTCAGAACGTGTCAAGGCTTGCATTCTATTGAAATGTTTTTCTATTGTTAACCACATTTTGATTTTCTGATTCTTTGACTTTGCCTTTGCTACCCTGTTTGCTAATCACCTGACTCAATGCCTGACCTTATTTATTTTGCCCCCTTTGTCGAATTTGTTTGCTTTTGCATGCATTTAATCTCAGTGTCTCTATCTTAATACAATGCAGCTTCATAGAGCAAAAAAAAAAAATCTACATGGGTATTAATGTAACAATTTCATAACGTAGTTATATGTTAAAAGAAAAGGAAAATTAAAATAAAAAAGATGATTACAATAATAGAATTAATAAAATAATGAATTTATATAAAATATAGGGTATAAGACAAGATATATTCATTACTTCTGGTTAGGGATCTTTCCTACTATTAGCAAGGGCACTTTAAATGGCCCTATAATGAATTCTTCACTGAACTTTGTGATGTCACATGCCTTAATCACATACAGTACAAACTGACTAAAATGTCCTTACAAATCACTTGGGACTGCAACGAACCATGCAAAACACATGCACAACACTCTACAATCTGTAACAATTTACCTACCAACTGTACTGTACCAGTACCTACCCTTTATGATTTGCTATGAATTGTCAAGACTTGTCAAGAACTGCTACTATTTCTTTCAAACCTTGTAAGATTTCCTATGATTTTTTTTCTCATGGACCACATAAACAGCAATCCATCTTCATAGCTTCTCTATTCCTGTGCTGTCAGCTTACTTTGTAACAGCAACCTACATTATTATAACAATCTACAATATAAAAAACATGAACCAGCAGGGCACTTTTAGAATAAGTGTGTAGTATTTATTAGAGCATATTATATAGTAGTTTTGTGTATGGTGTTGGCTTTATCCATGTGTTGAGCATCTAGTAGTGTATAGTGTATTAGTACTGTAGCATAATAAATTAGTAGAGCAATTAAGTTCCACATGAACAATAACAAAAGACCAGAACACACCTACAAATCCTAGAAAACAACCTACAGACTGCTACAATCCACCTTCAAATAACGATAGAGCTGCTCCAAATTTTGACTCCATTTAAAATGTTTGAGCAAAATATTTTTTTTGTTATGATAATGATTATTATAATTTTTTTTAACGCCTACAATTTCTTCAGCAGCATGGCACACCATACCAAACATAATTTCTCTATGATCTTGAGATCACAACAGTTTGAAATCGAAGTAGGGTTTTTATCTAGTGTTAAAACAGAGGCTCTCAAATGTTGTATTGATGTGTCGCAAATAATTCCATAAAAATGCTGGTCTAAAAATCCCACTGGTAAATATACAATGTACAAATGTTCAGTTTCTGCAGAATCACTTTGTGCCACCTTAGCGGTTTCAGTGGTGGGAAGATATAATTTGACAAGAAATGCCAATTAACACCTTTTAAAGTCATTTGCTACATACTGTATGCCTATCTAATGGTGTCTGAGAATTAATATATTTTTCAAGGTTTCATTCTTTATCATAGCATGTACAGTACTGTATGTTAACTGCAGCGTGAATGACTACATGGCAATTTGAGCTTTAATCTACATGGCAAGAATCACTGCAAAAGCTTGAATGGCTTAACTTAATGTTTTGATCTAGTTATAACACTAAATATCTGTCTTGGTTTTCACTTGCACTGATACTTGTTGATAGATTTACATTTACGAAAAGAAATTACATCCACACACTGCAATCAAAGCAGCTCCAACTCATGACATATAACCAATCAGGTCTAATATATGGCACAGACGGAGAACTGCTCTGTCAGGAGAATTGGCAACCTATGTATTAAAATTCGAGATGTGTGTAAAGTTGGCTCAGACCATGGCTTGTGGTTTAGGGTCTTTATTGAGATTCTGCACAGGTCCAGGGAACAATCTTCAGAGCTGATTTATCTGATGTTTTCTAAACAGTTGACAGTGGGAACAGATTCTTCTAGGCATTAAAATACATTGGTGGCATCTAGCAGGTTCTAGGAAGAGACCTGATCATTGCTGTGCTACTGGACCACCATTATCTTTATTAGAACACCAATCACAGATTTCCCTTACAAAGCATTCCCAAACAACATACAGTACAGACCTTAGAAAAGATCTGCTATTACCTAAACGGGCCCCAGAATGATCAGTTCCAAGAATGCAGAAATTGTAAAAAGGTGAACTACAGCAAAAGAAAAAAATGGAATTGGGTTAAGATCCCACCAACATTATTATTAAAACCAAGAAGCTGAACTGTCAAGTTCACGGAGAAAATGTGGTCAGATAAAAATCAGAGATCATTAACCACTTGGTGAAGCTGCATCATTAAAGAAAAATGAAGAGCAGAAATCACAGCCATGTTTAATAGTGAAAGAAAGAGCATAAGCACACACTGACAAGAACTCTCAGAATTCTCTCAGAATATTTGGACTGCACAGCCATGTGGCCATAAAAATACCCCTTATTAGTGAGAATAATTAACCACAAGGCTTCAGTTTGGTAGAGAACAAAAAGATTGGACATTATGGAGCGTTGGAAAAAGGTCATGTACTGTAGTTTGTTGAGTCCAGACCGGACCTATTCCATAGCAATGGGCATCAGCGTAAGAAGGAGAGCGCATGAAGTGCAGAATGGTCACTGTACAAGCCTCTGGAGGCAGCATTATGATCTGGGGTTGCTCAGGTTTAGGCTGTGCAAATTCATAGGGGCACTTGATGACCTGAATGTATATCACCATTCAAAAGTTTGAACTAACCAGTCCAAAATTTGGACACACATTTTGGTTTATTTTCTAAATTTTTAGAACAATTCTGGATTTTGTCAAAACTATGAAATAACACATATGGCATCAGGTAATAAGTAATAGCAACAAAAGGCAGTTGTTATTTTAAGACATACTGTAGGTCAGCTGTTCTGGAATAGTTCTTGCAAGAACAATATTGTCAAGTGTATTTGTAAAACGCATCAAGCAACATGATGAAACTGGCTCTCATAAAGACCATCCCAGGAAATCAGGACCAAAATTACCTCTGCTGCAGAGGAGTTCATTTAGAGTTACCATCCACAAAAATCATCAATTAACAAACAGCATCTCAGATTAGAGCCATTGTGAAGACTTGTAACGTACAGTATACAGAGCATACAGTAAGTAGCAGACACATCTCAATATCAACTCTTCAAAAGAGATTATTGCATATTTTACAGTAGGTGCCTTCTATAGGTACAGTATTGATTTACAACGTAGAAAGAAATAAAAAAAAAGTGGGAAAGACAATGGAGTTAGAAGGTGTGTCCAAACCTATGACTGGTAGTGTACAGAATGACCAGCTATCTAATCTGTGAGTTTTTTTTCTTTGGTGGCACAGCATGAGGAATCGTTTTCACACATGAATATTCATCAGATTGCATGGCATACTCTAAACTAAATGCACCAAACTAAAAAACTAGTGTATGATTTATTAATTAATTTATTTATGTATTTATTTATTTTGGGCCAAGCGGTATAAGAACATTTCTTATGTAAATTTATAGAAACCTGCCAGCAAATGTCAACCATACAGTATACTGAAGTACAAATGATGTGTTACATCCTTCAGACTGTCAGGCAAATATTAAATATTAAATTTTTGACCTCACATACTGTATAGCACAGTTTTGTGGTTAATGTGAATTGATGCACTTTTGGATGTACACCAGTTCACTCTCTCTGCAAAGTTGTTATTTTGGTTAGATAAGGCCAGCTTTTACCTAATTCCATAAGGAAAAGTGCAGTGTCAGTTTGAAGCAGGGGAAGGTCTTTTTAATATGAAACCTAATCCAGAAATATCTTGGCTGCGCACACTGGCTGGTCTTTAATGTGTGGTTCAAATCCATGCCGATAGCGCATTAAAGCTCTCCTAGAAATGGCAACTGTCTGCTGTAAGCTCAGCTTTTCTGTTTCAAAGTTTTCACACTACAACAATGACAAAGGGGCATCATATTGTCTTGCAAACACATGTTCCAGGATAGACATCTTATCGCAGCACTCCAGACCCATGTAAACACAAAAGCAGTCTCTTTCCCTTCCTCTCCATCTCTTTCCCCCCGACTCGTTCTCACTCTTCATCCATCGCTGTCACTAATGTGAATCAGAAGCCTCAGCTCAGTTCCGACTCAGTGTTTAGGTGTGTGCATGTGTGTGTGTGCATGTGTGTGTGTGTGTGTGTGTTATAGAAGCTCATTTACTTCCCTCACTTACTCACTTCCCCCTCAATCTGCAGGGCTTTGTTTGTCCAACACTTGTGTGACAGAGCACACTACACATGCCTATTAGGGCATTTGTGCACTATGGGAGATTAAGGCCTCTACATTTCTTTTAAATGAACTGCTCTCACACTCTTCCCACCCACTACACTGGAGTCTGGGTGTGACAATCCCTCTTTCTGCTAGCTTTGACAGACAGTGATGGATTGCAAATCGAGGGAAAGCACTAGCTATTTCTTTGGCGGAAAATGAAATAAAGTTGCCATTTATTCCATATTGCATTGCATAAAATGTTAGGCACAACTGCACTCCTACTGTATACACAACTGAATTTCAGTGGACGCTTTTCTTGATTGGTATGCCAAATATTACACTTGTAAAAAAAAAAAAAAAAGCAAAAACAAAAATAACAATTTAAAAGGATAAAAAAAAAACACACACAACACGGTTGAATTGCTTTATAATTGTAGAAATACACATGTGAGGGTTTTTCTGATTAAGTGCCCCTTCTTAACTTGCAGAATATTAACACCACACATAACATTAACACCAGTCATAACACCACAAACCATTAACACATTTTCACTAATTATCAATCATATACCAGTATACTGGTAACAATAGCATGTGTTCACCCATTGCTGCAGGAACCAAAAAAACACTAATCAAAAACACCAATGCTGGCCACTACAAAAAGGCACCAGAACAGCCTTTGCACCACAGTCCACTGTGCATGGGGCCCAGCAGGCAAAGAGCCCAATGCAGCGGACCCAGCTTCCAAACTCCCCAGTTCCCAATCTGATCAAGCACCATGGGATGCGCTGGAGACCACGCAGACACCAGAGCACACAGTACTTCACCACAGGCTGAGAGACACTCAAAACTTTGACTGATGGACTACAGTATTTATCTAGGGGATTTAATCATAAATTGTGTAGTAATTACATTTTACAAAGAGCAATTAGAGAGTCAGGTCTTGCTATTTAATCTTTCTCAAAATTCCACCTGATGGCTTGATTTTCATTATCAGTGGGTGGTAATGAGAAGGAGTGTCTGCTCTCTGTCTCTGCATAAAGACAATCAGTCCTCACTGATTTACCTCATTCATAAAATCTACCCAAAATCTGACACTAACTTTGTGTGTGTGTGTGTGTGTGTGTGTGTGTGTGTGTGTGTATGTTTATCCTATGTGGATTTCTTTTTTTTGTATAATTTCTTATCTTCCTCTACATTTTTAAGATAACAGAGGACAAAATTATTTAAATCATACCGTGCTATTCCTCCCTAGCTTTAACCTCTGACGTGATTCAAAACAAGTAGAGCAATATATGTTTTTACCTACTAAAAGTAAATCAAATGCACAGTAACTGTAGAAATAGCATGCAATTAAAGTAAAATTTGAGAAACTCAGCCCTTAGTTTATAGTACTTTCGAAGGGACTGTGGTGAATTTGTCTAAACAGATCAAGCACATTCCTTTATTTTACAGACAGTGAGCATACATTATTCAGTTCGGCCCACACATACAAATATTTATACACCTCTACTGCAGCTTATGCAATAACTATTCATGATTTTGCCTTGAATGCTTAAATTTCAGCTCCATTTATGCAATATACCTGAACCATCAATACCTACAGTAACGCAATAAACACTGCAGCACCACTAAAACCCTGTAAGTGCAATGACTTACCATACATTAAAACTCCAATTATGTGTGGATTAAAATGCACTACCATATCCTATTTTGCATGTGTCAGTACTGTATGCATAATAACATATTGATGTGTTTGGAACATTAACCAGTGCAGCATTTGTTTTATAAATACACTTTTGATTGAATGCTTCGTGAACAGTGTAATTCTAAAAACTGGATATACTGCAAGTTTAATTTCTTTTAATTGCTAAATATAATTTTGTATCCAGGGCCTAGGTATAGTGTGAGAAACTAGTGACTGAAACGTTATGAAAAGGTTCTTTGTTTTGGTTGTAAGATTTTTACAGAAATCATTGAGATTTTTTCCCCCTTCTGGTTGCTTATTCCACATTTCCATGTTTAAACTCACACTGCACTAGTCAGGCTTCAGCTGCACATTGCCTCGTGCACTATAGTGTATCCTATACAAACCAAATGTCCTCTACGATTTACTTACAGCTCCTAATCTGCTCTCCTGTGCATACTTTAGCATCCTGTTAGCTTCATACACTAATGCGTCCAGCTGTATACCAAAAATTGTATATTTACTTGTATACTAGTGCAGTTTAGTATGCTTTTTCTGTATTCTGTAAATTATGTACGCGACATGAATATAGGTATTTGTAGTTGTAGTCTCCTTACTTGCTTTATTCTTTTTAACTGCAAATTAAGAAATACACATGAACAGTAGCAATTAAAAATGTTTTTTTTTTTTCAAAACTATGAAATAACACATATGGCATTAGGTAATTACCAACAACAGGTTGTTTTTATTCTTTTTTTAATAATAATGATAATGCATAAACATTTTAGTTGGCTAATGGACCTAGTGCATCTACTCAGTGTCTGTACCTGCTGGTATCTCATTATGTTTTGTTAAAGTATTGTTTCTCTACTAAAATGATGATAATACGCTTCCATGTGAACGTACACCATGTGGCATGCCTGTGCCATCCATCTCTCCGGATGGAAACTGCTTTTGATTTCTAATGTGCATGTCTGATTGTGTGCATTAGCGAATTTTTATGAGGGAATGGAGAAGAAAAAGGAGAAATAAGTGCTAACAGTGTTTCTCAGTTGTAGTACAGCGAAGCTGTGTCGGAGCATCCTTCCCTGCTGTGATATTGAGAAGGTGCTATGACAACCGAGATTCATTGAAGGTGATTCCAGAGATATGAGTGTGTGCTGGGTCGTTCTTTACAGTGCAGATTAATTTTAAGGGTTTACTCTGACAGTAAAGGTGACCAGCCATCAGGTGAGGGGAAAAGAGGCTTGCTTAAATGCTGTGAGTGTATTTCCTTAGAGGTTTCTAAAGACAACCAATAGCGTTTTCGAAAAATAGTCGGCTTGATGTGGTGTGCTTTCACTTCACCTCATGGCTGATGTACACACTTTCGCTGTGTTTTATTCAGTCTGATTGCAGAAGTGAAGGACAGTGTGAGTGGATTGTAACACAGTTCTTTTTGCTGTTAACTTCTACACTCTAGGGCTGTGGTTCTTCATCCTTAGGTCTCCCATTCTGTTCCTTTTTTTCCACTTTAACTTACAATACAGTAATGTAGCAATAGGGATATTATTTCTTTGTGTGTCTGGGTGAAATAAAATCAACAGACTTAACCTAATTAATAGTTAATTATAATAATTTTTCTTTATTGCTTTGTTATAAATGTAGTTTTGCTTAATATCTTTCTTAAGCAACACAACAACAGAAAATACAATTACAGTATATGCCTCATTTTTCTTTTTAATTAGCTTGCCGTTATTGATTGTATGGGACGTTGGGAGCTTGTATACTGTACATCCTTTCCTTGGTCTATTATTGAGAGAACAGGATTTAGAAAACTGATTCGGTCAGAAGCCCAGAATAGCATTACCCAACAGTTTTTCAAAATGCAGGTCTGCCTTCCAGAAACTCGAGTTTGACATATCTATGGTGTTGAGTACAAAAATCTTCACCCTGATAGGTCCTGGGTTGAAGTAATGGCCCAGCAGCTAAACCCTGGTCCTTCTGAAATACTCGATGTTTTTGGGTTCCTGCCATGAAAACTTTTCTTATAATAGTTTTTTTTGTTCCTGGGGCTTCCAGCGCTTTGTATCTTGTATGAACTGTAAGGTCGTGATGGCCTATTCTTATCTGCATGAAAGTCTTTGACACATCAATGCCTACATCTGGTAGTGCTCTTGTGTGTTCTAGAATGTGGCTGTTTCTTCAAAATATACAAAGCATCGCACCTAATGATATGTGTCAGTGTCTGAATTATACATTTTCATTTTCATGGTAGTTTATTTTACTTTCACTAAACCTCCTTTGCTGCCCATGTAAGAAAACAGCAACACACTTCACATGCAAATGCAGAAGCAACTCTTGATGTTTTGGTATCGCTCTTATGCATAAATTAATTATGGAGCAACATACAACAGTCTATGAAGCCAGAAAAGAATATTTCTCATTTTCTTCATTGTACTTTAATTCCTATAACTTTATCCCACTGTACAGGTAAATATATCTGGACTATGTTTGGAAATAGTCATTGTTTAATATATAATCTACTGCACTGGACCATATAGTGTCAGAACAATAAAAATGGTTAGAGATAGAGACAGGGCAAAAATAGGAAAGTGAAGGAATGAAAAAATGAAGAGCAACGACTGTTGCTCAGTTATTTTAGAAACAGCTACTTAATAGTATATAGACGCAAAGCTGCTATTGCTTACAATATCTCTGTATGTTGCCATTACATATGCTTTTCTAAAGTAAATAGTTATTAAATATTCGTTTCTTAAACGCTATGAAGGGCGTTCAAGTCAAACCATTACTTGTGAAGAAACATCTTGTGAAATATGCCATAAATCAGAAGATTTCAAGAACAGTACGGTAAAGAGTCTCTTAGCCACAGTATAAAAATGTTTTTTTATGTTTTAAAGAAGGCCATGCATCCATGAGTGACGATCCCAGATGCGATAGTATGGAGCCCTCTACAATAACATTCAGCGAATGGAACACCTGATACTTGAAAATCAATCTACTGCATAATTTGTCGCCAACTTGTGTAAGAGACAGATCTGTCTGTGGGAACTGTACATTAATCATTCAAGAAACACCACTTCAACATTACAGGAACTCAGAGTTATAGCCACATCTCTCTTATAGTCCAGACCTCGCTCCAAGCCATTTCTACATGTTTGGGCCATTAAAGGAGTTCCTGGGAGGCCAGTGTTTCAGACGTGAAGCAGGCAGTCTGATCATGGCTCCGGGTGTTCTGAGTAAAATTTCTACCTTGATGGTATCAAAGCACTAGTGAAACACTGGGATAAGTGCATTAGTGTAGCAGAGGATTATATAGATAGAAATAAAGGTAGTTTTTACTCTCATAACTGTGATCTGCTATTCTGCACAATCAAAAGTCCTGGTTTGACCTAAACACCCCTCGTACTGTATGTGTAACAGCTGTCTTGTTTTCTGATCAGTTTGCTGTTTGCTTTAGGATCATTCAAAAACGCACTACCTGACCTATTTATGCAAAAGAGGAACAAGATAAAATAATAAAAGAGAAATATGTTGGTAAAATGTTCTACTTTTCCTTTATTTGTAATTTACATACTTACTAGTGTGTGTAAAAAATGTGTGCAAGTTTCACCCACAAGCCCTACTCCACTAGAGGCAGAGAATACAGCATAAAAAGACAGCAAATTGACAAATGTTGTACTGTAACACCTTCTCCATTAAAAGGAAACTTGAGGTTCGCATTTCATTAGAGTGACAGGTATACAGTGAATCAGACACTACATATTCAGAGCTTTTCTAAAGCTAAAGTGAAACCCCTACACAATCAGAGACCACTGTGGAATCATTGCATGCTATTGGATATGCAATGTTCAATATGTAAAACCTATGATGGGCTCAGAACTACATCCAAACCCAAAATCCTCCAGAGCATAGATTTCCTTTTCAGTAGAACTAAGCTTCAACTGATGTCGATTAAATGTCTGAGAGAAGACCCAAGCCGGGTGTTTTATCCCATGAGCATCCTCCTGGAGTGAAACAGCACTAACATCTACATGCTGAAAGGTTTTTGTAAATCTGGAGCAGAGAAAACTACATAGAAAAAAGCCTTTAACAGCTTTAAAAGCAGATTTGCAGCTAGTTAGACCACACAACGTGAGTGGAGAGTGAGATGATATTTGTGGTAGATCAGATTATTATTATCATTATTATTATCATTATTATTATTATTATTATTATTATTATCAATTTGTCTGTTTGTTTACAAAACCTCATCCAGAGAAAGAGCTGAGTGTAACTTCTGGTCCTATGTGTATGAGAATCTACTGTAGAACTGGATTATAAAGTAGCCTGAACTGAAGAACCTGAAGTACCTTATGGTCGTGAGACTGGATTTATGCTTTGCAAGATTTAAAGCAATGGAAGCAGTGTGAAAGCAAGCAGAAGCAAGGTTCAAGGTTAGTTTTTAACGGTTATCTGTAAAAATATCAAGGTAGTCTTCACAATTTTCCACATCATGCCAGGGATGATTCATCGATCACTAAAATGTAGTTGTTGCAATTTTGAAATCAAAAGAAACACCTGTATATTGTGGAAATGTGTCTGGTTTAGAAAAGAGAAATAATGAATGTGCCCTTAGTAGAACTTGCCAACAACCTTTTAGTTATTCTAGAATTTTACAACAAAGCTTTGAACTGAAATATCTGATTATTCTTAGGAACTAATAAGGAAGGTGAACACAATGGACTACCGCTAGAGATAGCAAGACTGTTCTCAACCAAATTGTCTGTTTACATTTTAATAGTTCAGCATTTGGGAGGAATAACACTGTAATCATTATGTTTGACATGAGATTTACTGGATAATCAAATTACAATCATATTTAAAGAGCATTAGGAGAAGGTGTATCAAAGAAGTGATATTTATACATTTTTGAGACTTATTAATTCACTTTTTATCGATCTATCAAGCGAGAAAGATCGCTGTGAATATTTGAAAGAGAACCAAAACAGTCAATACTAATGCTGAGGCTATTTGAATAAGGAGACTTTCATCCTAACACACTTACAGAGCCAGCAGATACTGAAGAGGCAGGTGAAGCTGGAGTATAGACGTCTGGCATGAAGCTAAAACTTGTTTACATCTCATACACAATACGTCAGTTTCCTATCAGGGTTCTTGACAATGAAGTCATTTTTAATCAAAATGAGGATTCCTGCAGAGCTGCATTTTTTTTCAGGCTCCTGCAACCCCTCTTTGTAAAATGTTCAGTATATCACAAGCAGAGTGCCAGTACAACACTCCCGTAGCAGGTTTGAATCCAATCAACAATGAAATACAGTACAGTTAGAATCTGACCAAAAGTCCATAAGTGGCATATTTACAATAAATATCAAATGCAGATATAAGGCCGTGGGGGTCTTATTTACAGGAGGTGAGGGGGGGGGTTGAGTATTCTAAATAGGATGGGCTCTCCCTTAGAGATAGGGTGAGAAGCTCAGTCATCCGGGAGGGGCTCAGAGTAGAGCCGCTGCTCCTCCGCATCGAGAGGAGCCAGATGAGGTGGCTTGGGCATCTATTTAGGATGCCCCCTGGACGCCTCCCTTGTGAGGTGTTCCGGACACACCCCACCGGAAAGAGACCCCGGGGAAGACCCAGGATACGCTGGAGGGACTATGTCTCTCGGCTGGCCTGGGAACGCATTGGGATCCCCCCGGGAGAGCTGGAAGAAGTGGCCAGGGAGAGGGAAGTCTGGGCATCCCTGCTGAAGCTGCTGCCCCCGCGACCCGACCTCGGATAAGCGGAAGAAAATGGATGGATGGATGGATATAAAAGAAAGTATGAAAGAGCATTAATTATACCAGAATAATAGCACTAAATATAAATAAACTTTACAGTAGAGTGCAAACACTTAATTTTTACATGTATTGTTCACGCACCCTTCTTAGGGAGATTCACTGATGCGAGGAGATGAAGGAGAGGAAGATGGGTGTGGAAGAGGTTAGTTTTTAGAAGAGAGTCCCCTTTCATAATAACACAGGGTAATTCTCCTTCAGGGGGTTTCTTTTTTTTTGTTTGTTTGTTTCTTGGCCTCTGGTTCGATATTGCAGTGCACAATTGCACAACTGCGAGGCACAAAAACGACACCATGTTGTTGTTCATAAGATGTGGCATTCTTTTCGCCACACTTTTGTTCGGATGACTCCACTGCACTTTTATCATGTGCGTGATCTGCGAGCGCACACTGTGCAAAACTGATGCTGGGCGTCGCACTCATGCTTTTGTTCTGCTTATAGCGGCAGCTTGTGTTGATGGTTTCTGGGTCATGTTCCGTGGAGGAGTTCATGACCAGGGACAGGTTTTAGGCAAATTTTTTGCTCATGAACTGATTTATTCATACTCGGGTGTTCGTGAACTGAAGTTCCATTGTATTACAATCAACATGCAGTGGTGAGGGCAGGTTAGAAAGATAACATGCATATGTACATACATATGTACTGTACGTATGTACACAGTTTATACAGAATTTATATATCTGAAATATTCAGTATTGCATAGACAGCATTATAAGTTTTGTGTACAGTATATAGTGAAAACATGCATAAAGCAGTGTATAATAATCAGTGTATAAGTAATCAGTAGTTTGTAAACAGTCACTAGGAAAAAGTTATTTCTCATATCAAGCAGGCCCCTTGGAGCGCCTGCTTGATGGGAGATGGGTGAAGTCTACAATTAGGATGCGAGGCGTTTTTAATAATGCCATTGTAGGCAGAGTTTGTTCCTCCGTGGTAGGTAGCTGAGTGCCGATGATTCGCTGGGTGGTTTCTCACCACCCACTAAAGGGCTTTGCAATCTTTTTGGCACTGCGGTTGCCATACCACACTGAGATACAGTTGGTGAAGATGTTCGCAATTGTACAGCAGTAAAAGTTCACAAGTATCTTGGAACACAGATGGGCTTCTCAGAAAAATAGAGTCACTGTTGTACCTTTTGAACCAGAAAGGAGGAGCTCAGTGACAAGGTGAGGTACTTGTCCACTGTGTCTCCTGAATAGCAAACAAAAATAAGAGAATTCCTTTATCCCATTTTTTTCTGATATGGGAAGCTGCACAGCTAACTTAAAGGTTTAACAAAATCTTCTAGCACATGTTCTACTATTAAGCACTAAGAAACTAATGTGTGTCTAATGTGCAGTTGCTTACATTCTTGAAGGGTCCAGATGTAAAATACTAAAAAGATTTTGAAAAACTGAAAGTCATACATACGGTCACACAACAGTTCCAGATCCTAAGTTTGAACCTGAGCTCGGGTTACCACATTTGCTTGGGTTTCCTCTATGTTCCTTGCTTTCTCAGATTTTACCTATAAAATCTTGCAGATAGGCAAATTGGCAATGGATTCCCTTGGGTGTACATGAATGTGTGAACATGAGTGAATATGAGAGGTGCTTTGCAATGGATTGGCACCAATCCAGGATGAACTCTCCAGGCGTATGCCCAGTGTTGCAAGGATTGACTACAGAGTCACCATGACCCTGCTCAGGGTAAACCAGTTACTGAACATAAATGAGTGAGAAAATAATAATGAATTTAACAAGGGTTTTTTTTTGTTATAGTGGCTTTAGATTTTGATTATGTTACATGATTTGTTGCAAGGATTCAGCTTTGTCTATGATTGGGTAGTTTGCCAGTGAGAAATGGGAGTGAATTGTGGATACATTGTGCTCTGAGCAAGGTGCTGCCTTTGGTGAGTGATGTAAATGTGCATGGGGAGCACCTCAACACTCAGTTCACACGTCCTTCATGTTTTGAAAGCATCTGATCTGATCTAATCTAATCTAATCTAATCTGATCTAATCTAATCTGATCTGATCTAATCTAATCTAATCTAATCTAATCTAATCTGATCTAATCTAATCTAATCTAATCTAATCTAATGATTTCATAGAAATCCTAAAGCAGGCAACGTTAATTTGTTACTATCTGTATGTCATGGGAACATATCATCCATGCTTAGTGTTTAAGGGGCGTCCACTTATGCATGAGCACATCACCGTCCGACATTAGCTGCAATATACTGAGACAGAGACACCTCTGTTTTCTGGGCTGAAGTGAACAGTCGCAACAACCCAGGCTTTCTTTTTAATTACAGATGCCATTTAAAGTTTAGGAACACCCAGAGGGCCAGGGAGCACCTCACTATTTTTAAACATGGGTGGATTGTTACACATTCAGGTTAAAAAAGATTCTCTGCACTTTCCATTTTAGGAGTTTAGGTATGTGTCTGAATTTTTTTTTCTTTAAATTTATTATATCAGATAACAAAACCACACCATCTGCTATAAAAGGTTCAAAGGTGAAATAGACTGATGCAAGTGAAAGTGATCTGACCAGCCATGGAAAATGAATGGCAGGACAGTGAAGATGCCAAATAAGAACTCTCTCTCTTTCTCTCTCCTTCTCTCTCTTTCACTTCCACCCATACCCACACACACACACACACACACACACACACACTGTGTGTTTAGTGTTTATACTATGTTCACACTACTGTATGTCGTCTGTCTGTGAAGCCTAGGGATCACTAACAATTGTCTTGCCTCGGCGTCGGTATCATCGGCGTTGTCCATCCGTTGCACTTTTCCTTTATTCACAACTTCACTTAAACCAGATTACTTGTGATTACTTGTGCCTTCCTAGGAAGACTCGCATAATTTTTTTTAATACAGTGAATGAGTAGGGTAATGTACAGTACTACTAATAAAATAAAAAGTCTCAAGTTTAAAAAATACCAATTTGTGGTATCATTTGGTAAATAATGTTTATACACCATTACCGTTGTGATAATGAAAAATAATTTGTTTTCTTAAAAACTGTAACACCAAAATCGATAGCAACAGTCCAAAACACCAAAAAAGTGATTTCAGCAGTTTAACGTGCAGTATAAAGTGTGAGATCTTCATTAAATCATAAACATGCATTTGAACTACAGTACCAGTCAAAAGCTTGTACACATCTACTCATTCAATAGTCAATTTTTTTCTAACTAAAGTCTGTTGGAAATCATTCCAGGTGATAACCTCATGAAGCCAGTTGGGACGATGCCAAAAGTATACAAAGCTGCCATCAAAGCACAATGTGATTACAGAATATTTTTTTTGTAACTACATAATTACATGTGACATTGCATGGTTCTGATGCCTCTACAATGTACATAATAGTTAGAAACAAAAAAAACTTGAATCAGTATGTGTCCAAACTTTTGATTGTGTCTTGATTTTTCTATCAGTATATAAAAAGTGTAAAAGAATGTCTTGTGTATGGGTTAGATTAACAATGCACAATACAATGCACTATTTTTATTGAACATGTTTACACTTTGCACTAAATAGAACTTTTTTTAAAGTGTCTTATTAACAGAATTATGTGAGTGAATTGATTAAACTGTAAGTTTTAATAGAATAGATGTTGCAGGGTTGATGTGGCTGGAAAATAACTGTATTATTTAGTCGAATAGTATCTGCCAAATAAGGAATTAAAAAGGAGACCAAAACAGCTCTTCCTTTTATTTTTGCGTGTGTGTGTGTGTGTAAATGACAAAACGGGAGAAACAAAGCAAGCCTTTACGTATACTGTATCTGCATCGGCTCTTGCTCTGGGCTTGTTCTGCAGTAATAATCAGGAGCTGGTGGCTGTTCTCGACCTGTAATTTCCTTGATCTGTGATGCCTGCACTGCAAGTAATTAGCGTCCTGTTCCATACTGCCTCCCCATAACTCTCCTCTACTGTTGTTAAGTGTCCTTGTTCATACTTACTGTCCATGGATTCCTCCTGCTGAGTGCACTCTGTAGTCATAGAAAGCAGATTTTGTATGTGTTTAAGTTCATAAAATGCTCATGAGCATCATTAATCTTTATCATTCGGCTTTGGCTCTGACAGAGTCAAATGTCCTCTCTAATAGTTTATTAAGATATTTATCAGACTGACCCTAAACCACAAGCCTAAACTGTTCCTGAGAGCCTACAATGCCATGGATTTTTCTTATCATTATTATTTCACCTCAGTTACACCTCTGTCAAAAAACCCTTATGATGTGCAAGCATTTTTTCAAAGCAAGTTCCACTCCAAAAGTCGGTGGTATTATAATCATGTATTGCCAGAACTGTGGAAGCTCTGTTTCTGTATGAGTACTTTTACCTTTCTTTGCCTGAAGGGAGCCTGTAGAGAGTCTCAACTTCTGAATTCTGTTATGGTTCATGGTGGATGATTACATTTCAAATTTGGATTCAGATCTTGTTTCTCAACTTTTATGGACCTTTTACATAAGATTGAGTGTGTCTTGCCTGGCCCCAGTGAAATTGCTACAGGGTGAAGCCAACTCACATACTGTATAAAGCAGCACTCGAATATAATGAAGTCAGTACTATTGAAATACAAAAAAAAAGACAAATTTTATTTGCATTTACTTTCAGGTTCTAGCTTTATCTGCACATCATCTGGACTTTGACCTCAAAAGAAGTGTAACTTAAAGAGTTATGACAAGTTGTGACAGTAATTGATGTCACGCTGACCATCAGGTTAAAACAATTCCCTCTCTATCATAGAAACAACATGATGAAATACCTGTCACACTGTAAACCAACATAAGTGATGGCACTGGGCAGGGGCACGGTTTGCATGCAGGTGAGGTGTACTCACTAATCTGATTTGACATTTGCATTTGCCGCTCGAGAGGAACAGCATCAACAAGGTTTAGGGACGAGTTTCAGAAGGCATAGTATATGGAAGATTGCTCACAGTAGATAGGAATACTTGGATCCTGCATCACTTCATCAATAGAGTATAATTGGTGCTACGGTTTTGCCACATTGACTCACTTCTGCTTCCATACTGTAACACATTGTGTAACACCTACATGATACATTGTGTAACACCTACATCATGCAACTTATTACTTGACAAATAATTCAAGGTAAAAGATACATATCTAAAAGAAATATGGGCTAGTACAATTGTGAATGCGGGACGACCTTGGGACAATGTTGTTTTTGAATGTTGAATGACTGTGATAAAATGACAGACAGTTAACGTTGAATGAATGAATGTTAAAAACATAACCTCAAAACAACAAACTTTTATTTTATTTTATTATTTTTTCTATTTGTTTATATGCTGCTTAACATTCATTCTCACAACATTCAACCATATCCATGGTCTTTTAAGGCTTCAGAAATATGATCAGTTATTGGGAAGAACACAGAAACTTTCAGCACACAGATTGTACATCTCAGGTCATGCATCTCTTAATGTTGTAATATTACCTTTTCGTTTCATGTTCTTTCAAAAATATTGGCATGAGGTACATCTTAGTTCCCAAATGACTGTACTGTAATCTGGTACCAATGCCAATGTTGTCCCAATGTCTGTAACATTGCCAAATTAATGTCACCAAAATATTTTGACAACCAAAAATTCCTGCTATGTTTGGTAGTGTCAAATTTTAAGTATTGGCAAATATTATGTTGCTCTGGTCTATGCTTCTATACATCTCACTCTTATTCATCATCTATACCGCTTAATCCTGTATGATGGCATGAATTGGGGTACACCCTGGACACGTTGCCAATTCTTCGCAGGGCACCCACACATACACACACTCACACACTTATTAACACAATATAGGCAATTTGAGAACGCCAATTAGCTCAACCTGCCTGTCTTTGGATTGTGGAAGGAAACCCGGAGTACCCAGAGGAAACCAAGCACGGGAAAAACATGCAAACTCATACATAGGCGGAAACCAAACCTGGCTGGGAATCAAACCTGCACCCTGGAGGTGCAAGGAGCCCACCACACCACTGTGCCGCATGCTTCAATAAATTTTTTATGAATTTTTTAACAATGATTTCTGCACTAATAGACACTCTTATGTTGATGCAGGCATTCAAGTTACAGTGTATAATGGGCAAATTAATAATTGTATGTTAACAACAGTATAGCAATATGGCAGGAATATGCTGTTTACATTTGTTTGTGCTAAGAATCTAAAAGCATGTTTTTATTATAAGATAGTTGTGTTTTTTCAGATTGTTCTTCATTGTGGAACAGACTATAACACTGTACTGTACAAAGCTGCATTTCAGAAGTCAGTGGTGCATTTCAGATAGATGGGCCATTTGCATGAGATTTTTCAAATCTTTTTTCTCAAGGGGCTATCAGTGTGTTAGGACATCATTACCAGCATGTCCTCTCAACTTTTAATGATCTCAATTTTTCCATCGTTTCCCCCCAATACGAAGTGCTGAAAGGGGTCTAATTAGTTAAGAAACAAACAAAAAAGAAAATCCGAGGTAAGCTGCAGAGAAAGATAAGGACTTGGGCTTCTGCTCACAGAGATGTTTTACCTTAAAGAGTTAAGTGTTTTAGCTGTTACTTTTCAGATATGATCCAGTAATTATTGTGAACACTTCCATGCTGTAGCATAACACATAAAGAGATACACAGTGAATGTGAGTGGACAGGCAATAAAGACCAGCATATGGGTAAGTGTCAACTCCCTCATGTTTTGCACACGTCAGTGTCGACAATGAAATTGTCCTTAATTAGTAAGGCACCAAGAAAAGGTTAGTGTCGTGTATCACTGCACAGGGTATTGAAAGAGTTCTTTTAATTGGTGACTGGAAAGCTTTGACCAGGAAAGTATGAATATGCCTTTTGCACAGATTCTGACAACATTATGAAGATGGAAAGAAATATGTCAAGTATAAGTCTTGCACATATCCTTTATGGCTCACACTTTACAACTAATATTAGATTAATTAAGTTACAACTTAATTCCATAATTGTGTATCTCTCTCTCTCTCTCTCTCTCCCTCCCCCTCATCTTCCAATGTTTATAACATGTATCTGTGTTGGTCTGAAGTCAACTACAATTACTGAAGCCTCATCACAGCTTCTTGCAAATAAATTGCGTTGTGTTAAATTAATGAACTCGCTTATATTACCTTTCTCTCACCTCAAACACTTCAGGAAGGCGTTGATAAGAAGATCAACCCTGTAATCTCGCATAATCTTGTTCATTATAGTTTGCAAGTTCACTTATTGTTTAAGCTTGCTGTTCACAGGGGCACACAGACCGAACGCTGATTCTGAATCATGTTTTAGTTAATTGTACTTTGTGTCAGAGGGGTAATTAATATTGATATGGATTACCCAGGCCATATGTACGTCCTTGATTGGTCATTATGGCTCAGAGCAAGTTCCTCAGCACCACATCCTGCCGCTTCCAATGAGAGCAACAGCACAGCCAATAAATGTGCTTGGAGTGTGCTAATGAAACTCATCATTATGAATTTATGCTTTAGAAACTCATAAATCATTGTAGATTGTTTCAATCTACTTGCTCAACCATACACTGGCAAGCTCCAGGCACATCTGAGCTAATATATAACATGCAGAAAATTAATATGGGGGGAACGTGAAATTCCCAACAGCATTGTTAACATGTTTGTAACGAAGTAAATGTAATAGGAAAAAAACAAGCTGCGGTGCTGAATAGAAGGTCACCAAAAGAGCAGCAAAGGCAAAGCAAGGCTAAGCTAATAATTTTTAGCAACTTTAAAAAAAATAAAGGTTGTTTATTAAAGTTATTAGAATAATTTGTGTGTATACAGTACGTAGAATTTATTTCTAAAGTAAAAGTTGTCCTGTTCATATAAGAGTACTCAAAGCTGGCTACGTACACCATCATTTATACTTTTTATTAAACAATATGGATTTTCTTACTTTTATTATTATTCCAAATTTGTGTGAATTTGTAACATTTATTTCTTTATTCTAATTATTTTTTATTATTTAGATATTATTAGCATGACACTATACACCCAAATTTCATGAGAATGATCCAGAGTTCCCCACTGATTAAGGAATAACACAATGGCTGCAATATGGCACTTAGGAATAGGAAAACGTCTCGGGTTACTTTGCTGTAACCCTGTTCCTTGAAAAGGCGGGAATGAGATGCTGCGTGAAAACACTATGGGAAACATCTTGTCATGTTGCCGGTTGTGAAGCATGTGTGTATAAACACGCCAAATTTTGGCCTATATAACCTCGGTCAGGTGATGTCATCTGATGAGATGCACCTGGAGGGTTATAAATAGGAGTGAGCCAGAATCATTCCTCAGATTGATTTGTCTGAATGGATGTCCGGTCACGTACAGTAGGCAGTGCGGCATTGGGACGCAGCATCTCATTCCCTTTCAAAGGCTTCACTCGATGCTGGGTGAAAACACTATGGGAATGAGAATACCAACGCTGCCGCACTGCAAGTGTCTGGACCCTAAGGTTGTGTAGCGTGTGCGCACAAGCCCGAGAAGGTCTCAGAACTATGCCTGGGCAGCTAACTCAGGGACCTTGAGCCCGGAGTAGCATGAACATCCAGATTATAAATGTAGGAAATGTGTCCGGAGAGGACCAACCCTCCGCGCCACACAATTGCTGCAGGGGATACCTTCTGCTGGTGCAAACTGGGACGATCACCCTGGTTGGATGAGCCCTGCTTTTCGGCAGTGGACTGGGTCTACCTGCTTAGCAACACTTGCTGCAGGGGAATACCTCTTGCTAGTGCAATAGATGAGGCGATCCCCTGGTTGAATGAGCCCTGATTCCTAGAGGCGAAGTGAGCCCACGCGCCTTATAGGAGAGGGCAAAAGCATCTCTCACCCAGTATAATGGCGCTCTGACTTACACCACTGGCTGATGCAGTGGACATAAATCTGAAGAGCACGTGCTGGACAGTAAGTGAAGTTTCTCCTGCTCCGAAGCTGTAAAAGGTGGAGGACAGAAGACTTCAAAACAATGCAGTTAAGTACATCCTGAGGGTACTAGGGCACAAGCCCAAGGACAAGCTTTTCCTGCAGAAGCTCCAGCACTGAAACATTTCGGCAGTGGACTGGGTCTACCTGCTTGACACACACTTGCTGCAGGGGAATACCTCTTGCTAATCCAATAGATGAGGCGATCCCCTGGTTGAATGAGCCCTGATTCCTAGAGGCGACGTGAGCCCACGCGCCTCATAGGAGAGGGCAAAGTATCTACTAGGTGTAGGATGTTGGGTTTATGGAAGATAAAGAAGAGCTTTCGGAAGATAGTTGAGAGAGGATGCAGTTACGTACGTCCTGAGAGTACTAGGGCACCAACCCGAGGACAGAAACTCCAGCACTGAAGCAATTCGGCAGTCGACTGGGTTTACCTGCTTAGCAGACATTTGCTGCAGGGGAATTCCTCTTGCTAGTGCAATAGATGAGGCGATCCCCCTGGTTAAGTGAGCCCTGATTCATAGAGGCGAAGTGAGCCCACGCGCCTCATAGGAGAGGGCAATAGCATCTCTCATCCAAAACATGTAAAAGCTGCTCTGACCTATGCCACTAGCTGATGTGGTGGACGTAAATCTGAAGAGCAGTAAAAGGCAAAGTATATCTTGCAAGGCAAGAGGTCCACCTCTGCTACATGAAATCTCGCCCTGACTACTTCGGAGTGGGGTTTCCATTCCCCGTGTGTCAGAGGTAGACTGGACAGTACTACTGCTCCCACATTCAAGCTGGAATGGAAATCGCCCTGAGGGACAGGAACCTGATGCGCTAGCTATTAGCGGCGCGAGTACAGTCTGCCCCTGGCGATAATATATGAGACTGCCATAGTGTTGTCCACTCGCACTAGGACATGGCAGCCTCTCAACAGCTGGAGGAAGTGCTTTAGGGCCAGAAATAGAGCCATCATCTCGAGGCAATTGATGTGCCGCGCTGAGAAGATGGCCTCTCCAGCTCCCTTGGGCTGGACGGTCATCTGAGACCGCACCCCAGCCTGTGAGGGAAGCATCTGTCGTTAGCATCAGCGATGACAAGATGAACTTAGACTGGGACCCAGAGTAGAAATCGGGGTCTGAACCACATAGAAAGGGTACGAAGCACCTGGCGCGTAACCTTTATTGGGGATTAGCCCTAGTGAAATCCCCTGGTTCTTAGCCACAACTTGAAATGCTCTCATGTGCAGAAGGCCCAAAGGTGTCACCATGGATACAGCTGCCATGAGAGCTAGGATCTCTGAATGTGATGGTCACTTTCTGGTCTAGCTTGTTTTCCTTGAGGGTGTTGAGAATGGGTTCGACACGAGTGGGAGACAGCTGTGCCCGCTTACAATCGAATCCCATATGGCACCCAATGTGTTGTCCTGTGTTGGAAATTTTTAGTTTTTTATTAGTCTGACCTCTTTGAGGCGGATAGTGCAACGAGGAGGTGCAACGAGCAATCTTTACGAGGAGGTGCCCGGCTCCAAAAAACACCCTCCTTGTGTTTTACGCCTTGCAAGAGTCAGACCCGGTCGAGACTGGGTGGCCGACTCTTGAGCACGGCGGGGAGGGAATTTCCCAAAAGCTTGTTTGTTTAACTTCGCCTCAGAACCTAGTGGCGACCGAGTTAACGACATCGCTAAACAGGCCGGAAGGCGAGATAGGGGCATTAAGGAGGAATGCACAATGCTATCCTTGATGCGGCTGAGATTTAGGCACAGGTGCCTCCTGCGAAACCCATAGCAGCCATAAAATGAAGGATTCCAGGAAGGATGATTCCAGGAAGGATGATGTCCCAGGAGAGAGATAGCCTGTGAAGCATCTCTTCTATCTGGGCGTCATCATATAACCCCGCCCTTCCACATCAACTATATCTAAATAAATAAAGTTGATGGCAGGAAAAACACGGGATGAATACAGCTTACTCCATGAAAGGGTTAACTCATATGGAGATAGCTAAGAAAGGGGAGAGAGCGTCGTTGAGGCTCCGCCCCCGGCCACCCGACAGAACCTGCCATCTACTGTTTTTAAGTGCTTAAGGCTATTTCCATCTCTGCGGAAGCAAGAGAGGAATTCCCGTGATGCGAACGTGAAAGAAAGGAGCTTACCTCCGTCTCCCGCAGCTCTGTCAGATGCACGAATTTTAAGCCAGGAATGCGCGGTGGCTCGAAGCTTCTCAAGGAATGCGAGGCGCGCGCGGCACTTAACCGAAGCAGTGTAGAGATCGCCCTCCGATATGGATTATCACACACGGAGGGATATCTAGTTTAAACTCCGCCATATTGGTGAGTTAAACACTTTCTTATTTTGCTGGTTTAAACACAGACACGCTCACAACAAGGTGAAGACAAAGAATCTGAGGAATGGTTCTGGCTCACTCCTATTTATAACCCTCCAGGTGCGTCTCATCAGATGACATCACCTGACCGAGGTTATATAGGCCAAAATTTGGATTGTTTATACACACATGCTTCACAACCGGCAACATGACAAGATGTTTCCCATAGCGTTTTCACGCAGCATCGAGTGAAGCCTTTGAAAGGGAACAATCAATTCCACAGTCATGTGATTCCATGCAAAAGTTGAGTATCATCCAATAACAAAATGCCCCAAAGTGTTTTATTTCTCTAACAGCACAGCAGATTTTATATTCCTTACCAGCATCTTTTTTCTGCTACATGATAGAAATAATAAGAAGGTTGTATTACGAAAAAAAAAGCCTCAGTTCTTTGGAGCTATCTCTAGAGTTTTTTTTCTTGTCAGAAACATAAATGGTTAAAAAGAAAAAGGGAAATAAAAACAGCTAGTATGGTGCTTAAAGTTAATCATTTTAATACAATAGCATGACTTTGGGTGTATTCGTCTCATACCACCACACCACATGGTCTAACCATAAACTAGATCACCTTATTGGTCTATTTTATGGTTCTTGACGATTTGAGACAGTTAGTACCTGTGAGCACTAAAATAAATAAATGAATAAAAAAGCACAATCTCCTCTATTCTAAAGACTTTCCTATCTTAGGAAACAAGCTGACTATTACAAACTGAGGACACCTTAAGATTACTTGCATAAATATTACATAAACATTTTCTACCAGAAAGCTTCTTTATGACATTTTTTCAATCTGTGGTTCTGCTCTTTCATTCCTCCTGTTCCCCATTGGGCCAAATTGTTGCCCTCATTGCCATTCATTCAGTGTTTGAGCTGTAGCTTGAGCTTGTTATCATGCCTTTGCACTGTTAAATTGCAATACAACCAAGCATGGAATATCAATGGACACAGGTCTTTTTTAGCTTCAATACATTTAGATGCAACATTGGATAAAGACAGATCAGGTGGCTATTTTCAGTCATTGCATTATGAGTGAGCTTAATGTACATTACATGTCAAATACATACAGTATTAACACATACAATTTGTGGAGCTGAGCTGAAAATGTGCCAAGCACCAGAAAAGCAGAAAAGAGAATGAAGACAGAGAATGGACCAAATCAACCCCCTTAATTGGCTTGTTAAGACATGAAAGAGCCGCCTGAGTAGGGTTGCTGCGACGGAAAAGGATGAGGCAGGGTTAGTGAAATAATGGAAGAAAAGAGGCAAGAGGGTAAAAAAAAAATCTAAAGTTAAGTTGACGGACAACTTTGTCTAATTTTTATTATTTTTTTGGTCAAGTGATTGGGCAGGCAGTGCAGTTGGGAGGGGAATGAGATTGTAGCATGCACCAGGCTCAGCTGATGAAGCCATTACAGCATTCCCTCTCCAGCACTCAATCACTGTGACACATCGATAGGTGAGGTAGATGGTCATTCTTCAAAATGCAACCAGCCCACCTTGTCCACAGTACTAATCACTCCAATCATTCAGTACGAAGCTAGGAACTTCCAGCTTCTACAATCTCCACTTCTTCATATGCTTCCTCTATTTAAATAAAGTGAACTAATTTTAAATAATTTGGATAATCTATTTATAACAAGGCATTGTGACATATCGTGAGAGATTTTTTTTTTCCGTGAAGGCTGTATTTTGTAGCATGATAAAAAGCTTATTTATTATTTTTTTTTTTTTTTTTAAACCTATTAGTTAGGTTAAGTGGCTGTTACTAGCACACTAATCAAAGCAAAGAAGCGCAAAAAGCTGGAATAACTGGGTCAGCCATATTTTAACAAATTTGCTAAATTTAAGAAAATGATCCATGCTACATCTGATGCATCTTCTCCTCTCAGTATTACAATACAGTGCTCTCAGTGCAACCACTAATCATATTAGACTTTGATACCTGTCTGAGCGTTACCTTAAAGAGGTTTTATCTTACCTTCTGCTATAAAGGAAAATGCTACTGTTATATATTCTTCAATGTATTTAGCTTATCATTTATTTTAGCTCTTATGCAGCACCATGCAGACCAAGTGTGTCCAAACTGTGCATTCAGGGTTCATAAACCAAGCTTGTCTACTGTAAAATCTAAGTGCCTAAGCAACATTCAGACCACTGTATTCTGTTTCTTTTTGACAGGCTCCATTGGTGAATGTTAGGCATCATGCACGCCTTTGAAGCACCCCACATAACAGGATTCTTTAGCAACACCTCAGTGGGGGGTGGGGGAGGGGGACATGTATGTGATGGAGTAGCTTTTGGAAAGCTGCCTCCAGCTATCCACTGCAGTCATCAAACTAAGCCAACCGACCCAATTTGCTGCCAATATCCTGGGCTTGCTGCGAATCACACTCTCCTCCCTCCCTATCTCTCTACCTACAGTTTTTTCATGTCTTTGTACCAGCCTGCCCACTCTCAACTGCATCCACTGCTATCTGTTCACACACAAACACCCTCCTACTTTGAAATACCTCAAACCTCCACCACTCACACATCACATGCAGCTCTGTATGTAAGCAATAATGGAAGGGAATGGAATAAAGCAGCTTTCTTTACTCAAAAAATAGGTGAACATTTAGGAAACACGAACTTCAGCTCTCAGTTTTAGACTCATGATCTCACAGTTTCAAGTTTCTAAAACTTTTTCCGAGTTGACCTGTATGGAATAGTACAAATGGTACAAAAGTATCATTAAGTACTTTTGGTGGCTGTAGCTATTTTTTCTTTTTCATCTCCGGTTATGGGAAAATAAAGCTAAATAGTTTTTGATCATTAGAGTTCCTACGCATTTTGCATTAGATCAGGTTCCCACCAACCCCCTGCTGGTGAGCACCGCAGAGCTCCACTCCCACCCCAGCCTGCATGGTGAGGATCATTAGCACTGACACAAGCTGCTCCATGACTAATCACCAGTGTGAGAAACACAACAATACCAATGTCAGTGCTGCTTCGGCATATCTTATGATCTCACACTACTGCAACAGTGCCTGTAATTTTTCTTTAGATACAGTATATGTAAAGATTTGAGCATTTTTTAAAAAGCTTTGCGAAAATACTTGCTTCGCCAGACGATATAACCATTTTAATAGCCCATGATATTTAATCTTATAAAAAATGTGTATCATACATTGCATGTGTTATATTTCTCATTGTCGCACTTTTGGCATTATAAAGTCGTATAATGGATTCCCACATATTTATTTTTCATAAACCTTTTTATGATTCACATTCATGTTAATTATTCACAAATATAGCATGTGGTGTGTTTATTTTTCACCTGCTCACATTACTTGTCTATAAGAAAGTCCATGGTAAGATGCACCTTCGCATATTTTTCACCTGTGTTTACAGTGCTATAATAGTATAATACAGTGTTATATTACAGTATAATAATGTAAAAATCGATGTAATTTTTTCTTATGGGTTATACTGCCCTGAAATTTTGACATGACATCTTATTAACTTGGTTCCAGGCGGATCTTGTCTTTTCTCTTTGAGACATTTCAGGTGTAATATCACTGTCTGAAAACCCTGATCTAACAGAAAACTGGTCCAGACCCGTAGAGATGGAATAGGTTCGAAAATACTGTGGGTTAAACTGATTGTCTTAGAGATTCAATAAGTGGTACATCATTGAGCAATCTCCCTGCTATAGAGCTGTTATTTACTCTTAGACACACAGTCTCCTTCTCTGCCGGTTAAATTAAGAAACAGGGGGACTGCCCTAGACTTTATGAACATAAAACAAGTTAGCTGGTCTTATTTCAAGCGCTCAGTATTGCAGCTGTCAGGAAAAGTGAATCAAAACTTGGCGTGATTGCTTTTTTTGTGACGGCTAGCACAGGGATGTTTGGCCTTTTTTCACAGTCTGAGCTTTTGGTTGCTCACTTGTAAATAATTCATTTTGCACAGTAATGGTCACAATGACACCAAGCCATAGAATGGATTTTTCTTTCTTTCCGCCTCCATAAAGAAAACACGTTTTATTCTTAAGACTGCTGTTAACAAAAAAAAATGTAAAAAGCAATTCACAGGTAGTGTAATCAGTTAAAATGTTTTATATCCTTACAGCTCTCAGTTAAATGGATGTTCTTAAATTAAAAAAAAAAAGATTATATGATTTTTCTCAGCTCTGTAATCAGTAGCTAAAATTTCAATACGTCTGGCTGTAGTAACCAATTAGGAAACTTCTATGCAAGGAAATAGTACTGCTGCCTTCTAATTATTTTCTATTTAAGGCCTATTCACACCATTTTTTGTCATGGAAAAAAAACACACAATAGAGCTCCAAAATGCCTTTATATGAACTGCTTACACGGAGACTTGACTGGCCTCCCTTTTTTAATTTAGTTATTTATTTCTAATTTCCCAAGAAGATAGAGGGCATGCTTAGCCCTAACCCTAATGGAAATGAGAATTTTGCATCAGGAAGGGCATCCAGTGTGAAAGCGACCCCTTAATGGGAACAGCCAAAATCTTCAAATTCCATGTGTTTGTTTTTTTTTTTGTGGAAAAAAAATCATTAAAAAATATCTGATCATAGTGCTTGTTGGTTTCAGTCAAATACAACTTCAGATGAACAACAGTATATAACTTTTTATTAATTTATTTATTTAACAAAAATGAAGCCAAAAAGAAAAGACATGTGGGCAATATTAAGTACCCCCTTACTTCTTTCACAGAATTAAAGAGGCTAAGTTGCTAAGGTGCTGCTAATCATAAACTATTGATTAATTGATAATCACCAGGTGTGCGGACATTCAGATGTGTGTTACCACAATGCCAATAGGGAAAGTAATGGTCTTAGAGAAGCAATTGTTATCTGTAAAGGGTTATAAAACCATTTGGAAACAATTTAGAGTTCCAAGTTCTACAGTGAGAAAGATTATTCACAAGTGCAAAGCATTCCAGAGACTTGCCAATGTGTGGACGTCCCAGCACATCTACCTTCATGTTAGACTGTATAAAACTGCTTGTAAAAAATGCAAAAATCAAACTGGAAGAGTTACATCTCGGACCTTACAGGCCTCACTGAGCATGTTAAATGTTAAAGTTCATGATAGAACAATTAGAAGAAGACTGAACAAGTAGGGTTTGTATGGATCGGTTGCTACTAGCGAGTCTCTTCTGTCTAAAAGAAACTTGGACGCACAGCTGCAGTTTGCAAAGCTGCATCTGAACAAAGCACAAGACTTCTGTAGTGCAGTTATTTGCCCAGTCCATATTTGAAGAAAACCAAACACACTTCATACCCACTGTCAAGCACAGTGGTGGAGGCGTGATGATTTGAACTTGTTTTGCAGCCACAGGACATGAGCACCTTATAGTCAATAAGTTGACCATGAGCTCCTCTGTGTACTAGACTATTTTAGAGGCAAATTTGAGGCCATCTGTCAGACAGCTAAAACTTGGTCACGCAACAGAACAATGATCTGAAGCAAAGCAGTAAATCTACACCAGAATGACTGAAAAACAAAAAGAATGAAGGTTCTGGATTGGCCTAGTCAAGACCTCAATCCAATTGAAATGCTGTGGCAGAACCTTAAGAGAGTTGTGCATTAACAATGTTATAAGGAAGAAAGTGCCAAAATTCCTCCACAATATGTGAGAGACTGATAAAGTCAAACAGAAAAAGATTACCTCAAGTAATTCAGTTCAGTGGTGGCTCAGTATGTAAAGGCTCTGAGTTACCGATCGGAAGGTCTGCATTTTGAACCCCAGCGCCATACAATTGCCGCCATTGGGCCCTTGAGCAAGGCCCTAAACCCTGTCTGCTCCTGGGGTGCCATATAATGGCTGATCCTGTGCTATGACCCCTGCCTACTTAAAAAAAAAAAAAAAGCTGGGATATGCGAAGAATAAAGAAAGCAGTTCTTTACGTTCATCTGCCAAATCATGTAAATACTGTAACAGTACACTAAGCCAATGCAGCATTATGGGTTTACGTGCAGTAATAAAAAAAAAAGTTCAGGATTAATAATTTTTTTACTTTATTATTACTACTACTACTACTACTACTCTTATTATTATTATTATTATTATTATTACTATTTGAGTTTGCATTTGCTTTCTCTACAGGGAGAACAAAATGATTGGCATATATTTTAATTATTTGTGAACTTTTCACTTTGAATTACATGAACAGCAGTTGAAATATTAATAAAGTATAAAATTAGCCTAGATTACAGTGGACGTATAAGTAAATATTAGCTGAAATAATAGCTGGGTGATTTCTATAAAAAATTGTGGTTCCACATTGCCAAAAAGAAAGTACATGGACATTATTTTATGATTTGAAATCAGAATGTAACTGTTACTGTAAATTAAAAGCCTTTAATAGAACGTGTTGGATTGTGATAGTAATAGATGCTTATATGACTGTTTCTAAAATACTTATACATTTAGCTGCAGCCTTATAATAATAATAAATTAAAACAATATTGATAATTCCTAATGATTCTACACATAAATGAACTAAAACTAAAATAAAAACCAAAATGTCCAGTGCACAGCGAGAAGGATGTTAACTTGTAAAAGAAGCATAACCAAGTCAAACATTTTGCTAGAATTTGGTCTTCCTCTGGAGGAAAGGATCTGTCAGGCATGAGAGTGGCACTATTATCATCAATCATCTGTTGAATATTAATTGAGAAGTGTGGAAAAGGCAGACTACTATGCTGATTAGCATGTGGAGGCATTTGTCTGGCATGCTTTTGGTTCTCTTGTCCCCATAGAGAGAAGTACTGACTCATATTTATCCTGTGATTAAATGTTTCTATACTGATGGGAATAGACTATTTTAGGATGACTCCAACCCATACAGAAATGTGTGACTGTTTACTGAGTGTATTTGGTGAGTATGTTGTAGACACCAGACCTCAACGCACAGCATGTTTGCGAGATTGACATGGACATCTAGACTGGCATGTTTTACAGGGCCTGGAATATTCCACTAATAATGAGAATAATTGCCTAATTGAAATAAAAATTCATCATGTAAACACCTCAGTGAGAACATGAATACTTTGAAAATGCACGTTATCAAATCAGCATCCATATAAACAGCTAAGCTGGAATCTTGAATCAGAATGATTTCAATCTGATTAAAGAAATATTGTGCGTATAACCATAGCAATTTCTTTCAATCATGATTAAAACTGAGAGGATAACAATGACAGTTCCAGAGACATGTGCATTGACATTGCTTTGGTGGCTTGTGATGGTCCAAAAACACATCTTTAGTTGAGAAAGGATAATTCAATACAGTGTTATTTGAGTAGCACTTTATTTAAGGAGGCTGATACTGAAGTAAGTAATCTACGTAGTATTTAGAAATCGCGGACGTTCACAACGCATCGTTGTTTTGTGTTCATAAAAAAAAGAATGCATTGCACCCTGACTAATTAGTGTGCACACAATTCACAGCACATTGCGCTCGTTTTTTTAATGACCACACTTAATGACTCAGCTCCTGGCTCAGGCTTGCTATACAGTTTAAACACTATAACGTTTTATCAGGCTACTTCCTATCAAGCTTCATCCTGTTTTTGAAAAGCACATTTTGCAGTCTGCTTCGCTTCGATTGCAATCATTAATCGTGAAATACGTCTAAATCGCTGTCATTTCGTGTGGTCTGTTCATTAGTATGACAGCATGCATTATGTAGTATCATGTTGTATCACATAGTGTCAGGTTTTAGTATCAGAGCATTTTTTATGTGCACAAGTAAATGAGAAATGGTGTTGATGCATTGCTATTTTTTATACCTGTCACCATCCAGATGTAGATCTAGATTGTGTAGCAGTTCCCAACCCTGCACAGCAAGATTTTTCTGCTCTATCACACCTAAGCTAACTAATTTGCCAATTAACAAGCCTATCCTGTAATGAGTTGAATGTGAATGTGTTAAAGTGGGAAGATTGTCCGATTACAAATATCAAAAGATATACAGGTCCATGCTTGAGAACCACTGATCTCTCTTAGGGGTTTTAGTGTTTCTATGATGCATGGTCAATGTTTTTGACATACTGTACTGTAGAACAAGCACGAGTGAAACTTTGGGATTAGTGTAGCAGTGGATTATAATATAGGAAATGATGGTAGTTTTTCTTCTATTACTGTGTTCCGTTGTTCTGCGCAATCAAATCCCGGTTTGACTTGAACACCCCTCATCGTTTCATGCAACTGCTTCAGTGGAAAAATGCTGAAATGCACTTAGCAGCATCGGTCTGTTGACATTATATGTCCTCCTCTCCACCTCTGCTGCTGTCATCCTCTTATGCATCTGTTCAGTTACTGCAACTTCTGTCACCAAATAAAAAACTCATCCCAACTTCTGTCAGAGCATGAGGAGTTACAGCTAGCAGCATTCAACTCTGTCCACATTTTATGCTCTCAGCATGCCATTTTCCATATTTTATTGCTTCTCCTTTCAGCGTGCCAGCTTTGGCCACTGCATTCTATATCAGATGACAAGTGTTAATGTCCAGCAAATCCTGAGAGGAACACAAAGTGACTTCCTTAGGCAGGGAGCCTAATGTACAGGTATATAGAATAAAAATTGGCTCGGAAGATTGTTTTGCAGCATAAAAGCATTCACGGTAGCCAATGCACTGCTCAAATATCGCATAGAAACATTACATTTATTAAATAAAATGCTACAAATCATGTTTGGTGTCAAAGATATAAATATTGAACTAAACTCTAACATGGTGTTTATGTTTCCTACATGAGTTTAGGCACCCAAATTAAATAGAACGGTGGGGGAAATCTGATTTCAGCCTGAGCAATGACATGCTCTCAGTTTAGAAGATGAATGTGCTCTGTTACAGTCGTATTATTTGGACAGGGTGATAAAGGAGGCTGTGACACTGAGGGCTGAAAGTAAAATATAAGTGAGTCATTTCTGTTTTAAGAAGGAATAGGAGAGAGAGAGAGCGGTTGCCTGGTTAGAGTTGGGAAGCTGCCATTACAGTGGAATGTTCTGCCAGTTCTCTCATCCATTTTGACTTGTCTGAGGCATTATCCCATTTTCAACACAGAATCATTTAGTGCTTTGGCAGCACGTGTGTCATTAACCTATGATGAGACCCAGCAGCCGCTCCACTCTAATTCACTGTGCCTGGCTCTGCGGCCCGAGCTGCAGAGCTGCTGCTATTTATCAGACACACCGAGTAGCATCATGCTACAGCCCGCACTCTCTCTGATTATTGTTGACGAGCAGAACACTTGACCTGCAAACGGCAGCACTATGAGAGTAATCTACCTCGACATCTTTGTATCTAATGGCAGAGCAGGATCGATGGCCCTCACACACCCTGTGGGCACAGCAGCAGTCTGATTCTCATCTGCTGCCCCTGGAGAGATATGCTACTGGACCAGACACACACACACACACACACACACACACACACACACACACACACACACACACACACACACACACACACACAGAGCTTAGTTAACCAGATATATTCAGGAACTGTTCTTATCCCTAAGGGACTTCTAGTGGCCATGTGCTATTACCAAAAAAACAGGGTGAGTATAAATAATTGTTTGCTGTTTGACATCTTTAGCTTAAAAATGAACTTCAGTCTGTTGAAAACCACATAAATGGGCTTTACTTTTCTATAGCATAAGTATAACATATACTGTACTATATACAAGTGATTCATGTTTAGTATTTAATTTATTATATGGACTAAAAATAAGTTTGCACAAGTATTAGAAAGTAGGAAAAGCAAAGCTGCAAACAAGAATTTCGCATTAGTGTGAACATATATATTTGAGACATTTGAGAATTAAATGGTGTTGCACATTGTTTTAATAGTTCAATTCAGACACTCTTCAAACTCTAATAGTAGGGGCATCAACAGGCATCTAGATAGTAACAGAAGCTATTGACAAACATTCATTCATTTATTCAGTTATTCATTCATTCATTTTCTATACACGTTATCCTGTGAAGGGTCACAGGGGGCTGAGCTGCAAGCTATTCCAGGAAACTTAGGGCACAAGGTAGGGCACAAGCACACGCGCCGTCACACACTACAGGGAATTTAGAAAAGCCAATCAACCTATTATGCATGTGTTTGAACTGTGGGAGGAAACCAAAGCCTAAGGAGGAAAATCATCAAGCATGGGGGAACAAGTAACTCCACACACACCAGAAATAGCAAATTGGTTCTGGGCTGGATTGCAGTTTTGGCTGTTAGTTTGGCCCATATGCCGCATCGAATTACGGCCCAGGGTTGGCCCAAATGCTATTTGCTGAAATTCAACCAGTTCAATGCCAGAAAGACACCAAAACTCAACCACAACTTCACAATGTCCCCAGAAATCAAACATAACAGGCCCAAAGCAGTGCTGGAATCCACAGATTGTCAGCCAGACAAGAGCCAAACTATCACCACCTTTACCCCAGAACACAGCCACATCTTATCCTGAAGGTCCAGAAGACAGCCATATCTGAACCATTATTATGTCAGAATCCCCAAAATTAAACCAAAAATGAACCTTATATACTATTTATAAGTACAGTACAGGACCTGAGAAGAGTTTCAAACCACCAACCTTGGAGGTGCGCGGCAACAGTGCAACCTCCATACTGCCTGGTTACCAACTATAAATGAATGAATTAATGAATAAATAAATAATTATGTTATGGAAAGTCTCTAGTTTTAGCCACAAACAATGGCTTCTTTAGCAGATTTATTTTTGCCCCAATCTGATGTTTGTAACTGGCTGTTGTTTGGGGATTAGCAGTCATCAAATTGGGTAGAAAATTGAGGAAAAGAAAAAGAAAACAAGAATTAGTCATGGGAACCAATGTCAAAATATTCTACCTTGTCTCTAGTCTAAACCTATGATTTTGTACTAATTATAATATAGATACAGTACAGTAGGAATTGTGATGATTCTATCAGTATCTTGGATTTGTCATTTGGTTTTCTGGTTTCCTTTTAGTTCAGCTTTTTGTGGTGTTGTAGATAAAAATATTTTTGAAAACTTCATTTGTAAATGAAGGTTTATGTCTAGACTGTGTGACCTTATCTATAACCCAGAGCTGGTGAAAAAGTTTAAACAGGCAAGTCATCTCAGAAAAAGTGATTTGTCTGTTGCAGATTTGACGCCTATGCTCATACCCAAGGGAAGGCAGGTTGGCACCTAAAGGTATTGACATGAGGGACAAATCATTAGATCTGTCCCATCATTACACATTCATCCATCTGTACCATGTTTCATTTAAGATCATGGTCTCATGTTCAGGTGCCAGAAGTCTCCGCTATTGTGCTTAACGGGCAAAGACAAGACTGTTAAACTGTTCGGCCGTTATTTCCTCATAAGCAAAATAGACATTTTACTTATTTCTTAGTTTGACATTGGTAAGATACTCTAGGTACTGTTGGTACATCAAATAATTTTGTTTTGAAGAAAAGCACCAAAAATAAATGTAATTGATTTATGAAGCAAAAATGTTTTGCCATTGATGGTTTTGACAGATGTACAATAATAGTGCAGTAACTTATAATATGCAGAGACATAAAAGAATGATTAGACAAATCTTTTTCTGTCTCCACTCTGTCTGTTCCTGTGAAAATATTGATAATGGTACAGGAAGAAGAAAATTTAATCTGATTGTCCTTTTGAATTTGTACTGCACTACCCAGTCTATAAACTTAAGTTTCTTAGGCATGTTTTCATTTTTCGAATAAAAGATACAATTAAACAAGATATGGGTATAAAAAATTTCATGGTTTGCAAACTGAGAATAATATACTTGTAGAGCTCTTTCCATTCCAGTACCACCATTATTTATCCTAATTTTAATGATATAGTGTTACTTCTCTACTTCTGGTGTTGTACAAACTCTTGTCCTTCAGACCAACCTTTGCAATCTGCTCTTTATTCAGGTGACTTTTCTCTACAGGCTCATTAAGGCAAGACACAGTCCTCTGCCACTGAGAATGGGACATCTGTCACTTTACATTTAAGTAGAGGATCTTCACTGCACACCCCGCTAAGAGACAAACAATCCATCCTTATTTAACAAACACAATTGCAATTGGATTGGATTTTTGATATTTAGTGAAGAGCATTATTTTTCCCTAGCTTTCTGAAGCCATGAATTGGAATTTGTTTCTCAAATTGTGTGACCTTGTGATTCTAATGAAATTACATCTGATGGGGATTTAGTTTATTCGATTGACCTCTTTGGCTCACTAAGAATACACCTAGCAATTTACTAGTATCTGAATTTGTAGATGGTGGTTAGTTCTGCATTTTCATTCACTTGCACCAGAGAAATGGCATTTCGCTGTACCTGAAATCTTTTCTGAATGTAAATTTGATTGATGATAACCCCACTGACCGGAAAAATGCATTGAATGTATTATTAAAAGCAGCACACCATGACTTGTATGCACCATTTTCATGAAAATGAACTACTACTTTAGTATGGAAGACCAGCTGGCAATATACCGTATTGACTTCTTTCAGGTTTGCCATTCTACTTGCTTTCAAGGTCAAGTTCTGTGCGCTTTTAAAATGCAAAGTCCTATGTTAAATAGATATGAATAATGTGTGAGAGGGAATGAGAAAGTGTCAAGTTGCATGACCAGACAGTTCTCGCTTTTTGCCCTTAATGTGCATGCCAACCAGTAGGATCCCCTAACCTCATGCACTAAAAACCACACTTCTAATCCTGACTGCTCAAGCCTGATGAACCAACTGGACCTCATACAAAATTCATAAACTTTTTAATGAGTGATTTATTGGATTTAGGAATTAAGTAGTGAGAACACCTCTGACTACCCACCTTGCCCCACACCCTAAACTTAATTGTTCATATTCTTTTTGAACAAGCCGTCTGGTGAGGCTTTGCCATTCTTGGATCTGGTACTTCTACTGTACAAATAGTCAATGTAAATGCTATCTCTCATATTTGGTTTCTCTCATATTGACAAAATACAGAGGAAAGGATGAATTACCTAACTATACTAAGCTAGGTCAGAAGGAACATAAGAAAAATAAATATCCAGTGACAGGGGAAGAAAATATTAGCGTCTATAAGAGTTTTATTATCTCCTGGCTTTGCATGGTTTACCCTGTTCATATGTTATTTACCAAGTGCATTTGGTAGTGTGGTGCCACCGCCTTTGTTAATTCTACAGTATCATGGTGAGATTTTAATACACCATGTCTGACAGTTTTGAAATTGGCATATCACTTTTTTAAAGCACAGCTTCTTCAATCTCCAGTCTGTGCTACTGATGCAAAAACATTAAGAATATTCTTTTTATTTCTTTTTTTTACCCATTGATGTTTTTTTTTTTTTTTAGAAATAGTTAAAAGGTTAAAGCTAAAAATAAGGTTGAAGCCCACATACTGTACATGTCTGCCTGTCTGTCCGTCCTAAAATGTAGCAAACAAAAATATATCACCGAAAGAATGATTTCTGAACAATGACCAGACAATGTTCTTTTACGTGATGTTATATAGATTACAATTAGAAATACTATACAATAAATATTGTATTAATATTTATGTATGCATTAATTTTTCAACATGTTTAAACAAAGTGGTATTTTCAGAATGTGATTGAAAATAATGATGATGCAACTTTTGTTGAACAAGTGACTTGTGGAATATTCCAAATATTTCGTAGGAATAAATGTGTTCAGGTAACAGGTTTGAGTGAATGTTGAACTAAAATGCACATTTTTCATTACTTATAATGGATGACTCACATAAAAGCATGGTTCAAGCTAGAGATGTTAAATGGATTCACACATTAATGTGAGCATAATACAATTTTTGAAGGATTTTAGTAATTATATTTCAAGTGTAGTTTTACTGAGCTGGGGCAGGCAAAAATATGTTTTCTTTTTAGCTGATGTAGATACGCTTTAATTGATTTTTTAAGTTTGTTTTATTATTTTTGTTGCTGTTGTTGTTTTCAAATCATGCACATACTGTAGGTTGTGAGGAAGAACACTTTACCTAGGTTTAAATACACAAGTCATCCATAAAATTAAACCATGGCTGTGGTGTCTGGCACCAGGACGTTGGCAGCGCATCCTTTGGGTGTTGTAGGATGTGGAAGAGGGTTTCAAAATGGGCAGAATTAACATGGCCTTGAGCTTATTCCAGCACTCTTTTTTATAAATAATTTTCTTGGAGTTAAAAAAAAAAAAGGTTCAGGTAATTACTATGCACTCATGTTTTACCTTGAAAGCAGTGCTGGGAGATTTAGTTGCAGTCTTCAGTAAAGGTTCAGTCATATTTGTTTCTTCGTTCATTCGTTTATTCATTTATTCATTCATCCTTGCATACAGTATATACTGTAGATTCTTATTTTATGATAACCTTATGATTTTTTCCCCCTTGCTATTGCCTCAATGTGAAAAAAAAAAAACACTTCTCAGAAATGGGATTTAAATATCAAGGGATTAGTGGTCTATCTGATAACAGTTCAGAGAAGTTATTTGAAACTTGTTTTTGTCTTCTGTTTCTCAACAATGTGCATTGTTGCTGTGGCTTTTTTTTTTTTTTTTGGCCTACCAAGCCAGTGTATTTTTATCTAAGAGTTACAGTTTGTTGGGAAAAAATATGCAGCCATCAAGTATTCTTTAAGAATCTTCGCTAAATAAAAACTGTACTTTAACCCCGCTGCATTTAGATGAGAGAAGTCAAAGTTCAAGTCCCAGGATTCTGAGTTTACGCTTGTGTTTCTGTATCTAGGAGAGAAATTATCATGCTCGTGAGTCCATGTTGTTCTGTTGCCTTGGAAACTACATTGGCAAAACAGCACCAAATGAGTAATGCCCCCATATGCTTTTTTCATGGTATTAAAGAAAAAAAAATTTAATTGCTTAGAATTAAGGAAAGGAGAAGACAAAGTGCTAGCTGCATTCTCTATAAGCGTGTTTTCCCCTTAAAGCTGTGCATGATGAAAGACCATCTGTCAGAGCTTACTCTCTTGCTTTTCTTCCCAGTTTTCTGGTCTTTTTTAACAACGATTTTCTTCACACATGGGGTGTTTTGACTTATGGAAATTAGACTGTCTTAATTAATAAGAACACTCCCACTTAGCTCATCAGTGAGCAGTACAAAGCTGGTCCTCTTCAGGACATGCATTACTCTTCTAGCCAAATTACAGTGATTTCATTTGCTCCCTGCCTCATCACTTATATAAGGATTCTCATCGCTCCTGTTGGAGGTGTGGGAATGGTGTGGGTTTCAGAGCAGGGAAAAAAAAGAGAAAAAAGCTTTAACAAGTTGAAACCTTAACATTATCTACTGCTTGTGTCTCAACGAGGTGGTTCTATTCTGAGTTTTGTCTGTGTATGGTTTGTGAATTTTGTGTCATATACTGTATGTGTTTGTATATGTTAGATGTGTCATGAGTGGGAAATTTGTAATGTAGTTTCACATTTGAGCCCTTGCAGCCACACACACGCACACACACACACACACACACACACAAACACTGTGAGTTTCAGTATGGTGGGTACGGGAGATGTTCGGGAAGGATTCGATAGGAGGAAGCTTAAGCTGGCCGAGACGAGTGATTCCTTGGTGGCTGATGAATGGTGGCACTGATGGGTCATTTGTCCTGGTGATGGAGTTAGCCGCTGCCCTTTGGGAGGAAGACTAACATAAAGAAAGCCAGAGCTGAGCGTGACAGATCATCCAACAGTAACAGAATAAGTGGCTGCTGTGCACACTGCTCCTGCAACCAATGCCCCCTAATTGGACATACTCAGGGAGCAGGAATAGAGGGAGAAATTGCACATGGGGGGTAAGCTTGCAAGGGTGTGTGGATGTATATGTCTTGCATGCACCCCCCATAGCCACACTAGTAATACCTACTGAAACACCAAAGGAGGAAGAGGTTTCAACTCAAGTGTTTGAGAGAAGCTCACACAAGCTTACCCATGAGAGAATGGATTTTGATCATTATAGTAAAAAGAGATCAACATGGTCTTGCATATTTGCAAATTTGTAAAAATTCCAACAACTCATCCAGTAGATTGATTTCATTCATTCACCTTTGGTAATTTCTTTATCCTCCACTGTGTTGTGGTGCATCTGGAGGCTACACCAGGTCACACAGACCATAAAGTGAGAGTACATCAGTCTATTATAGTACATAAAGAACAGCTGTCTATTACAGTGCATCACATGCACATACATTTGCATGGTTTATCTTTTCCATTTATAGTTGTATTTTGGAGATTAAAGGAAACTAATGTATACTCAGATTCAAGGACAAGTTAGTAACCTGAGATTGACCCCACCATACATGCAGTGCCAGCCTTTTCTTTTTTTTAAATAAAATTCCTCTACATATAATACTTAGTTTATATTTGTAATACTTTATCATCAATATGACGAATATGTTATACATTAAGCAGCTATAACTTTAAAACCATCAACATTAAAACTGCATAGGTTTTAGGTTCCCCTTGTGCCACCAGGGCAACTTTGGCCCCTTGGAGCGGGGGGGGTGCTGTGATATCAGGGACTGGGATGTTTGCTGCAGATCTTTTGGGTGCTGTGGGTTTGGGGCTTGTTTGCCTGGTGCCTTCCTGGCTTGGTTGAGCCTTGGGTGCCCATGATCCTGTCACCAGTTCACTGGTGTATTTAATTGATAATCAATGTTATTTAATTCACCTATTAATCCATATAACACTATAATATAGATTCAAATGTTCATTTTAAATAAACGTTTGTGTAATTGTTAGGAGAGGAAATCACTGAAAGGACAATTCATGAGGCCATATTTTGGTGTCTGTGTGTTTTTTTTTTAAATGGCCCCACTTAAGTGTATATTACTTCTAAAGAAACATGGAGACCAAAAGGAAAGCCCACTAAGGGACATATTGCCATTTATGGCGGGTTCTAGCCACACTCCCTCTATGTGTCTTCTTCTTCCTCCCTGTTTCCCTGCGGAGGGGTTTGTGTGTATTGAGGAGAGGTGTAATCCAGCCTGGGAGAACACTGTGGGTCATTTGAAGCTGCCCTGGAGAGACAGGTTGAGGTAATCTCCACTTTGAGGAAAGTTTCTTTACTGAGATGGAGAGCGTGGAGAAGGGGACTGCAATGAAAAGTAACATTAAAAGATAGACAGAAAGGAGCTCTACTGCTGGAGAGAGAGAGCGCGAGAAAGATGGAGAGAGAGGCCAGCCTGAGGATGATAAGACTAGGAGATTTTCATGCTTTTTTTATGGGGGGGGGGGCATTGATGCAGAGTGAAATAGAGTGTGAGAGCATGCAGAAAGAAAGGTGATTCACACACAGCATGCTGATCTCCAGATTGCTCTTGTCGGTGATGTAGAGCTGCAGCTCTCAATTGTGACATGGAGTGGGAGATCGGAGATGGAGTGATCTGGTAAAGCAGCTGATGTGACAGAAGTCACATTAACAGAGGCATATGCCTGGAACACAACTCACACACATTAAGAACAAAATAACAACAAACAGAACAGACTACATTCAGCTCTATATACTGCCAGCAACAACTACTCCCATGAGTCACTAATTCAGCTACTGGAGTTATTTTAGCATTGCTTCAAGTGGGAAAAGAGAGAACTGTAATGCAATAATCTATTGTTAGCACTTCACTGCACTTCAAGTTAAATGCAAAGTACATGTACTGTACTTTAATTAAACGCAATCAAAGATGATTACAGGTCAAATCTTTTCATAAAACATGCGTACACAATATGGATATAAGGAATACAGATAAAAGGTGCACTTTTGTATCTTCTTTGTTTTTCTTGCCAACCAGGGCATCTGATTAAGACTTAAAATGTGCATAATTGGAAAAAGTCATTTACATATTCATTTTACTAATTGTTTTTTACTTTTGTTTAATTTGTGTACTTCAGATGCAATTTGTTTCCACATTTTGCTCAAAACACAAGCCATTTCCACATCTTGGCTAATTAATGTCCATGGATTAGTAAAATGAGCAAACAAACTAGGAAAAAAGTGACCACGCTGGGCTTATGGGACAAAACAAAAAGACAACATGTTCATTAAAATGAGACAATGCATAATGTATTTAGCATACAAGTAATTATACTTTATATCTTCAGGGTTAAGGATTAACGGTTCAATAGCGTTCGACTGTCCTTTGGGTTTAGATACATATGTTTAATCACTGTTTATCATATTTGATGGATTAGTACTAAAAACTTGAATGAGTGTAAATTTGAGCACAATTAGTAAATATCTTAAAAATGCTTGATCTGCAGGAAATAGTTTCAGCAGTCCAGGAATTAGAGTGCTGTATCTTAATGTCATGGTGTTAACTAACCACATGTCCACTATGAGTTAGCTGTATCCTTCTCCTTCCTTATTCCTCTATTCCACATTTTACCTCAGACTTTAGCCACTGATAACGACTGCCTCTGTACATTTGTTGTAATGCCTTTTCTCCTCCCATCATTTGACTGTGGTTTCACAGCTGGTCGTCTCTCTTTTCTCTCTCTCTCTCTCTCTCTCTCTCTCTCTCTTTGAAACAGGTTGATCAGACACAGCTACTTGCTACATTCAGAGGGCCTTCTCTCCTCAGTGAGTATTTTTATGCTAATTTGTCTGGCTAAGTGTGAAAATCTCCATCGCTGAGCTTGTCTTCAAGAGTTTTACATGTTCTTAGTTCCACAGAAGGATGTTGATGAGTATGATGCATGAGTGGTCAAAATAGAGAGAGAGAGAGAGACCTTCAAATCCATGTGCAAAGTTGTAAAATATGTGTGTTGAAAGAACCACAGGACTAGAACAGTGTCGACTTGCTGTTTGTGATCAGCGTCTTCAGTGTAAAATATTTTGGGGCTTTTACAGTGTAACAGAGTGATGTATTTGCTACAGTTACTGAAGATTTTTTACGGTAATAATTTTTTTGAGTATTTTATACAATTTGCTTTAATGCACTCATTTAATGTATACAGAACATTTCTATATGCTACTGTAGTACTACATAAATATAATCTATGCAATGTTTTTGTCCACCAACACAAATTATCAATAGTTATTATAATACAAATTATAATAATTATTATAATCAGCTGATTTTTTTCTTCTTTTTTTTCTTCTACTTATCATTTATCAGTTGAATAAAACAAAAACTGTCTATCTTCATTTCAAGCTGCGAAACAACAAAATTTTATTATTTTAAAGGGAGGTGATTCTTTTCTATACCCAACTTCAAATTTTATTTGTTACATACAGTTTCCAGCCATACACAGTATGATATGCAGTGAAATACTTACCCACTGTATATACGGTTACAGTATGTATTGTATAAACATATAAGTCATTCGATTAATTGCATTGTTTACATTCTTGTTTAACATCAATTATACAAGAGTTAGTTTCGACAGAGTAATCTGATTGGTCATCAGGCATTATAGGCATTGTGATAATAGATATGTAGTAACAGCAATTGGGGCGTTTAACTACTGTATACTGTACTGTACATCTTAATCAACACTTTGTCTCCTTTGTAATTGCTAAATTATCTTTAGTACTTGGGCTGCACCCTCATGTCTATAGCCACAGTCGCACAATTATTCAGCACAACAGCACTCCCTCTTAGGAAATAAACACTTTTCTCATGGAGGCACCAAGCCAAGCCTTGTACAGTACATACAGTATGGCATGCTACAGTACGTAAAAAAACTTTCTAAAACATCTGTAAATATCCAGAAATTATATAATAAAACTAAAGGTTCCAGGCAAGACAGACAATTAATCAGGAATTTTAATATATGATAATTAATATTTTCTTAATTATGTTCACCTTGAAACTACAAATCCTGCCCCACTGACAAAACACCTTCATCTCTTGAATGGCGACTAAATGTTAAAGCTTAAGCCTGCTAGTGATAAATCCACATAGTGATGAATTAATTACAGTCAAGGTTTATTTTAAAACTTGGGACATTATAATTAACATTATCTTTCAACTGGACATTCTCCTGTATTCTCTTGTGATTTATGTTCCCATCATTTTTTTTCTTTTCTTTTATTCTTATTATGTTTTGTTTATGCCAGCAAGCAAAACATCACAATTGTTCCCCAAACCTTCTAGTCACTGCTCGTCATTTGGTCATGATTGTCTTGCATGGCCAGTGAGAGAAAATGTTTTCTCCAGAGGAAGGAAAACTGAGCAGGTGGTTTCTGAATCCTGGAGCTCTGACCTACAGTAAGGACACTCACGATGGGCAGCAGTGTTAGAGAAATTCTGGAATTCTCTTTGGACTATAGTCACATTGCTGCTGCAGACAATTGAATGCAAGGCACTGGTCAAAATGTACAGACAAAACCTGAGGCGGTCTCTCACTAAAAGATCCCAAAGGTTCAGCAATAACACGGCAGAGGTTTAATCAGGAAAAATGCCAGTAGCTACTCTGGTCATGTATTTTGCTTCAAGCCCTGTTCATTGGCCCTCTGAATTACTCTAAATGCTTTGTATTTCTCTGGACATGAAAGTCAAGAACTCTAACTTCACTTGGTAAGGGATCAATACACTTCTTCTCTTTATTTATTTTATATCGGTTTGCCTGTGCTGCTTTGTGTTGTATTTGATTGGTGTGTTCCGTCATTCTGTCGTAACTTTACTAAGACTCGTATAGATTTGGTAGTTTTGGGTCGTTCAAACTGTTTTTTGTCTGTTATAAGAATTAGAAACAAACAAGTAAAAACCATTGCACTTACTGTAACTTGTAATAATTTACCAAGTCTGTCATGCGCACTCAGCCGCGACCGGTACTAGGACCCGGAAGTAAGACGGTCGCGAACCTGAAAGCATAAAAGGAAACAAGATGGCGCCGCACATCGCTCTGTCATTGAGTTATGCCCATGCCGCATCGGAATCGTTTGTTTGCACGTGAGTACTCACTTTCTTGGGTTTACCTTCAGACTGAGTGTGTGTTTATAGGACGCGCGTTAGATTGTGTCTTTCTCTTGCTCATTTACTTTGAGAGTCCTAATATCAAATCGCGTGATTATCCTGCCCGCTCGTGTCCATCCGCGTTTGGGTTTACCATTCACGCTACAGGGCTAACTGCTAATGCCAAGTCTTTCTGGTCTCCTCGGGTTAGTTCGTGACAGACCCTGCCGCCCGCACCCACCTATTCATATGCTGCACCAAGACCACCATCCGCCTTCACCACTGCCTTCCCCGGACGTGTCGGATCTCCACCCCCTGCCGTGGTTGACACCGGAGCCGGGGAACCCATGCAACCGTATCGGAATGCGAGAGACGCTACCGCGAGGGATTGTGCGCCTACTGTGGCTCAGCGACGCACCACCCAGCGACCTGCCCATCCCGTCCGGGAAACGCCCAGCCCCGGTGAATGACAGGAGAGACTCACCGGGCACCGTCCACCTCTCCGCCACGACCGAAACCACCACTTCTCGCTTCACGGTTCAGGTAATCCTCCACTTTGGCCACATGCGTGTCCGAAGTACCGCATTCATCGACTCTGGTGCCGCGGGTAACTTCATTGACTCTACGTATGCCAAAGGATTGGGGGTAAGAATTGAGGCGTCATCCTCCTCACCTGCAGCCGCTGGGTTCTTCTTCGTAAAGAAGAAAGGGGGCGAACTTCGCCCGTGTGGGCACTAAGTTGGACCTCCGGAGTGCCTACAACTTGGTGCGCATCAGAGAGGGTGATGAGTGGAAGACGGCCTTTATCACCCCCACCGGACATTATGAGAGCCTGGTCATCCCGTTTGGACGCTGTAACGCACCATCGGCCTTTCAACAGTTCATCAACGACGTTCTCAGGGACATGCTAGGCCGATGGTTGTTCGTCTACTTAGATGATATCCTCATCTATTCACAAACCACCGAGGAACATGTCAAACACCTTAGGGCTGTTCTTAAGAGAGTACTCGCCCACCAGCTGTACTGTACGCTGGAAAAGTGTGCTTTTCACAAGCACTCCACCACGTTCCTGGGTTTTGTCATCTCACCCCAGGGTGTGGCCATGGACCCACAGAAGCTGGAGGTTGTACGTCACTGGCCCCTACCCAGGACACTGAAGCAGCTCCAACGCTTTCTCGGATTTGCGAATTTCTATCGTCGCTTTATCCGGGGCTACAGTACAGTTGCAGCACCACTCACCACACTGACCAGGCCCTCAGTCCATCCTTTCCAACTCGACTCAACCGCCATCTCTGCCTTCAAAAGGCTCTGTCACCTCTTTACCACCGCACCTATTCTCCTCCATCCAGATGCCAATCAACCATTCGTTGTGGAGGTGGACGCGTCGGAAGTGGGCGCCGGCGCCGTTCTCTCCCAGCGAGGTCCAGACCAGAAGCTACACCCTTGTGGCTTCTACTCCAAGAAATTTAACCCCACTCAGCAGTGATACGGAGTAGGGGACCGTGAACTGCTGGGCATAAAGTGGGCCTTGGAGGAATGGCGTCACTGGCTCCAGGGCGCCAGCGAGCCGTTCATCGTCTGGACGGACCATCAGAACCTGTTCACCATCAGAAACTTGAAGCAGCTCAACCCACGACAGGCACGGTGGGCTCTATTCTTTGAACAGTATGACTTCCATCTGTTGTACCGCCCGGGGTCAAAGAACACCAAGGCCGATGCCCTCTCCCGTCAGTACGAGCGAGAGACGCCCCGGGCGGATCCCATGCCTGTCATCTCACTCACTCGGATCATCGCACCTCTCTGTTGGAACATCGAGACGAGGGTCCGCCAGGCACTGACAGCAGAACCCGTGCTGGCAGGCGTGCCACCTGGACGACTCCATGTCCCACAACATTTAAGATCTGAAGTCCTCCAGTGGGTTCATTCCTCGCTCGTCGCTGGACACGTCGGTGGCCTTCGATGAGGGGGAATGTCCAGGCATGCCTGGTGTGTGCCAGGGCCAAGGACCAGAACCGACCTACACCCGGAGAACTCCAACCACTTCCTGTTCCCCGATGGCCCTGGACACACATCACCTTAGACTTCATCACGGGTCTGCCGGCCTCGGACGGAAAGGACGTAATCCTAACTATCGTGAATCGCTTCTCCAAGGCAGTGCACCTGGTGGCCCTCGCCGGAATCACGTCAGCAAAAGACACCGCCGAGCTGATACTGGAACACGTAGTCCGATTGTATGGGTTCCCAAAGGACATCGTCTCGGACAGAGGCCCCCAGTTCACCGCCCGGTTCTGGAGGATTTTCTGCCGTCTGATCAATTCAACCTGCAGTCTGTCTTCTGGTTACCACCCCCAGACTAATGGTCAGACGGAGCGGACCAACCAACAGCTGGAGCGTTACCTGAGGTGTTTTGTGTCAGATCGCCAATGCTCCTGGGCCCGCTACCTCAAATGGGCCGAGTTGTCACACAACCTCCATGTCTCCTCAGCTACCAACCTAAGTCCATTTGAGGTGTGCCATGGTTTCCAATCTCCGATGTTTGACCACCAGGAACCGGAGGTTGACGTACCATCGGCCCAACAGTTGGTCCGCCGGCGGCTATGGCACCAAGCCAACCTTGCCATCCGACATGCCAACACCAACTACGCCACTCAACACCACCTTCGGCACCCTCCGGGACGTTTGTGCCACGTAGGTGACAAGGTATGGCTATCCACCAGGAACCTTCATCTGCTCACTGAATCACGAAAGCTGTCACCAAAGTTCATTGGACCATACCGCATCACATTAAAGATTAACCCTGTCACCTACCGGCTCCAGCTGCCTGCGGAGCTCCGGATCCACCCCGTCTTCCACACCTCCCAACTAAAACCATTCATCACCTCACCCATGGTACTGTCATGCGCACTCAGCCGCGACCGGCACTAGGACCCGGAAGTAAGATGGTCGCGAACCTGAAAGCATAAAAGGAAACAAGATGAGTTGAGTTATGCCCATGCCGGATCGGAATCGTTTGTTTGCACGTAAGTACTCACTTTCTTGGGTTTACCTTCAGACTGAGTGTATGTTTATAGGACGCGGATTAGATTGTGTCTTTCTCTTGCTCATTTACTTTGAGAGTCCTAATAACAAATCGCGTGATTATCCTGCCCACTCGTGTCCATCCGCGTTTGGGTTTACCATTCACGCTACATAGCTAACTGCTAAAGCCAAGTCTTTCTGGTCTCCTCGGGTTAGTTCGTGACAAAGTCTTAAACTATTATGCATACAATAAAAGTTACTGTGCTAACAAACTTTTCATGAAAGCAGACAATTATTTTAGTGTTACAGTAATTAGCATTTTTACTAATGTTTTAAAGTAGAATTGCAATAAAACAGCATAGAAGCCTGAGAGTTTTTCTGTCCCTCATATCCAGAGGCCATGGTCAATTTTGCTCTTTGACACTCAGTCACAGATGGCTGTGTAAGCATGGGGATTTGAACTCACAATCTCCTGATGATTGGCTGAAAACTTTGCCACTGGGGAGCCCTAATTTTATCTCCTTCTGGCACACTGTCATGACAGAATCTCTTGAAGTATTGGACCAATTTTTGAAACTGACATTCTGACAGCAGTATGGAACCCTGGGCATTACTGGACTGGTGAGGACAGAAATGTGCCAACTGCAAGAGTTTGTGAAACTGTAGGTGAAGCCTACGTGCACACACAGCATTTTTATATGCCCTTCTAGACTGGGCTCTGAGCAGTATATCATGGCAAGGAACTGTACTGGTACTGTATGGTAAGTGCTTGGATAATTTTTAGAACTTTGCCAGTGTACAGTAAGTGAAATTATTTCCAGTAAACAAAAGTGCCCATTAGGATTCTAGTGAGTTACTTTGCTGTTGTAAGGTTCTTGTGGTCCATTTACACTACAAAGAATTGTTCAGCTCCCTCCAGTCAACGTTTCCATTTTTCCAGTGCTAATTTATTTATTTATTTTTTACTGCTAGCAGCTCCCCGTTCCCAACATCATAATTTATTTCAGTTTTGTTGAGTCTCTTCAGAACTCTGTGGATGTCAAAGAAGTAAAGGAACCTATGTAGGTTTGCCACAATGTCTTGGATATACTGTATATTCTTATGGCTTATTTTCTGCCGAAATTATCAGGTTGATGCATGAGACATGGCATCTGCGAGGTCACAGTGATAGGGTCAGTGCGGAGATATGGTCCATGCTCTGGATTACAAGGTCTTCGTCTTGTGTCTGGTTTTTACTCTTTGATTTTACAATGACAATCTGATAATTCCTGAATAATCTGATCAATGTACAGTAACAATGCTATGGTTCTCTTAGGTGAATAACTCTCCCAAAGAGACTTGTGGCTTTAATCTGTTTATTACAACTAGTGCATACGTATGATTAAATTGTTGAGTGTTGAGTTTTTCTCTCTCTACTGTACAGTACATAGACAAAACAAATTAGTCTACTCCTGAATAGAGACTACAATTCTGGTGGTATCTAGAGTTTTTTTTCTCTCTGTGAGTTCTTATGGACCACTGTGGGAGATGGAGTTGACACTTGTGAGAGCAGCAGCTGGGTGCTTTTTCAGTCTTTCTTCGTATCTGTTGTGTGTGTGTGTGTCTCATTAAATGTGGATGGTGAACTAGCTGCAGATTGCCTGGTGATTGCTACTCTCTCTGTGTAGCAGTGAAGCCTCGGCCTGTAGATGAGGTGCGATTGACATTTCTCTCTGGCCCTCCGCTGGGTGTCTGTAAGGATCCTGAACCCATTCAGACTGGCTCCCAAATCAAATCACTGTCGCTGCCACTGCCACCACTCACTGGCCCCATCAATTATTTAGCCCCAGCTCGAGTGAACCAAAAGGCTGAGGGAATTTGATTTTGCAGGCACCTCTGGCAAGTCAGACCTTTGGCACTAGCTTGTGCAAAGCCACATTAAGCAGTAGCGATGTGATATCTTCCTGTGATGTTGTGACCTTTGAACTCATCAAAGTTTCTTTATCTGAAATCCATATAATTGATGATTTTGGGAATATATGTTCTTCATATTTTTTCGTGTTTGTTCTTCACTGTGCTTAAAGTGTTTGAGGCGAGCACTTTTTTTGCATAGGTCATGTATTCAGTGAAAGATAGATTTATAGGAGGATGTATTACTTTCTTTCATTTTACAGTGATTTTTAAAGTAGCTTTGGGGTAATCTTTAGTAATTAAAGTTTGATTTGATCGAAGCACCCTTTTTTTTCAGGGTGAATTTTAATTAAACAGGACACTGGTCCCTGGTTCATTGCAAGGACATCTACCAAGTTTCTAATGAAATTCGAAAGCCTTTTAAATTCAATTTAGGGAATTTATTGGACAGCAGCAGCTTTTGGACAGTGTAGTGATAACCATCTTGTCTGCTGGCTATGCATCTCCCGATGCCATTGGGACGAAGTAGCAACAACCTCGTGGAGCTGCAGACCCTCGCTCAGCTATGTCATTGTGGTAGCTCCTGCTCCCTTTGCTCCCTTTTGGCCCATTACTGTAGACAGTTGAACCTGCTGTCAGTGCTTCAGCAGAGGGGATGTGTTAAACACCTCCAGCAGTACTCAACAGCTGACTTTAACTATCTATCACTGGTGCAGAGCTCTCTGGCAGCATATGCAGAATGCTATTTCATAACGATAAAGATCACATCTTTGTTCCAACTTGCAGGCTAAGATAAAAAAAAAAAGAGTAATAAAAATATGCCTCCCACTCCCTTGTTCCTTGAGAATGTAGTGAATTCTGTGCAGCAGAATCCATTTGCGATTATTCCTCTTGTGTGATATAATCTTTGCCATACATTTCTGGAGGTCAGAGCAGACACAGTAACAAGGTCGAGCAAGAGTTGATGTACTGGTTCTTTGTCTGGAGCAGCTAAATGATTAATCACTTGAGAGTGACAGCTATATTCAACCACTGGTCTTTAAACATCTGAAAGACCTGTCAGATTGAATTTAAAGCCAGTTCAGTTTTGAGCACTTGTATTCATGCATGAAGAGATTTAGCTGTTCCTCAGTGTCCAGGTATTTATGCATGTCTGTGAGATATTGTCACCTCAGTGTTAGGTCACATGTCACTCCTTAGGAGTAAGGAGTTTGTGTTGTTACACAGTGCTTATAGTTTGCCTTTACATGTCTATTTTAATGAGAAGGTACTGTAGTAAGACGCATAGGGCCTTGGGCTTTAAACATTAAAAGTCTTTTTTTCTTTATTTTTTTTCTTTATGCATATTCTTGGCTATTTGGGCTTGCTTCTGTTTCCTCTCCCTTCCTGCATTCCCCTGTGAACTCCACAGCTTAAAGGTTCAATTTAAAGTGCTTGTCCACTGCGCCATGATGTTGCGCTGCTTATGAATCATGTCAAATCGTTGCTCAGAAAGCTTTGATCAAAGCGATACGGTGCCATGCACCACACGAACTCTGCCTGTCCACTGATCACTAATCCGGCTCCCAGCCCGGCTCTCAACATACTGTATGAGCGAGCAAATACTGCAGCCAAAGGCTTACGCTATTATTTATAATATATGCATCAATTTACACATATAAGGCTGTATCACCTGTTTATCACTAGAAAAGCATAACTCAAGCACCCAATTTGAAATAAACCCTAATTATGTCGCAAGAGGGTTTGAAACCCTTACTTTGTCATTTGAACCAAAAGCTTAGACAGAGTGCGAAACCACAATTTAATGAGCTGTTCGCAGCCTGAACAGAACAAAAGTCAGCATAGATCACACTAGATACTGTTTAATTACTGGCCCAATCCACTTTCATTTAGGTAGTTGCATAATCTAAGAATTATCTAGTATGAACTTCCACTTTAGGCAGAGATTTTATTGTTTGTATATAAAAATGTTCATATTATAATGTAACAGGGTTTTTCTTTTATAATGTTTGCTGAAGACTAAGAACTTAATGCAGTTTATTTCTGTTCCAGCCTGAATGGTTTGAATGGTAATATTACATCTATTAATTTGGCTCTTGCTTTTATCCAAAGCAGCTAACAGTTGAGGCAGGATATAATTAAACCGTTGAGGGTTAATGACCTTGATCAAGAATCCATCACTGGTGGCTAGAATTTGATCTCTCAACCTTCTGATCAGTAGCCCAAAGCCTTTAGCACAGAGCTACCACCATTACATCCATGTTCACCTCCTAACCTCAATCTGTCTCTTATTTTAATAGGTTTAATTTCCCGTCACATCCACTGACAATATATATATATATATATATATATATATATATATATATATATATATATATATATATATATATATATATAAAAAACATCCTGGTCCGTTGTCATGACAGAGACTGGTTCTTTCCTAAATTAGTCTTCTCTTTGTGGACATGGCATGGCATTAGCTGTAGACAGAAATGCCCTGCAAGGACTGATGAAGAAAGGAAGGTTAAGAATGGAAGACTATGAGATTTGAATATCTTAGCATTAAAATGCACAAAGCTGGAGCATGTCTGCAGGGGAGGCTTTGAAATTTCCTCCACCTCGACTCTTTTATCTCAACCCTCACGCTCTGCCTCGGGACCCGCAGGGCTCCCTGCTGTGAAAGGGGCTGCCATGTGCTTCTTCACACTGCTCACTTGCACATGCGTACCCACACACACCCATAATCACACATACATGTTTTGCCAAATTTCCTAGCAAGAGAGGGTAAATATTACATGTGAAATTAGCCCCCCCCCCCCCGCTCCTTTTTATCCCCATCCTTTGACATTGTGCCTTTGAAACACAGGTCAATGTAAAATGGTTACATCTTGTTGAAACTTATTTCCAGACTCTAAAATGAGTTCACTTATATATGAAGGTCAGTAAAATGACTTTGCACAGTCTTGGTTTGTTTTTGGGTTCTGTTTTTTAAGCTGGATGAAATGGCTTTGCTAAACATTTGCAGTTTACTTATTCCAAGTCAGTCTGAAGCAACAAGGTATTTCCAGAGGCACACCCTTTAGAGGTTTAAGCTTTGAAGGCATCATGCGGTGTGTTGGAGACCTGGGCTTAAAGATAATATTAGAGTTAGCAAGCTTCCATTCTATGAATTATATAAATTTAAACAGTAGGGGAAAGAATTTGTTGAAACGATTCCATATCCTCTCCTTGTCACCTCTGTCATAATTCTGCACGGTGTCAGATGGATCTAGTAATACTATACAGTGGATTATTATAATAGCCTGACCCCTGACTGGCAGCGAATACATTCCAGATGGGCCAATTTTAAAGATCAGTTACCTTTGGAAATGTCCAGCCACATCAGAGAATAACACTATCTCTATTATATGAGTCACTCCTGCCTGTGGAATAAGTGTGAAATAATTCACAGTTCTTCTGACCTTCGCTGTACAGTACAACGTTACCCCATACACTACACTAAGTACTGGCCATTGAAGAATGCTAAATCCTTTCGATGCATACAGTATGCTGCTCCTCATTTGTCATTTACACAACTTTTCTGTTTATGAAATATAATATACAGTAGCGATTAGCATATCATTTATTCACTCATAAATCTAAAGTCTGGGTTATAATCAATCCAAAGCCTATTTTGAGCAGGAATACCGAAAGGAATACATCCTGGATACACTCTGGGCGAATTGTTGCCAACAAAAACATTCTTCCAAGTCATGTGAAGTTCACCACTCCATCTTTTTTTTTTTTTTTTTCTGCATCTTTTTTAATTGTTTCCCATGTTACTTCACAGACACATGGTTGAATACACTTGGACGAAAACCATTAAGTGGCCTCATCTGAATTGGCGATACTTCTGGTCAGTACATAGATTCCCCTGCCATGCGTATATAATGGGGCACTTAAATGAAATTAACTATGCATAAAAGGTAAAACTGAGACATTACTATGATTTAAGTTGTATAAGATGTAATTTTTTTTATTAAACTTTCACATGAGATACCATTGAAGTATGTAAAAAGAATGGTTTTGTATGACAAGACAAACAAAACAAATGTGCTTTTGCTACCACAATGAAGATTATTATTGTTGTTATAACGGCTTTGATTCTGCTTATAACATGCCAGTTTCACAGTAATTACAATGTTTCATTTATTGATGTAAAATCTAAGTGTTTTCTATACAGTAGATATATTTTATGTTGTGGCCAGAGAAACTAGAAATGGTAAACCAATGCCCTGAAAACTTTCCTAAACTGAAAACCTTTCATTAAAAAAAAAGCATTTATAACAGAGGTTCCTTTCATTTTAAAGTTTTAAAATCCATACAGTCTTAGATTGTTTAATGTGGCCACTATATGGATGAGCTGTTACTATAGAAACAAAACACATATTTGGAGAAGTTCATTAATATTAACTTATCGTTCATGTACACAGCTAGAACTACTTGGTAAGCCATGCTGTTACATAAAAATAATGCACACCTTCTGACCAGTCAGATTTGACCATTCAACAGTGCAGTGTATAGTAGAAGAATAAATATAGGAGTATTTTCCGTTGTTGGAATAAATAGCTTGAAATGCCTTTGGGAAACATGAGGTTATAGAAGTCTGGAAAAGGAGGTTACAAATGGAGGATGATTTTATTTTGTGAAAATATTTCAGTCAATGCCTGTACAACAGAACTCTGATACAGTAACGTTGATATTCCCCATAGTGACCCGCATTTAAAAATTGATCTTAACTGGAAATTTAGTTTGTCACATTTTATTGTATTTGTAATCTTTATATGCAAGATGTAAACATGTAGATGAATAGAAATATTTGACCTGAGAGTTTTTTTTCTTCAGTTTTTTAACTAAAGCATTGGTATCAGTTCTCTTTGATATACCTGGACTTTTCCCAGTCACAGTCTGGTAGGGCTTTGATGTTCGAATTCTGAAATTTTCTGTGTGGTTGTCGAAATGAGAAGCAGGTGGCCTGTGTGTGTAGCTGTCAACAAACAATTACTAGTAAACAATTTCTCATAAATTTTATATTTTGTTGTTATATTTTATATTTTATAGTGTTCACAATAAGCCATCAAAGTGTATAAGATCTGGCATGCTGTGTATGTTTAAATAGTTGTCAACAACAACAACAAAACAACAACAATAATAATAATAATAATAATTATTATTATTATTATTATTTATGTGACAGTTTTCTCAACTTCAAGGACATTTGAAATGATATCAACAAGGGCCAAATTAATGAAGTAGGTCAGAGTCAAATAATAGTAAAAACTAATAAATAAAAGGGAACCATAACCATACAAAAGGAAAAACAACTAATATACTACTAGTTACAGTATAAAGGCTATAATCTGGAACGCCACTGATGAGTCCAAGGCTCCAGGACCAGGATCAAGTCAGGACCAAGTTTTTTCCAGGTTGAGGCATAGTAGCAGCTGAGTCCAAATGAAAGTGAGACCTGAGTCAGAATAAAGGCTAAAAAACAGTGGGCTTGAGATTTTGTGCTCCCCTGGGCCTTTACCCTTAAATCATAACAAGAATTTTCAACTTTGCTCCAAGCAGGAAAAGTAAAGCTGCTGTAAGTAACTAGGTTCTGTAGTAACAAAGAACAGCTACTACTCTTTGAGCAGAAAAATACAAAGAACATTAGAAACAAAGAAAGAAGTGTGTGTGTGTGTGTGTGTGTGTGTGTGTGTGTGTGTGTGTGTGTGTGTGTGTGTGTGTAAAAGAGAGAGAGAGAGAGAGAGAGAATGCAAGATTTATTGTAGAAGTCAATCAGAGATACTCAATCAGTATTTCTGATTTTCATAGTTCCTAATATGTATCTTAAAATCGTACATTTTTATTTATTTTATTTTTTTTAAGTGGCTTTACATCTAGTTTTAAAGTTACTCTTCTAATAATCTTCGTGTTACTTCCGGTTCAGGGATTTCGCTAATATCTTTGCAGTAGTAGGTTTGAGTGGTTTTTCTATCATATCTTCTTTGGTCAATTGTTATGACTTTTTAAGCCTGCTGATATTAAAATCCCACATGACTGTGCTGCACGTACTGTACATTCCCTCCCAATGCTGAAACCTAAACTAATAAACACAAATGAAATATGATTGAACATACAACGCAGCACATCAAACATAGGTTTTGATTTAAGAAATTGAGATCCATTAATTTATTTATAAACCCCATCCATGTTTGACTTCAGGCTTTAGCACACATGCAGAGTTATCATAAAAGATGTTCTCCTTTTATCCCAGATATGGTTGATCAGCTAAATAAAGCATGCTTAGTTTATTACATCTGCTTTTAAAAAGCTCCCCCCCTTATATTACTGTTTTTCAGCCCAAGCATAGCCATCTCAGAAGGAATTTCTTCTTGTCAAATGCTGAGCATGCAAAATAACAACACGAGACAAAACAAACATTATTATGACTTTTTTTTTTGTAAAAACACCACTTTTTTCTTTCTTTTTTCTCCAAAGTTTCAATCAAGACCAATGCCATATGCTCGAGAATGAGTCACTACAGAAGAAGAAGAATATTCAATTATTTGTCACATGTACTTTACAGCACAATGAAATGTGTTCTTCGCATAGAAAACTGCCCAACTACTGTAGATACAGATAAAGCAAGACAGAAGCAAAACAATGTCATACAGTACTCTTAGTATTCCTATTGTGGGTCGCATGGTGGCTGATCGGTTTACTGTAAAAGGTCAAATAAGCAGGAGCAATAGATTCAAGTCATCAAGCCACAGACAGCTTCCCAAAAATGCCTGTGATCTTCATTCTTAATGACATTGAAGACCTAATGGAACACCAAACTGTGAAGAGCACATCTAACACAGGTTGCAGAGTGCAAAGCAAAAATGGCAACACAATACAAACTCGTATAACACAAGTATAAAATCTTACACAAATTCTGCTTTTTTTTTTTAAACATGATCAGCCTAATTACAGTGAAAAACTCAGTTTTTACTCCATCTGTTTCCCAGGCTGAAGCATGTGTCCATACTAGCAACTCTTTCATATCGTCCTTATGGACAGCATGATCTAATCATGTATAACTTTAAGTGACGTGTAAAACAAGTCTTCTGTCTGGCATTCCACACCTTTTTTGACATAGAGAGAGTGTTTCAGTCACAATGGGAACTTTTACATAAAACACACAAATTAACAGGCACTATGACCGTTAGAGCAGCGACCCCCCTTTATTCATTCCTTTCATCACTGCAAGACTACGCGTTCTTTTTCGCAGTGATTTCTCGCTGCAGACTGCATAAGAGGAGTTAATTCTTGAGCGACACCAGCACCGATGGCTAATAATAAGGGGCTTCACTTCGTCAAGGGCTTCCAAGGAGAGGAGCTCCTTAATCTCGCACTTGCTGTTCCCCCTGTGAGATTAGATAGTTAAACATTATCAGCAGACCCATCCATCTTTGTACAGTGCGTTACAAAAACAATGATATGTGACCTTCACTGCTGACGTGTAATTGAACATGTCATAGTTCTTCTTGGTTGAGTCCGATTTGGAGTTTAACTCAAACACAATGCGGCGTCGTAAAAGTAAGTCTTTATCACCTAAACACTTTGTCCTCTTGGGTGCTTCTTATTGCCTCCTCCTCACACCCATCTCTAGGTGGCTATTTTGCCAAAAGCATGCATTTTGTTACAAGAGTTCTCTAAAGAGCAAAAAGAATTTACTTGCAAAAAGAGCAGACTGCAGATTTTAGCATGTTTGTACAGTACTGTGGACTACACACAGTCTCCTAGGAGAGATAAGTGCTCGTTCACTGTCCACACCAACTTAAAGGAAACCAGAGGTTTTTGCTGCTAGTGAAAAGGAGTACTGGGGATCCTTTCAGGGTAAGTCTCCTTCTCGAACTGCACTGGATTTCTCAATGACAGAGGCTTTCCCGATTCTGCTGAAATATTAATTTTATTATTATTATTTTTTTTACAAATTATTTAATTATTATTATTAATTTAGCGTCCACAGTTCTGAGCGTGGAGATAATCATAACTGCATTTGTTTAGGTTTTCATTCATTTGTTGAATGTTAGCATCTGGCTGTCTCTTTGACCAGTCCGTGTGATATAATCGCTTCTGGAAATTCATATGCGTTCTAATGTGATCTACAGGTGATTGTTTTTGATGTAATTTTTAAGTAATAATGGAAATGATGTGTAATTATATGAAGAGCCTGTGAATTTGCATTTCAACATAAAATTCCCTGAAATTGCCCATATGAACTATGTGATCAGGTAAAAATAATCATCTATACATAATATATCTATACATACAACAAAACTGTAAAGTTGGTGTGTCTATAAATTTAAGTTATTTGCTAAAATTTTTTATTTTTATTTTAGGGGATGTAAGATGAGTAATAGAACACATCAAGATGTTTCTGTCTGTATGTCTGTTTGTTTATGCACGCATCACTTAAAATCTTCTGAACAGATTTTAATGGGGTGTATGGGTGTATTTTTGACCAAGTTTGAGGTAACATATAGGCTTTGCTTCATCTCAAAGAAGAAGCTATGCTAATTTGAAATTTAAATGGAAAACACCCTTATATTATTAAAGAAATTGACCTTGAATTTTTTTTTTTGTACAACTCAAAATTCGACAAATGTTTATATTCTATATTTTTTAATAGCCGTTTATGAGTGTGCAATTGAAATCTAAAGCCCAAGTGGCACAGATACTGTACATGCCAGCAACTCAAGCATAGGTCATGACGATTAAAACATGTAATACTGTATGTGCTTATATAGAAGCCTTGCTGGTGTGTGTTAACAGGGAGGCTGCAGACTTCAAACTGTGTTTTGGGGTTTTCAGATATGTTAGGTGGAACAAAAGTTATCATCACTTTTATAAAGGATAAGTTTTACCATATCAGAATATGTAAATGAAGTTGTAACAATATAGAACTCATAAAATGAGCATATTTTTATATATATATATATATATATATATATATATATATATATATATATATATATATGTTTTATGTTTTTCCCTGCTATTTCTTTGCCTTTGTGAGCCAGTTTAAAATTTTTCGCTCAGTCGTGTTTGGGAAAGTTGGTTAAAATGACCTAAAATTCAGTTCATTATATTGGCTATTTTGTGCTGAAAAAATATGATGTCACTTTATACTGCATAATCCTGAAGCCTATATATGTTTATTAAAAAAAAACAGCAACATAAATAATTGCTAGAATGTTCTGACCTTTAAACGCGATCTTCATTTCGTGCATTTCACGGTAACACGCAAAAAAGTTAGTTAACAGATGGCATTGTACATTTTTCAAATCTCGCTTATGAGTGTACAATTAAATTCCACACGAAGTCACGGGCACATCTAATGTAAAATAAAAATAAGGTAACAATAAAGTATTTGAGTAAGTATGTGAAGTAATTGAAGCATGTGGGGAAAAAACTGAAAATGAATAAGTCATGAAATCACATATGAAAATAAAGTCTGAAAAACTAATGTAAAAATAAATGAATCAGGTGAAAAATCTATGTAAAAAATACAATAAATAAATCATGAAAAAGACATGTGGGGAAAAAGCATGTCAAATGTGAATATAAATGATTCATGAAAAATCATTTGTTAATAAAAATCAATCATATAAAAAAAATTCCTTTACACATAAACACAATAATATGTCATCATAAGTGTCTAAAAGCCACATAAATCTCCTGTGGGAAATTATGCGATTATTCAAATCTGAAGTTCATCTGACTTTCCTGTAAATCCGTTCTACTGTAGTTTGCTTTTTCTGACTTCATTAACCAATGCACTTAAAAGAAGAAATGTTACTCCTCGCTGTTCTATACTTTATAAAAGATTCTGTGAGCTGAGTGCATGGTACTGAATAGGAGAGTGGTTTAAACATCTAATTTGTCATGAGAGGATATTGAGAGTGTTTTTTTTTCCCTCAGTTGTTTTTCCCCCAATTGGCATTTGAAATAGGTTTTTTTGATGGATTGTGGTGTTTTTCCTTGAAGGGTTAAGTGTTTGCTAAAATATCCTGCAGCGTCAACACTAGACTTAGGCTCATTAGCATAGGGATGTGTCGCCTAAAGAAACTGCTAGTGTTTTGAATTGTACTCGTCTGTACAAAACAGGAGAAGGGGCTTAATGAAGTATCCAGGTAGTGACATTAGCTCTTTAAAAAAAAAAAAAAGTTTCCATAGACGCTAAGAAGTTCTGTTTGTTCTCATGATTTGTGATACTTTTTAAAGCTCTTTTGATGTAGAGGAAATAAAGGACTAGACTTGAGTAATATAAACTGTTATAAGTACATACCATGTGATCTGAATGGTCAGAAATTACTATAAATATAATAATTTACAATTTGTTTCAGTTAAAATGCAATTCATGAGAAACTGGAATCAGTTAGTTAACTAGTTTTTCCTCTCTGTAGACAATACAGTGCTCATTTAAATGAGCGGAAGTGTTTGTCCTGTGTGGAGGACATGGTAGCTGCTCTAATAAACCCCCTGTGCACTCCTTCTTTCCCTATCCTCTCTCTGGAGTGTGTCCCCCTCCCTTCAAACCGCATCTTTTCATTGATGTTCACATGCTCCTCAGAACTCGTCTTCTCGCCTGCCTGCACTGCTTTCTGTATCCCTTGGAGGACAGCAGGAAAGATGGGGTGGTGAGGGGATTCAAATCACCCCACTTCACAGACATCAATGGAGACCTGAGGAGCCTGAAACTTCTTTGATTTTGCAAAGGACAGAGAAGTAAATAAAATAACTGGGTGAAAATAATAGAAAGTCGTACTTAGAGAATGCCGGAGCGGCAAGATTATTGCCCTTCAACACAACGCTGTACAATATACAGAGTTTGTCCTGGAGAAAGGATAATAGAATAAAGCATCCTGAAGACAGAGATGTACTATAATCAGATCCAGAAATAAAATTGTATTGTAGCATTAAAATATATTATATATAAAATAAATAATGCATGCTATATTTTAAAGCTTTAACTGTTCAGCATCCCAAACTCTGATCAATTAATATTTTGTAAAGTATGTCCTGGACAGAATAACAGCATCACCACTTTAACTAACAAGCTTGTAAAGATCCTCCAAGCCACTTAACTTTCCTTATACTATTCTTCAGTTAATTTTTTTTACTCAGTCTAGTGTTGAGTTTGAATGACAATAAACGTCATACTTTATCTCTTGGTTTAAAAAAGGGGGGGGGGGGGGGACCTACGCTTTTCCTTAAAATATCATAGCACTTAGTAGAATTTGAAGCACTTACAAAGCATCAATGAGCTATCTCCATATTTTAATGTACGGGTGCTTTTTGTACTGTATGTACGAGTCCCATGTGGCGAACAGGAAAATGTTTGCCGTATCATCAGAAGATTGGAAATTCAAATCCCATCAATCCTACAACTATCTCTGGTCTGGTGTCCAAGAGAATAAAACTATGTGACATGGAAGTTTAGAAGGTGTGGTTGTAGGCTTCATCCTTCATCATCCTGGTAACTGTTTACTAGGTTGTTACAGGTGAGAGCTAGCTAGTAGATTACAGTTGGCAAACAAAAACAGTTTCCTCTTTCCATATTTATGTCATTTAACATTTTCCTCATTGTATTTAGAACTATTATATATTTTTTATATAATATATTTGGTTAAAGGCAAAAACTGTGTCTCTGTAGACTGTGAGCAATAACTCATATGCATTTTAATTAAATCCATTTTGATAGAATGACTTTTGTTTGAGGAAAAGTATTTTGCAAGTATTGTTTATTTTATACAACAATACAATGTTCTCAAAAGAATTGACTTCATGCACTAAGAACAACTTTCAATAATTAATGAATATACTTCTTGACTAATTAATCACGAACAGGGGAACATTTATTAAGTGAATTCCATGGTGATTTAAATCATTCAGTTGAAGTTAATAGGTTTAATGTCCTTTGTAAATATCTTTATGGACTTTTATCACTCACATATGCTGTATAAGGTAGCTGTTCCTGGAAAGAGAACAAAATAGTGAAAAGTCTTTGGAATGTTTCCTGACACTGACTAGTCAATGAACACTGCCACAACTGCATTGGTATTCAATGTGCACATGGCAATTTGCTTAAGAGCTTGCTAGGAGGAAAGAATCAGCCTTCTCTCAGTTCACACTGCTTTCCCACATGCAGGAAATCCCCACTTCAGTTGCACACTGTCGATCAAAGGCGTGATCTAATGGTTAGTGCTGGATTTTGGGACCATGGTGGATCGTTGTTCACAGACCAAAAGCCTTCTTGTATTAGCGCTGGCACAAAGAAAGGGTCATACTCAAAGGACATAAGATATAATAAACTGTGTGTGTGTGTGTGTGTGTGTTAATATACAGTACATGTATGTGTCCCATCATACTCTTATGGCAAAAGGGGGATTTAAAGAAAAAACTGCTTCTCTTGCTTCTACCATCATAAAACCATTTCTTTCTGTATTTTTCCTCTCTTTCAAAGCCTCTCCACATCTGTTTTTCTTTTTCTTTTTTTTATTTAAGTTCATTTGCACATTTTCAGCACTTTTAATTAGACGAGAGGAGGGAAAGGAAACTCTGGGAATGCAATAAACTCTGTGATTAAGATTCACAAGAGGCTGTCCCAGTGGACACTGGTCTGAAGCACAACACGAACACTAAGCATTATCTGATCGCTTTAGTGTGCTGATTGTTTTTTTTTTTTTTTTTTTCCCTCACTCCAGCCAGCTCTCCACTCCAGTGCCTGATTACAGATCGCTCTTCCTCACTCGCCCAGCAGCTTCGGTTTCCAGACACATTTGTCTGATGTATGTATCATCACTCGCCAGAAGATACCGGAGCTTTATCAGGTTCAGTTCCGATGAGAGCCAGCTGTTTGGGATCCAGGCACTGAGGGCTTTATGCACAGATGGCTGGCTAGCTGTGTAGCATGTAGCTGAACTGGCCCAGGGCCAGACAGGTGGGCACTATCTGGGCTCTCCACTGTGCTTAGCTCAGGGCCTTTGGCGCTCAGCTGTGCCAGTTGTTTCCCTTGTGTAGATCTGCTGCCATTCAGGCCTCCCTGTGTGCCCCTACGGAGCCACAAGATGGTCTCATTGTGCATCGCATTGTAGCTGCTGCAGTCACTCAGATCCCAATTTCAGATTACAGCTGGGTCCACTTAAATTGTTTTATGCCATTTTAAGATGGACAGTTTTTTTTTAAGATGGAGCACTCCTCCAAGACTAGAGGGAATCTGTACATGGAATAACTAATTCTACATGTATACATGTGTCGCACACTAGTTTCGCTTATGCCATTGAAATTGTGACTGACACAAAATTAGCTGTGATGTTTATTTGCCAGTGAGCATTCACTCTTTTAGTATGATTTGAGGGATGTGAGAAGCATAATACTGGTGTTTCAAAGAAAACAAATCTATTTTAAGAAGACTGTAAGTAATACAAAGCACCAGACTTGAAACAATAACAGCTCTCTAATTATCAGTACTATTCTTGCAAGGAATAATTTCAAGCTGTAAATGAGAAGAGAATTCAAACCTTAGTGTCCATATGGCCTCATTTAATTTGTGTTTACAATGCTAATAACTTGGAATAGCCTATTTTTGCATTTTTGCATATTTCTGCAATTATCTGCCGCACATTTAAGTTTGAATGAACATTTTGATCTAGTTTTACAGTCTTTGGCAGGCACCCTACTGTATATCCAACAAGCGAAAGCACTTCCAAAAGTCAAACACGCCAGTACATAACCACAAATTAATGCGATGAGTAAAAAAAAAAACTGTCGTTTTATTGTTAAGTATATACCTAAGAGTGCTTGTTGGACAGTTGGGGCTTTGAAAAAGAAGAACCTTGATGTTTGGTATCCAGGTGGCATGTCTAACTAAACTAAGTCCTACCATAGCTTAAAACTATTTTAAGGTATTGTAAGGAATTGGGCTGTTTCAAACAGATATGTGTTAGCTGGTCAATATCTGGCTTTGAAGGCAAGCAAAACGTGAACATGAATGGCATCAGAAAGCCAGTAAAGCTTAGGACGATAGAAGACAAGTCAGTCGCTGCATTCGGTATCAGCTGTAACAACCTAAGGGCAGGAGGACCAGTATCAGGAGCAAGTATCAGGAGTCAACAATTATTCATGGGACCTTCCTGCTGGCCTCCTGATTCCATAATGGAGTACGCTGCATGGCTTAGTAAGTTCTGCAACATGTTTTTGAGCACAATCACTGAAGGCCAACATTAAACCATGGTCTTGTGCTCAAGATCATGGTGTGGGTATTTAGCGCTTTAGGTAGTTTTCACCGTATGTTTTTGGTCATTATCCATCTATATAACCTGGTGTCCTTGCAGTTTTACAGCATTTGGCTGAATCTGTGCAGAGAATATAGCCCTATACACGTCAAGATTAATCCTGCTACTTTTATCAGCAGTCAGGTCATCAATAAACTCACAAGAGAATATGACAAAGTTTTCTGGCAAAGTCTACTCTTGCCTTTCTGTTATTGAGCGTTACCAGTGCACCCTGTTATGAAGCATCTGCATTTACTGTACTTTATAAAACCATCTCTTGTCTGTAGACTTTGACAGTGACACACCTACTGTACCTAACAGATGTTGATTGTTCTTGAATTGGAAAGATGTTTCAAAAGGGTTCTTCTTCACCATAGACAGAATTGTGCGGTCATACACTTTAGTTGTCTCCCATGGTCTTCCAGGCCTTTTGCGGTTGGTGAACTCGCCACCTGATTCCTTGTTTTTAAGTATGTTCCAAACTGTTGTATTGTCCACCTTTTAATGTTTTAAAGGCCTTTTATCAGCTTGATTAGACTTGAGCCTCAGAATAAATCTGAATAACTGTGAGAAGAAACCATGTAGAAATAATACATTATCAGAGAGCTGATATGGAGTCAAAAGAGAACTTGTGGAGTGTCTGCCATGGATCCTTTACATGTTTTCTGGCATGATACAAACTTCTTCTTCTGGCATGATACAAACTCATGTCATTCTGACCAAATTAGTCCACTCTTTTTTTTTTTTTAACTGTTATTATTGTTTCAATACATACAGTACTGTGCAAAAGTCTCCCCTCATTCATTTATATTTTGCTTCCAGAGGCCCAGACTCCCTTGTATTTTAACATAGTCTTGATGAATAGTTATCCAAGCTTCCTGAAGGACTTTTTTTGGCTCTCATATTTGGCTCGCATTTTTGGCAAGTTTTTGGCTCTCATTTCCAGTCTAGTTCCTGCACCTGACCAGTTTCAGATGAATGTTTTTATGTGTTAAGCCACACAATAACATACAAATCATTTAAGCATAAAGAACATCTACTGTAACTTAAGACATGAACCATTGAGAAACAGGTGCAGATGATGACAGGTGATCAGGCCGGTGATTAGTATACAGGTGATGCACAGGTGATGGCTGGAAGAAATGAGAGGGGAAATGAGGTTGCTGTTGACGTTGCTACATAAACAACCAGTTCTTAAATCATGTCTTTAGGCATTTTACAGGCTGTTGCAGTAAAACATTTCATCACATTTCTTCAATTTAATCTATTAACTAAATTTAATATGCAGAAATGGGGGTGGTTCAAGACTTTTGCACAACGTTCAAACCTCTGGTTTGTTCTGTATGTGGCCTTAACATTCTGTGATTGTGGAACGCACGCATACAGTACTGAGTACTTTTTTTTTAAGCTTCATGAGGCAGAGAAAAGGATGTTATGGTTAGTGGACAAGACAGAACACATTATTGATATCTGAAACCAGACTTTTACAAACCAGACTGGAATGTTGTATTTAGCTCACCTTTGTGGTATAACTGCTTGAATTGACAACATTTATAAAATACCTGTGCTCTCCTTACAGGACTATATTGTTTATCAGCACACAAGGAAAAAATATTACTGCTACTCACAACAACAACAACAACAACAACAACAATAATAATAATAATAATAATAATAAAAAATGAATGAACTTGGTATTTAAACTTTTTTAGTCATGCATAAAAGTGGTGCATAGAATTGCTAAATCAGAAAGAAAGCATGAACCCGGAATAAATACTGGGTCTTGATACAAGTATTCAAGGCAAGCTTATTTTTGCCAGGCTTTTCCTAACCAGGAAGTATTTGAACCCATTCTTAAAATGTCTGCATATGTGAATATGAAAGAGTGGAGCGGAAACTCATTTTTAACTGAGTATCAAAGAGAGTTTTTTTTTTTTTCCACTATGGTTTTTTTTCATGGTAATAATTTTCTCCTTCTCTGTTGCAAAAACAAGAACTAGGAGGGTAGCGAGAATAATGACACTTCACCATACCACTGTTTCATTTGCATAAATGATTATATTGCAATTTCACACTTATTTGCGTGGGCTTCCGTGGTTTTATTATGAAAGTCATATGTTATTCTGGTGGCACTGCCCAAGCAATTTCGAGCGGGAAAGAGAAAAAGAGAGGGGAAGAGCGAGAGAAATGAAAGGGCTTAATTTCTTGCGCATATTGTCGGAGTCTTGTGCCCTACATTGTAAATTTCTCTTTAACCCATTGCATGGATTGTAGTGCTTTGATGTTGTATTTTGGATTAATCACTTTTCTGTTTGAAGCTCTTCTGATATCCCTGCATAAGTGAAATTTGCATGTCATTAATCAAATTAGCGCTGTAGTTGGGGAAATGGCTTATTCATTAGATAAAATTGCAAGAACGATGCGCATTTAAATTGTAAAACTACATTCTTATAGTCTTATTTAATGATGCTGCTCGTCTCATAGACGGGTATTAAGAAGAAGAAAAAAAAACTTGACTTGAGGTCAATTCTCTGTTAAACAATGCCAGAGTCAATGCACGAACACCGTAGGACAGAGGTATTGTTAATTTGCTTCTTTTCTTATAAAGTAAGTATCCCTTATATCATGACAGTCATATTTAGTTAAATAAAAATGGCGTTCATCTATTTACTTCATTAAATAATGACGTTTTTATTTAATTCAATTCAAGTCATTATTTCATCCAATTGAATAAAAAGTGTTAATTGAATGATAATATTTTAATGAGTCTGTAGATTGACATTTGGAAGTGTTTAGATACAGTACAGTGTTTCTGTGCTGTGTAAGAGGGAAACTGCATCTCAATAATTGGTTTCACACAAATGCACTATTGTTAGCCTAGATACATGCATCTCGAGTTAGAATTGAAATGATTTGTGTGTGTGCGTGTGTGTGCGAGTGTGTATGCTGCATGTTCAACATGATCATTAGCTGACCTCCTACAATGTATCACCTCTGTAACCTGACTAAACAGTTCACATAATCATATTGACAAACACTGCCTAATAGTTGTGTGTGTGCGCACAAGTGTATTTGTGAATCGGTTCTGCAGTTGGCTTTGAAGAATAGCACTGAAGGCCTGCAGAGATTAAACCCGTGGCTTCTGCATTTCCATTATTCATCTAGTGCTTTGCATTTTGTTTTCAAATCAAAAATAAAGATGCATTGACCTCAAAGGCAAAATGAGGGACAGGAGCAGGAGGACAAACCGCCAGAAGGAACAGATGTTGCATTTATGTATTTCATTATCAGCTACAATAAGGGTCATTTCTCTCTCTCTCTCTCTCTCTCTCTCTCTCTCTCTCTCTCTCTCTCTCTCTAATGTGTTATTCGAGTATGTTAATCAGAAAATGTATGAATGCAGTTACATCATAGGGAAAGCCTCAGTCCCATGTTGCTTTACACAAAGGTGGACACACACCTCTTTCACTCTCCCAGAATAAAACAGTGCCTTGTCTGGTCTTATCTAAATGCAGATGTCTAACATAAAACATGAGTCTCTGTCTTACATCATGCACTTGTAAGTAAGATGTCTGCAGCAGACTCTAAGTGTTGCATCAGACTTGTCTCTATTGAACGCCCAAAACTCATCACTCGTCTCATCATGTCTCCAAGCACAGCAATAGAAAAATACTGACATGAACATAAAATGGTCTTTTTCTTCTCACCATAATGAGTACTAGCAGTTAGTGTAGTAACTCGACAGAGATTATTTATTGATGCTGGTTTAACTCACCTCTAATGGAAGAGGAAAGAAAAACATTACATTACTGTACAGTACATTTCTCCCCATCTTATGATTTGTCTTATCTCTAAAGTCCTGACCAAGAACACTTTATCGTTATGAATGGATTATTACCCATGTCGCCACATTCCAATAGAAGGTATTAATATCTGTCAAGATTGCACACTCCAACACTCGACTTCATTTATTCAGCTATAGCCCTTAGATTTAATTATATCTCCAGTGTTCCCCCAGCAAGCTTCCACCAATTATTCAATAAAACAATAAAGAATTCATTTACACCTGTTGTTAAATAGATTTTGTGTGTGTGTGTGTGTGTGTGTGTGTGTGTGTGGATATTTGGTTCTGTGTTGCATAAAATTTGTGCTCATAATATTATTCCACCACCCATCATAACCGTATGTTTCAGTGTTAGCAGTTTTCTGTTAGCCGTTTAGTATGTAGCTACGTTTAGACACATTTTTCTTTGTTAGGAAAGAGGAGGAGTTTTCCAAATAAAAGAGAGGGAGGAGGAAGAAACAAAGCATACTGGGAAAGCGTGGGAGACTGAGGTCCAGAACAATCCTTATTCCCAGTAGATTATTGATGCAAAGAAAAATCTCTCAGTCCATGCCCTGAAACCATTATCATACTCTAATCATTGTGGTAGTGCACTCTATAATATATTTTGATTGAATCAAATCAAACACTAATAATGATGAATCAGCCACCATTAGCATCACACAAATGCACATAAATCTGAAGAAAAAAAAAATAATAATAATAATAATTATTATTATTATTATATATATTGTTATATATTATTGTTATATATGGTATAAAGAACTCAGCTCTCTGACTTTTTATTTGCTCAATGATCCCACTTTACTGTCCTATTTCTAATCCCAGAGGAGAAATTTATATATATATATATATATATATATATATATATATATATATATATATATATATATATATATATATATATATATATATATATGTTTCCCTGTTCCATGGAAGATGATACAATACTGACCCTTGAGTCCAGGGCTAAATGCTTTGATTTAGAGCAGAGTGTCTTATAGGGATTCCACACACACTGGCAGTATGGGGCCTTGTAGACAGAAAGCAAATGAGTGTTTAGGCATTAGCTGCATCATTAAAAAATTTGCTCTATAATCATTAAGTTTGTTAAATATTCTCTCTACTATTATCTTCATAATCAGTAATAAGTAATATATATATATACACAAGTTTTTTTTTTTTTTTTTTTTTTTTTTTTGCCACAACATGGTGCAGTGGTATGAATGCACTAAATATCCGTGTGTGTGTGTGTGTGTACATGTATGTATGTGTGTGTGTGTGTAGGTGTGCCTGTATGCACTTCCTTTCCTTGTGGCTTACGTTATTAACACGCATGTATATTACGATCTCTAATAAGAAGGGCATAATTATTTTTTTGTGCTAATGATAACATCACAATAGAAGCTTGTTTTTTTTCACTCTGCATTTGTAGATAGCTGATATGAGGGATTAAGGCAATCAGGCTTGTGTGTATTCCAGCTGATAAGGAGGGAAAATGTGCAACAGTGGCAGATAATCAAACCTAGTTTTGTGTCTATGAACTGCAGAAGTGGCGGGGCTTCTTCAGTAATGGTTGTATCAGTTTAGTGCCACTTTAATACTCCAAATATCTCTATCTGTATTTGGATTTCTAAAACATGACATTATTTGATATATAAAGTATGTGTGTGTGTGTGTGTGTGTGTGTGTGTGTGTGTGTGTGTGTGTGTGTGTGTGTGTTTGTATCCTGCATTCTTCAATATATAAATGTACTATATAGTACAGTGCAATATGCAATATTACCCTGTTATTTAATACAGTACATAATAAAATATTACTATGACATATTATCAGAAACAACCAATATGAATTAACTTTCAACTTTCTCCGGTTTTTCTGTTTCACTGTTCCAATCAGAACAAGCAAATGGCTGATGGAGAGAGACAACGAGAATACAGTCCCATGTCTCAGCACATACAAGAAACAATAAAACATTTACACTCAAGAGTAAGGAACAGATATAAAACTACACAATACATATTGCAAGACAAAGAGATACATGACATATGACACATTGTATCTCAGTATGCTGAATTTAGTTATTTGTCACCATCAGCTTTAATAGGAACACCTGTATACCCTCTTATTTAGGCAGTTATTCATAATCGTAATTATCATAATCATGTGGCAACAGCACAATGCATAAAAATCATGCAGATAAGGGTCAAGAGCTTCAGTTAATGTTCACATCAAGCATCAGATGCTTGCTGGTACCAGATGGGCTGATCGAAACTGACAGTTGAGCATTTGAAAAAAAAAGGAGGGAAAAATCACTTGGTCTTGTTCCCGTCTTTAACTGTCCAGTTTGGGTGAATCTGTGCCCATGATGAATTCAGTTTCCTATTTTTTGCTGACAGGAGTGCAACCGGATGTGGTTTTCTGCTATTGTAGCTCAACTGCCTCAAGGTTTGATGTGTTATGTATTCTGGGATGTTTTTCTGCTCATCTAATGTAGATTGTAAAGGGCACTTGGATTTTTTTCTTCTTCACACTATGCGTGTGAAATTCCCAGGAGAACAGCAGTATCCGAAATACTCCAGCCGGCTCATCTGGTACTAACAACCATGCCATGGTTAAAATAACAGAGATCACACTAGTTCTTTATTCATTGTCATATTTCATAATGTTATTATATTTTTGTTAATTGGTACATATTTTATCTTGAAGCCTGTGAAAGCAATGAGGAGTTTAAGATTAAGAAATAATGGGATGGAGAGAAATGGAGAGGGAGCGAGAGAGGAAAAATTAGGTGTGAGCAAAGATCATGCAGGTCAGTCAGCTCTTAGTGGGGAGTTGTGCTATGAGCAGATGTATGGTGCCAATCTCACACTAGTGGACATATGGGCTTGTTCCGAAACCCGTGCCAGCACTAGCACACTATAGTGGGTCGGTTCAGAAGGATGAAATAAGAGAGAGTGAGTGAGAGAGAGAGAGAGAGAGAGAGAGAGAGAGAGCCTGGTCCATTCCTCCTGTCTCTCTCTCATCTGGGCATGAAGCCAAGAGCACTGAAGCCGGAAGGTCCTGGGGCTCAGCCTGGACCTGTGGACATGGCAGGGCCAAGGTTTCCTCTTTTCTTCAGCCCAGGTTATATTTACATCTCAGTAGCTGCAGGGTCCACCTGAGGTGCAGGAATTTCCTCCACTCAGCCAGGGTTTCTTCACTCAGCAGAGTGCAAGCAGACATCACAGCCTTGCTGATAGGTGTTAAAACATTCGATGTGCCTGTATATCTGGCACATCAGATATACAGGAGAGTGTCACAAGAAAATGGCCCCGGAGAGTGTAAGGGAATGAACCGGAGACATAAGGAAAGCACCTGTGAGATATCCATGATGCAATGTTCTCTTCATATCAGATATAGGTGAATTATTTAAAGAGAAGGCGCTGCTGTTAATCTACAGTAACACTGCGTGAGCATGTGTCAGAGAGCCTGCTTTTGTGCGATAGTAGGATATGAGGTTACCCTGTTTCACTGCTGTATGAATAGAACATCCCTGGATCATTGCAGCTTCCAAATGGAATCAAGCTGCGTTATGCACGGAGGCCCTGAGGTTCTGCTCCCACCACGGCTGGCTTTGAGTGCGTTCTCATCGCGTTCTCAATACAGTCTGTTATTTCATCTCCTCCAGATTCCAGGCTTATTCCTCCTTATTCTCTGCTCTGCTCCCTCCAACTTTTTATGGTTGCCATTTGATTAGACCTCATTGCTGCCTTAACAAGTGGTTTTATGGGGCTGGAAGTTATTAAACCCATAAAATTACTTCTACACTCTACTGTATGTACATAAAATTACCTCTACGCACTACATCCCTGATGTCTGAGAGAGGAGTGGAGGAGTAGGAAGAACACATTAGATAGGGTGTAAATAATATGAAGGAAAGAGATAATAGAAAAAAATAAGATAAAATATGTCCACTTATGAATGAGGATTTGTGTCGAGCTTATACGACAAATTCACCATTCTGGTTTGTACTAATTGGCAAGTTGTGGTTGATGCCCCACCTTTGTTGCATGGTTGAAGACACTTTGGAATAGCACTCTATTTTGACACATGCCTCCTGTCTTTTTCATCATCTGTGCAAGTCTACAGTCTACATTACAGACGGCGCTATTAAATTTTGATGAACTGCTTTCAGTCTGAACAGGATGGCAGCTGGCAGCTATCATCTATGTGAGTTTAAAGTTTCTTTTGACCTCATATATCATGCATACTGATGTAAAGATGTGTCATTTTTTCCCCCTTCAAGATATAAAAGGTGACTGTAAATCTGAAGATGCACCGATTTGAAGCCCATCCTAATACCCACAGTTTACAAATGAGATCTTGCACAACATGATGCTTGATATCTCAAGTCAAGCGAGCCTTTTCTTTGAATTCAATCATGTTAATTTTGCTTTGTGGCAACTATTTTAGGTGCATTATGAGGCAAATAGAGCGAACAAGCAGAAAGACCCTTCTGCAGAAAGTGCAGAGCTAGGGTAGTGTTGCTGTTGCTTTTCTAATAGAGACATCTTGTGGACATCTTTGTGTGTTGCAACCACACAATGCATGTGTACAGAGAAACATGCTGTTGCTCCGTTTTCTTTTATATGTTCATGTGTAACCACTGCAAAATTCTGCCTAGTTCATTTGCATTAAATAATTTACTGATATCCATTATGGTGGCATGGTGGTTTGCACTGTGGCCTTGTATCTCCAGGGTCCAGGGTTCAATTCCCACCTCGGCAGAGTTTGCATGTTCTCTCCTCTGCTTGGTGGGTTTCCTCCCACAGTCTAAAGAGATGAAGATTAGGTTAATTGGCGTGCCCAAATTGCCTACAGAATCTGTGTGTCTGTATGTGCCATGGATGGATGTATGGATTGGCACCCTGTCCAGGGTGTCCCACACCTTGTGTCCAAAGTCTCCTTGAATAGGCTCCAGGCCCCCTTCAACCCGGTACAGGATAAGTGGTATAGAAGATGAATGAAAGATATCAATTATTTTTGTCATAAATGGATATTTGATACGTTTACATTTATATGGTTTATTACAAATATTATACGAAAAGGGACAACAGCGTATGCTACATTTAGAGTTGTGTAAGGAATGGGAAATAAAAAGAGAATATATATATATATATATATATATATATATATATATATATTTTTTTTTTTTTTTTTTTTTTTTTTATTATTATTTTTTTTTTGCCACTTGGGCAGCTCTGGCCCCTTGGGGCATGACTTCACAAACTCTCTGGGGTTTGCTGTGATGCCTGGCACCAACACGCTGGCAGCAGATCCTTTGGGTGCTGTGGGATGCAGAGTAGGGCCTCCATGGATTGGATTTGTTTATCCGGCACCTTCCATGGACGCTCGATCGGATTGAGATCCGGTGAATTTGGAAGCCGGATCAACGACCTTTGCCTGATACACAGTGGGCTGATACTTCACTGTGGCCATCACTGACATTTATCAACAATTTGTCCTACAGCTGGCTTTGGTCACCACAGACATAGATGAGACTTGGGTGCCCACAGTCCTATCAGCAGTTTACTGATAAATAATTGTGATTGTCAATGTTATTGTGTTTATCAATTCACCTGGCGGTAGTGTTAATGTTGTGGCTGATCTGTGCATATTACTACTGCATGAGAATTCACTTGTTTTTATGTTAGACTATAATTTTACACCTTTAAAAGCTCAAGAAAAATTCTTTCTATTTTTCCCTTAATATGGATATTTTTCTGGCTTGTATGATGGATAGCACTTTGCCAGTGTAATACCTGTATCCTGGGATTAGACTTTCCCTGACACTGCAAGGTGAATGGGGCCTTGTTCATTTTTGATGGCTAATTAATACTCATTAATTCACAGTGACATACTTTCCCCCATAGATGATGAGGTGTTCAGGCAGGTTTTTCTACAGTACACTAGATAAAACAGATTACCATATGCTCATATGTTAACAGTATTACTTTATTACCTTTGTGATTTTCTTTATACTGTAATACAGCTTAAAAAGTGATCCCAAGTATTACGGTGGTACTGTACAGTACAGTAGTACCAATTTCTAGATTGATTTAGACTTGGCTTTTGTAATTTTGGGGGGTTTTGACTAAGAATTAAAAAATAATGTTTGTGTGGCTAGGGCTGTTGATTGTTGGTTTGGGGGATTTGAGGATCCAGGTTTGAGCCCCACTGTCAGTGGTTGCCACACCCCATGCTACCCAGCCACTTCATGCAGTGGTTGTGGCCTCAAGGGTTGAAGGGTTGCATCCGGAAGGGCATGCGGCATAAAACCTGTGCCAAAAGTTGTGTGTGGATCAGATGGTCTGCTGTGGCGACCTCTTGTCTGTGTTTTATGTCTTGATCTCAACTTGATCTTGAATATAATATAAATTATGGCAGCAATGTGTAGTATTAAGTTTCCTCTAAAGATGTCAGTAGTCAAACCATCCTTGATGCTATGTGACTCTCACAAGAGAGGTGGATATTTTTCATGGTGGAGTGTAGAAATTTTTTATACTGAAAAATTTATACTCAAAAAATATTTATGCTCAATTCATATCCAAAAAAATGCAATTTTGAGTTTAAAGGCATGCAAGATCAACATCAATCATCAAATCCTTTTTAAAGATTATGTTCCTTTGTTGAAGAAGGGATTACTTTTTGTTAATGTGTGTGTGTGTGTGTGTGTGTGTGTGTGTGTGTGTGTGTGTGTGTGTGTGTGTGTGTGTGTGTGTGTGTGTGTGTGTAGATATACTGTACCAATATAATTTTAAGAAGACTGCTTTGAAAGAAGAAGTCTGAGTATTCCCAGCAGATGGCGTTATTTGCCCTTCCTATGTCGAAAGCGAATGGTGCATAGAGGGAAGAACACATTAAAAAACAGTAATAGTCTATCAGATTGGGGTGATGCAGGGTGCAGTGTACAGTGACGTTTAAGCTATTTCGGGTTTGTACACACATGATCTGTGTACATTTGTTCTGTGTTCACTACTCCAGTCAATCTCTCTCTCTCTCTCTCTCTCTCTCTCTCTCTCTCTCTCTCTGTATATATATATATATATATATATATATATATATATATATATATATATATATATATATATATATATATATACATTAAAAGTTTGGACACACCTTTTAATTCAATGGTTTTTCTTGATTTTACTTTCCTTTTCCTTTTACAAGCCATCCTTTACACACTCACCGTTCAGCCATAGCATTAAAAAAACAAAACCTTGATCCATCTGGGCAGCTCTGACCCCTCGGGCGTGACTCCATAAGACCTCTGTGGGTGTCCTGTGGTGTCTGAAACCATTTGATTGCCACCGGATCCTTTGGGTGCTGTGGGTTGCAGTGTGGGTTCTCCATGGATCAAACCTGTTTGTCCAGTGCAGCTCAGTCAGATTGAGATCATTGCTATTCAATTCACCTGGTGATGGTGTTTGCATTGTGGCTGATCAGTGCTGTTAGTGTGATTTGTGGGCTTCCAGTCTATCATGTCTATCATATTGACTATACGTATGCAAGTATAGTAAGTTATAAGTACTGAGTTCTCGAAGCATTGACTGTTTAACTGCATTCAGTAGATGAAAATGCTCATTATGGCAGGTTGTGCTGTTTATTTGCTATATAACAGAATAGATTTTGAAAAACTAAAAATGAATAGTTGTGATCCCTGTCATTAGCACACCTGATGCTGTTCGGAGAAGCCTGTAATTAGCAAGAAAAAAAGAATTACCCCAGCAAATTGACATCTTTACTAGACACATGGATTTGATGAAAGAAATCTTAGCTGAGAATTCTACAATAAAAGCATACTCTCATTATCTAATGAAGTGCATGATTGTTTTTAAGTAGACACAGAAAGACAGCACATTTTACCTTTATATGTCTGCGCGCTGCCCATATGTGTGTATCTCTGTGGAGCATTGCATGCACTGTGCGCTCCTATCTAAGTGCGAACAGTAGTGCAGCTGGCGAACAGAAAGAGCTTGCAGAAAGGCGAGCGTTCACAGCTTAACTCCCCGGAGTTAGCGCGTCGGCTGCATTTATTTCCATTATTAATTAAACTCATTAGTGTCTCTCTGGTAAAGCTTTGCTCTGAGTCTTCATGCTGAGAGACAGAGAGCGTGAGAGAGAAGCCTTTCTTGTTGCTTAATCCCTGTTCTGTTGCACTTCCTCAGCTTCTCTGCTCTTCTTGCATCAGCGCTGATGCGAGGCCTCGCTCTCTCTCTCTCTCTCTCTCTCTCTCTCTCTCTCTCTCTCTCTCTCTCTCTCTCTTATGTTGGCTGAGGTTAGACTCAAAGCACAGCAAATAAGTTTGTTCATGTCCAGCTGTATTTTCCTGCACTGGTACAATTGTGACTTAAAAAAAATTATATATATATATATATATATATATATATATATATACACACTACCATTCAAAAGTTTGGGGTCACTTGCAAATTTCTTTGTTTTTGTTTAGTGACTTATTTTTTTCATTCTGCAACAATCCTGGGCATTTCAAAACTATAAAATAACACATATGGAATTAGGTAATTACGTAACAACAACAAAAACAACAGTTAGTTGTTATTTTAAGACACAGAGGTCGGCCTTTCTGTAATAGTTCTTGCAAGAACAGTATTGTCAAGTGCATTTGCAAAATCCGTCAAGCACAATAATGAACCTGGCTCTCATGAAGGCCGTCCCAGGAGGACGAGACCAAAACCTACCTCTGCAGCAGACGAGAAGTTCATTTAGAGTTATCACCTGAAAAATGATCAATTAACAGCACCTCAGAATAGAGGCGTTATGAAGTCTTTACAGATTAATGCATATTTTTGACGTCTTCAGCATGGAGTGTAAATATATATATATATATATATATATATATATATATATTTCTGCTGATGCGGTGTCCAAGGATGCAGATGTTTCACAGGTTACTGTAAATTGAACAGTGCATAATCATGTGCATTTTTATTGGATCTATGTTTTGTGTGTATTTTGTCTTTGTATAGATAGTTATACAGTATATATCTGGTGTGTATACAGAGTTTTTTAAATAAATTTCAATTTTAAAAAAAGCTAAAAAGGTTCCTAGACAACCCTTACATGGGTGCACCTTAACGCCCCTTAAAATTCAAAGCCACACCCATAAATAGCATAAATTAGCATTTGTGTGTGTGTGTGTGTGTGTGTGTGTGTGTGTGTGTGTGTGTTATATCTATTTGCCTGCAGTTTCATGCCTACCTCTAAGCAGAAGCCCTGCGAGTGATCCAGATAAACATACTCAGTGTGAGAGCCCAAATGTTCCTCAATAACTGTTTGACACTTAATTAAAACTTTCATCAGCACCACAGGAGGAGCAGTTCAGTTCATTTCAGGGTTACACCTTAATTATACAGTATACTCCAAATCATGTTTCTACCTAATGAGGAGCACGACGAGTGTGGAAATTAAAACATGCTGTAGATTGATAAGTGTGGCTGTGTTTTGAACACTGTTTAAGAAAGCAAACATCTACTGTATCTATCTATCTACCTATCTACCTACTGTATCTATCTATCTATCTATCTATCTATCTATCTATCTATCTATCTATCTATCCTTATATTTACAGCATATCTATATTTATTATTTATCCACTAGACCTACTGCTGTGCTAATTGTAATCATAAGAGTGAGAAATGATGAGAATCATTTCGTTGGCTGATCTGATGTCTCAGAGCCCCATGTTGGATTACAGTGTATTATGCTGGCAGATATTCATTATCTTGTCTGTCTTAGAGTGTTGACTGATGGATTGTGTGCGAGATTTTTCAGGGGTTTCACACGAAGCCTGGACTGCAGACGGGCCAATGTTTTGACTGATGATGCCCAGAAACAGTTAGTGTCCTCCGTTGTCTACTTTTCTGGCAAACTCCTTTTTAGTCACAGCTGTTGTTCTGCTTTCAATTTCACAGAGCAGTTGACTCATACTGGTGGAGAGTGTAACAAATAGAATGGAAATGATGACGGGAATATTCACTCGAGTAAATGGGAAGAGCATGGCGCTGATGCTGCCAACTGTGTCTGTGGCAGTTTCCAGCCATATCTCGCTCAATCAGATGATGGCCAGGCCGTCCACTACTCTGTATTTTCCCTTTAATAACTTCTGTAATTCTTAGATTATCAGGCAGCTCCAGAAGCCTATTCCACTGCCAAAATGACCTTTACTTTTTAATGACTGGGCTATAAGCTGACGTTTAAGGAGTCTTTCTGAGGTTTTCGCTCTCTGGGCCCTGCCCGGGTTTCGAATGATGTAGTACCCACCTCTATTATGGAGCTTGTTTCACCTTTTCTAGCTCCGATGCAGAAACAGTTACCCTTTTTCAGCTTTTTGGCAAAATAAAAATTTTCCTAAAAAGTATGCATAGATCAGAAGGAAATGACAAATGCATTGTTAATAAAGCACCTGCTCTGTTCTAAACACAGACACACCCTCTTCAGAAGGAGATGATACAGGCATGCACGAACGCTCCAGCTTTTGACAGGGTTATAAAATAACAGCATCAGGCCCTCGCTGTACTGCCAGCAATGAAATGAATAAATGAGTGACGAACAGTGATCTGCATGCTTTTTCTTTCAACAAGAATAGTGGGCAATAAAAATCCTCATCAGTCCTAGCCTTTTCCATGCAAGTAAACAATGCACATTTCTTGCATGAACCCCTAAATTAGCTCCGCTCGGCTATTTATGGGGAAGGAAAATAATGGCACATTTCGGTTGGCGTAAAACCTCTCTAAATCTGGCCACAAGCACTCACCATACTTTACTATCCCTGCTGCCGATCTCATATTCCTCTCCATTCTCTGTCTGCTCAGTCCATCTTATGTGTTGTATTGTGTTGTATGTGAGCGTCAAGCAGGCACCTTTCTGCTTTCCTCAGTTTACTTCTTTGAGTAAACCGAGAGCAACAATATGTGATGATGTCTGTTCTAGTTTCTTCTTAAGAAGCACAGATGATGAGCAGAGAAAAACTGTAAACTGATTTTTCTCTAGCACCCGAATGTACCATCACTTCTGAGCTTGTGCCTAATTCAAGACTTTATTTGTTTAACCCCTTTGTTCTGTTTGGGGTCTCTGAGAACCCAGAGCCTCTTTACTAGCTAAAGACAAAAGTGAACATTGTTTTGTCAGTTTGATTTTTGCACTGGTACTGTGCTCTAGAAACTCCCTACAATAATTTATACATAACTGCTACTTAGGGTCTTAGCTAACCCTGCTATATAATAAAACTGAATGTAAAAGTTTTTAGTACATTTAGATTCTGTCTGGTGTAGAGGGTAAAGCTAACTCTCTTTCTCACACACACACACACGCGCACACACACACACACACGCACACACAAACACACACACACTGTTATTTTCAGTAAGCTGAATATTGTAATATTTGGTAAGATCTCATAAAAAAATAAAATAAAAAATGGTTAATTTTGAATTCAATGCATTATTTGTATTCTATTGTTTTTGTTTTGGTCATCTCTGGGACCCCAAACCAACAAGACAATTAAGGCAATGCCACCATAACAGCAGGGCTATAACTACAGTTACAAATATAAATTTACTCACTTCTCTGTAACAGACCAAGAAACGTATCAAACTTAAAAGTAAATCAAACTTGTCATATGTATATGGAATGTTTCTATTTTGTATGTGTGTTAATACTGTATATTAACAGTTTAACAGCAAAATTAGGTATCTATATATTTTTATGTTTTGGTTTTATGTTTTTGGTCTTTTAGTAAAGCAAGGAGTTTTGCAAACTGCTAGACAATATTATGTGCATGCTTTTTTCCGTCATGAGGGTGTTAGCCTCACTAAAATGCTAAAATAAGTCTAAAACTTGATCTTTTTTTTTTTTTTTTGGTTATGTCAAAATTAATTTTGTGTGATGTTGCTACATGTTATAATTCTACCTGTTACATTTTTGATTACATTTTTGTATCCTGCAGTTATTAAAGTATTTTCAGTAATTTAATTATGCAGTTTAATATGAATAATACGTTGGTTTACAGTATGTGTATACAGTATATAGCATTATTTATTCATTATACAGCTTATGCTTTGATTGTGTTTTTGTAATGAGTCACTGGAAGCAAATTGGACTGTTTTGGTACACAGATTTTTTAATTACAAAGATTGTTGAGGATCAAGAAAAGCCTCATAAACAATACCAAAAACTCTAAATGAAGGCTTTATCATAATGCAGGTATGATTGTGATAATGTGCATTTATCCCACTACGTACATACTGTATACATCTGTGGTAACATAAAGAATTATCATAGTTCAGAAATCCTAATGTAGAACAGGATGTTACTGGACATAACTAGACATAGTAAACACATCAAATTCCCACACACAACACGAATTTACCAAAGTGAGTAAAAGTCCAAAAACTATGTTTATTGCATTTTGCTTTCAAAGTGTTCATACAGTATATTAATTAGTATTTAGGCTCCAGAGGGTGCTGGTGGCTTAGTGGTAGGCTTCTTAACAGTCATGAGGATGTCCTGGATTTGATTCCCAGCCTGTTCTCAAACCCAGTCACTGGATGTGGTCAAGGATGGTCCCAAGCCCGGATAAATGGGCGGGTTATGTCAGGACGGGCATCCGGCATAAAAACAGTGCCCCATTGAATGTGCAGCTTGGATGGTCTGCTATAGTGACCCCTTAACAGGAGAAGCTGAAAGATCAAAATCATTTAGGATTGTCTAGAAATGTGTGTTTATGTACTAATAATAATATAAATGCCTTCTTATGTGATATGTATGACTTTGAAATGAACTATCTACAAACCGGATTCCAAAAAAGTTGGGACACTAAACAAATTGTGAATAAAAACTAAATGTAATGATGTGGAGATGGCAAATGTCAATATTTTATTCAGAATAGAACATAAATCACGGAACAAAAGTTTAAACTGAGAAAATGTATCATTTTAAGGGAAAAATATGGTGAATCAAAATGTCATGGTGTCAACAAATCCCAAAAAAGTTGGGACAAGGCCATTTTCACCACTGTGTGGCATCTCCCCTTCTTCTTACAACACTGAACAGACGTCTGGGGACCGAGGAGACCAGTTTCTCAAGTTTAGAAATAGGAATGCTCTCCCATTCTTGTCTAATACAGGCCTCTAACTGTTCAATCGTCTTGGGCCTTCTTTGTCGCACCTTCCTCTTTATGATGCGCCAAATGTTCTCTATAGGGGAAAGATCTGGACTGCAGACTGGCCATTTCAGTACCCGGATCCTTCTCCTACGCAGCCATGATGTTGTGATTGATGCCGAATGTGGTCTGGCATTATCTTGTTGAAAAATGCAGGGTCTTCCCTGAAAGAGATGACTAGATGTTGTTCTAGAACCTGAATATATTTTTCTGCATTGATGGTGCCTTTCCAGACATGCAAGCTGCCCATGCCACACGCACTCATGCAACCCCATACCATCAGAGATGCAGGCTTCTGAACTGAGCGTTGATAACAACTTGGGTTGTCCTTGTCCTCTTTGGTCCGGATGACATGGCGTCCCACATTTCCAACAAGAACTTCGAATCGTGACTCGTCTGATCACAGAACAGTCTTCCATTTTGCCACACTCCATTTTAAATGATCCCTGGCCCAATGAAAACGCCTGTGCTTATGGATCTTGTTTAGAAATGGCTTCTTCTTTGCACTGTAGAGTTTCAGCTGGCGACGGCGGATGGCACGGTGGATTGTGTTCACTGACGATGGTTTCTGGAAGTATTCCTGAGCCCATTCTGTGATTTCCTTTACAGTAGCATTCCTGTTTGTGGTGCAGTGTCGTTTAAGGGCCCGGAGATCACGGGCATCCAGTATGGTTTTACACCCTTGACCCTTACGCACAGAGATTGTTCCAGATTCTCTGAATCTTCGGGTGATATTATGCACAGTTGATGATGATAACTGCAAAGTCTTTGCAATTTTTCACTGGGTAACACCTTTCTGATATTGCTCCACTATCTTTCTGTACAACATTGTGGGAATTGGTGATCCTCTACCCATCTTGGCTTCTGAGAGACACTGCCACTCTGAGAAGCTCTTTTTATACCCAATCATGTTGCCAATTAACCTAATTACTGTTAATTGGTCTTCCGGCTCTTCGTTATGCTCAAATTTACTTTTTCCAGCCTCTTATTGCTACTTGTCCCAACTTTTTTGGGATTTGTTGACACCGTGAAATTTGGAATCAACATATTTTTCCAAAAAGCTCCGTGGTGGCGGCGCCCCGGGGGTGGATGAGATCCGCCCTGAGTTCCTCAAGGCTCTGGATGTTGTAGGGCTGTCATGGTTGACACGTCTCTGCAACATTGCATGGACATCGGGGACAGTGCCTCTGGACTGGCAAACCGGGGTGGTGGTCCCCCTCTTCAAGAAGGGGGACCGGAGAGTGTGTTCCAACTACAGAGGGATCACACTTCTCAGCCTCCCCGGGAAAGTCTATTCAGGGGTCCTGGAAAGGAGGGTCCGTCGGATAGTCGAACCTCGGATTCAGGAGGAGCAGTGTGGTTTTCGTCCGGGTCGCGGAACAGTGGACCAGCTCTTCACCCTTAGCAGGGTCCTGGAGGGGGCATGGGAGTTCGCCCAACCAGTCTACATGTGCTTTGTGGACTTGGAGAAGGCATTCGACCGTGTCCCTCGGGGAGTCCTGTGGGGGGTACTCCGGGAGTATGGGATATCGGATTCCCTGTTAAGGGCTGTCCGGTCCCTGTACAACCGGTGTCGGAGCTTGGTCCGCATTGCCGGTAGTAAGTCTGACCTGTTTCCGGTGAGAGTAGGACTCCGACAGGGCTGCCCTTTGTCACCGATCCTGTTCATAATTTTTATGGACAAGATTTCTAGGCGCAGCCAGGGCGTTGAGGGGGTGCAGTTTGGTGGGCTCAGGATTGGGTCACTGCTTTTTGCAGATGACGTTGTTCTGTTGGCCTCATCACCCTGTGACCTACAGCTCTCACTGGATAGGTTCGCAGCCGAGTGTGAAGCGGCTGGGATGAGAATCAGCACCTCCAAATCTGAGGCCATGGTCCTCAGCCGGAAAAGGGTGGAGTGCCCTCTCAGAGTTGGGAGTGAGATCCTGCCCCAAGTGGAGGAGTTTAAGTATCTCGGGATCTTGTTCACGAGTGAGGGTAAAATGGAGCGGGAGATTGACAGGCGGATCGGGTCAGCGTCTGCAGTGATGCGGGCTCTGTATCGGTCCGTCGTGGTGAAGAAGGAGCTGAGTCAAAAGGCAAAGCTCTCAATTTACCGGTCGATCTACGTTCCTACCCTCACCTATGGTCATGAGCTGTGGGTAGTGACCGAAAGAACAAGATCGCGAATACAAGCGGCCGAAATGGGTTTCCTCCGCAGGGTGTCTGGGCTCTCCCTTAGAGATAGGGTGAGAAGCTCAGTCATCCGGGAGGGGCTCAGAGTAGAGCCGCTGCTCCTCCGCATCGAGAGGAGCCAAATGAGGTGGCTTGGGCATCTATTTAGGATGCCCCCTGGACGCCTCCCTTGTGAGGTGTTCCGGACACGCCCCACCGGAAAGAGACCCCGGGGAAGACCCAGGACACGCTGGAGGGACTATGTCTCTCGGCTGGCCTGGGAACGCCTTGGGATCCCCCCGGAAGAGCTGGAAGAAGTGGCCAGGGAGAGGGAAGTCTGGGCATCCCTGCTGAAGCTGCTGCCCCCGCGACCCGACCTCGGATAAGCGGAAGAAGATGGATGGATGGATGGATATTTTTCCTTTAAAATGATACATTTTCTCGGATTAAACTTTTGATCTGTCATCTATGTTCTATTCTGAATAAAATATTGACATTTGCCATCTCCACATGATTGCATTCAGTTTTTATTCACAATTTGTTTAGTGTCCCAACTTTTTTGGAATCCGGTTTGTAATTGCATACCATTTATTATTTAATATACATTATATCATAACACATAAAGTGTGTGTACAGTATCTTAGACACAGTGTTAATTATTATCTGGTGTTAAGATTTATGGAAAATGTTTTGACAAAAGCGCATTAATGGTCATAGCTGATCAAACAGGTCAGAGGTTTGGGTTTTATGTCATCTTCCGCTGCCCGATCTTCCAATTAATGGACTCCTTAGATGGAGGCAAAACATGAATTTCCAGCTCAGAGAACATCCTAGAGTGTTTTCTTGTGTCTTGAAATAAAACCTCATCTTATAATGTTTCCACTGCCAGGAAGTTGATGGCCCAAACCAGACAGTGTCAACTAGTCTGAGACAGACAAGCCAGCATCAGCAAAACGCTGCCACTCCATGCCTAAACATTGTTCGGTGATGTAAAGTCATTGAAAGCCTGTGCATCTCATGCCTTGGTCTGTTAAAGTGCTTACGTGTAGTTTCCCTATCCTTAAAAAAAAAAAATCAATTCCATCAAGTATAATGTCCACTTTCTAGTTTGAATATAAAATAGCATGCAGTCATCCTGAGCAGTTCTGTAATGGAAGCCGTGAGTCTTTAGCTGACTTATACGCAGTAGGGTAATGCACACTGGAGAAAATGGAGCATATCTGCTGTCATCTGCACTGGTATTATCTTCACTGCACCGTGATCTTTACTGTACATAATCATGATATTCATTTCCAGCAAGACTGAGGATTCTTAGATCCTTTTTTGCCTCCATGTTCCCGCATGCATCACATTCTGATGTTTCACCTTAGCTTCTGCATCTCATCATGGCCCGGATCTTCCCCTGAAGAACAGAAGTAATAACCGTGAAACAGTCCCCCACCGATATGCGGGAGAAGATTAAGAGTGTTAATATGCTGTGCTTTTCGCGGTCTTTTACACCCTCTCTCTCTCTCTCTCTCTCTCTCTCTCTCTCTCTCTCTCTCTCACACACACACACACACACACACACACACACACACACACACACACACACACACACACACACACACACACACACACACACACACACACACACAGCCTGCACCCTCAGGCTTTCTCTCTTTCTTTCAGCTGTACTCTGCATGAACTAATGACAGCTCTCAATGACATAGTGTTAACTCTGGGCCAGGCTAAATGCACTAAACGTTCGTCTGTCACAGCATGACCTCACACACACACACACACACACACACACACACACACACACACACACACACACACACACACACAAAGAGGCTGAGAAAGGCTTTACTCAATAAGTCTGCATGCTTCGCTTGCACAACTGTGACCTGCCCCGCAGACATATGCAGTTATAGTCACGTTAGAGAATCTGTGAACCATCATTCTTTTTTATTTCACTGTTTTTTGACTGCCTTGGAGTCTCTTTGTTTATTGGAGCATGTGGGGAATAGCAGTCATATTCATGTGCGTAACATCATATCTGTGCAGTTGTATTTAAAAAAAATTTATATTATATTTCCCTTTGGTTCTGCTGGCTTTAACAATTTTTTTTAACCTTCTTTAAGCCTGTCAACCTCAGCCACCACTGATGCTCACTGACTTACAGTAGGAAGGAATGTTCTACTAAGCGAGAGATAATTGAAAATCAAAAAAGGCTTTGTTAATTTGATTAGGCAGTGACTGAGCTCAAATTGTTCTTCATCAAATGAGGTTCTATTATGACACAGCAATTAAACCCGGTTGGCACACGCTCGCTCGCATGCAGAGCACAGTGCTGGGACTGTAATTGCAGAGGGTAAGCGTGGAGAGTGTGCAGTGGGGATCTGACAGGGCAGTGCGGATGGCCATTATACTAAGAACATCATCCTAAACATACATCAAGTGCATACATAATGAACTAAGAGTTGCACTGTTTTTATTCTTAAGGATATTGCTAACATTTGTTAAAGACTCTCTCTTTTATTTACTATTGGGAAATAAGCAAGAAGGAAATGAGAGACACAGCGACCCAAATGTATAGATTTGTGATTTATACTATTTTTGCTTAGTGACACAATGTGTTTAGACTCAAATCCCACCCAGATGATCCCTGATGTCCGATATCTTATTGTGTAAAGTGGTCAGCTTAACCAAACTTTCAGCTTTAATTTGCTATTTAATATTTTTTTTCAAGGTTCAAGGTACTCTGACAAAACTGAATTAAATAATGCAGTCTCTTAATAAGGAATAAAAGTAAATGGGGGATGTTGTTATAATACAGTAATTCAAGTGAATATCATCACAAATTATTTTACAAAATTTCATTGCCATTTTTTTTCAATCATTTACCAATTCGCCATAATATTAAATGTTTTGTGCCATTAAATGCCATGTTATTACTAATATAATGGCCATTCCTCTTGTTCCCCATCTGATCCCACAAGACTTTGTTGTGATGTGATGTGATGTCTGGCAGCGAATCCTTTGGGTGCTGTGGGCTGCGGAGTGGTGTCTGCATGCATTGGATCCCATGGATACTAGGTCGGATTGAGATCTGGGGAATGTGAAGGCCAAATCAACAATCTTTAACTTTTTGCCTGCTAAGCTCCATATGTGACTGGCTGTGGTGCACGGGGTGTTCTGATACCAATTTCTTGCAGCAATTTGTACTACATTGTTCTTTTTTGTTTGTTGAATTGGACAGGATAGGTACATGTAGGCATTTGGTCCCTACAGGCATAGGCCAGTCTTGGGTACGCATGATTCTCTCACCAGTTTACTGGTATGTAATTGATAATCAATGTTATTCAATTCACCTTGTTGTGATGTTAGTGTCGCAGCTGATTGGTATACAGTACATCATACTTTAAACAATTTATTGTTGCATTGTGGAATTATACTGTAGGAGAGATGTTAAGCAGATAAAGTTAATGCATAGTTAACGTCAAATGCAATATGCAGCTTACATTTACATTTGGCATACGCTCTTATCCAGAGCGACTTACATAACCTTTATGTTAAAGAACTTTTCTGTCCTGATGACTTTGCACTGTCAGAAAACTTACTCATTGTTACAAATCCCTGACACCAAAAATTCTTCCTTAAATATAAAAAAAATTACTAAACCTTAAATTGATAAACACAAAGTTTTTATCAATTTAATATTAATGAGCTCATAAACATGTGAAAGACTTAAGGCAAATTGATAAGTGCTTAGAATAAAAATAAATACCTGTGTTTTGAATAGCTGACTCATTACAGAATATTTTTTTAAGTGAACAGGTTCCAGAAAACAACAAAACCTTGATTTGATAAATGCTACCAAAAATTGGAATTAACTACTTAATTTTCTTTGCTATGTCTTTCAAATGAAGTAATATTACATAGTTATAGAACCATTCATCTTAATTAAAGAAAGATTTTTACAAAGATGAAACAGTAGGGATAATGTGTTTTATTTTGAGCCTTTTATAACTTCACATACAGATAAAAACAATATCAAAATCCTTTTTAGCAATTTTTAAACAAGGTCATAAACTTTCTTATTCTCTGTAATATGTATAGATTCCTGCACACCTCGAACCTTAACATTGCACCAAGTTTTATATGTAGTAACTTTTGTATCTAACTACCTTTCTGCTGATAAGTGTAGCTGTCAGAGGCATGTATGGATCAGCCCTGCTGTCACACACACACAGCCTGCTAGGTAATTAAGGTGAAGAAAATTGCATAGATTGTGATGCTTTAGTTACCATGGCCTGTTCCAGCTCCCACAATTTAGCAAGCTGGTGTATTCCATTAAAAGTAGGAAGCTGGCTGACCGGGACTATTACTTCCTCCTAGGCCTGCATGCCACTGGGCTGTTTTTCTCCTTTTCACTATTTGCCATTACCTTCACAACTCAAACCATCCATCTTAGCTCCCCAACTCAGCCATGATTCCCCTGGTTTCTGTGGAGCTAATTGTGCAGAAACACAGTGGGAAGGGCCTCTAGCATTAAGCCCCATGTAGGAGGAGGAGAGAAAAATTTGTTGCCAGTGAAGGATGTGCCTTACTTTGTTTTATGGAAAATAGATGAATGAGGACAAAATAAGATAGAACTCGACAATTCTCAAAGGAGAAAGAAACCATCAGATTGAGGGCAATCCACCATAGAGACATTGTGTGTTTGTTCGGTATGATGTCTCATCCCATCTACTCTTAGATGAACACTGGAAGAGCATTGGAGAATGTTACTCATCAGTGATTTTTGTAGCTTTTTGTAGATTTGCTACTTTACAGCACAGCGTATCTGATTTACCTGGTGAGAAATGGCCCAAAATTAGAACTTGTAACTTTGAGCTTTGATTTGAAACAACATTTATGTTTTGATCTTTGCTTTTAAACAATTGATCCATCTTGGCATTAAAGTAATTGCTGTCATGTAACTTCTTACAGTAAGTCAAATCAGCGCCGTGTCAACAGTGAATACACCAGTGCTGTACCAAAGAAAGCAAACAGACCCAATACTGTGTAGGTAGGTAGGTAGGTAGGTAGGTAGGTAGGTAGATAGATAGATAGATAGATAGATAGATAGATAGATAGATAGATAGATAGATAGATAGATAGATAGATAGATAGATAGATAGATTGATTGATTGATTTATTTTGCATATACTGTATAAATCTAATTGGACTGTTTTAAATAAAATGCATCAATCCTGCCTGTGTTATAGATTAAACATAATGATGACCTGTTCCCAAATTGAAATATAATTTCAATTCATTTTCCCCCATTTATCTCAACTAAAAGAAATTAAATATATTTGTCACATTGGAATATTCATATTACAACTTACCTGAGAAACTAACGCACACATACTGTAGACTTATACACTCACATACAGTACACACTCACCACATACACACAAAACCTGATTGTGTGATTTCATTCAGTTGTAGTGACACCTAACAGGTTTCCCAGGCCAACACACATATAAAGTTTTGATAAATGAAGACTTTTGGAGAAAGCAATTAAAACCTTTCTGTAATATTACTTTAAATGGGACATATTGTACAGAGGTGACCTGTCTTTACCTGACGTCCTACTTGTTTTGATGCTTCTGGCCACTCAGAGATAATTTCCCAGCAGATTACTTTAATGGTAAGGTTAAAGTACATCAGGCAATTAAAGCTAGTTTTGCACTTTCTTCTAGATTCTTGTTTTGGTACAAGATATTGTCCCCAAGTAAAAAAAAAAAAAAAAGAAAGAAAGAAAGAAATATAATTTCTTCTATTTGTTCAATCGTGTCACTGTACATATTACAGCATGTATCTGAGCTTTTTTTCTGGCTATTTCTGACCAGCCTCAGCCTTTCACTCTTTGTGGTTCAATGGCATGCTTTCTCGGTTAAAACAATCAAGCAGCACTCAATGGTATAACCATTAAGATGTAAAATAGCTTGAAAGATACTCCTTAGTGTTTGGGAGGAATATTTGCAGGAAGGCCCAAATCAATGGTCCTTTACAGTCCACTGAGGCCATTGTCCAAGTGCAATTGGAAATCTTTGGGAAACTATTGGATGGCCAGAGGAGAGAGCGGGAGATGCATCACAGATAGTAAACCGCATGGAGGCAGAACAAATGAATTGCTCTTGTGAAGAATGCAAGCCCACATAGGCTTGTTTGCCTCTGGCTATTATCAAGTGACATCGCCAATGATTGTCTGGCTATTCCTTTCCTTAACAGTATCCCAAATAAATGCCAGCCTTTAGCCTGCCAGGCGATCGTTAGCTGGCTCTTGTGGGATAGAAGCCCAGCCTCAGGCCATCTCTGATCTCAGCCTGTGCCAAAGGCATTGGCTGTGCCAGCTTTGCAGTGGAGGACCTGTCACTGGGGGTCAGTGACTGCTCATAGACTTCCAAGGTCATTGTGGAACATGCTTGCCAGTGTTCACCCTTTACCTCTACTTTCTCCTGCTTACCTGTACAGTATCTCTTACTCATCTTAACTTTTAAATGTGATATTAAAAAAAGAGCCTTTAAATAAAGGACAGGTCTGGGATTGCAATTGAACTCAATAGCAGTACATAGCTTCTCAGAGAAGTCGAGCAGAAAGGATTTTATGCACCTTCAAGGACTCTTTAGGACCTGTTAGGGTCTAATTTCTATGCTTCTGCTTATGGATAACTGCTAAAAGGTCTTAAAGGTCTCTGGTTTGGCCTTTTTATTGTTTTTGTCTTAAAAATACTTTTTGTTTTTTTTAAAGATTGAGATCTTGTACTGGAAAATATTTTTCTATCAGATTTTTTTTCCAAATGTACAAGGAAGCCTGCACATACTGAGTATTTAATAATGGGATTTTGTAATCTCAAAGCTCAATATTTGAATAAACTCACAGGCCATGTAAGCATTTTATTTGGAACTAGGGATGGAATCTTCTGTGGATTATGCTAAATTTCTGTGTTATGATTGAATAATGATATGGTTGTACTGCGCCGTGCCTGCTGCCTCTATTATTGGCAGAGCTTCAAAGGGATTGAACTAACTTTGCATCTCAGAGGTCAGAGCCCTACACTGCTGATATGTATAGAAAAGAGGATATGGAGATGTGTGGCTTTGAAATAATAAATATCCAGGACATTCTGTGGCCCAGGCTAAGCATAAGACAAGCCAGAGATGCTCAGGGGTCAGAAGGATTTGAGGGGGGGTGGGGGGGGGGAAGGTCCTTGTAGAATTTTGCTTTGAGCGTATATGATGAAGACGTTGATGGTGTATGGGAAACCGATGGGATGCTTCTCCCACTCAAATGATCTGTCTCTCTAAATTGCAGCACTTTTCAAAATTTATTGTTCAATTTACTTTTGTACCCTTGATGATGATCAATAGAAACAGCTTTGTTCGCAGTGAGGATGTTTTCTCATCATTTTCTATTAGAATCTGATGGAGTGGGAAAAAGTCAAACCACAAAGCAATTATCCTCAACTGTAAAAAAACACAAATAATCATATAGACATTACTATTTAATTCTCAATACATATAATATACACATATCTTATTTTTTTATAATCAAATATAGGAAGCAATATTGAAAGAAATACATATAGCTCTTGTTACTGACTGCTTGAAAATTATGTTTTAATAGCTATTGCATATCTCAGTTATTGGGCATATTCTTTGGTTCAGTTAAATTTATTTAATATAATTTTTCCTAAGATTCATATTGTATAAATTTTATATTTTGCATGTTTTGCCCCAAAGGAGTTTCATGAGAGATCTCTTTTAGTACATACTGCAACACCGCAAAACATCAACACATTAACATTGATTATCAAGATCACGGGCACCCTAGGCTCACCCATGCTGACGGGGACCATCTAGTAGGATACCACAGAAAAGTCAATGCAGCAAAAAATGCTGAAAAAAGACCTTCAATGCTGGCTACAATAGAAAGATCACCGCATACTGGGCCTAGCAGGCAAGATCCCAATGTCACTGACCCGGCATCCAAACTTCCCAAATTCCAATCCGATTCAACATTCATTGGGTGCGTAGGACAAATTCATCCATGGCGGCCCCTAAAAGATTCACTTCCAATGTCCTGGTGCCAGAAAACACAGCACACCCCTAAAGGACTTCCGCTGAGGGGCAAGAGCCACCATGGCAGCACAAGGAGAACCTACTGTACACAACACTGGACATAATGTTTTCATTGCAATGTTATGGCTGATTGATGTCTATAGTGTATATCCTACTTAATGCAGTATTTCAAATTATTTTTAATATGAACAATTTAAATAATATAGAATTTTAATTTAGATGCAACAATTGGAAATCCATCCATACAGTTATATTAAAAAAAATTGTGGCAGCCCCACTTTTTATATATCGGTTTTAATGTTAGTGCTGATATTTACGCAGAGATGTAAGCTTAATTTATTCTGGACTGAGGAAACGGTGTGATCCCCGTAAGAGCAAAAAAAGTGAAGACTGAACAAGAAGAAAGTCTTAGTGAGAAATGCCTCGCATTCTTGATCACACAGTTACTGCAACGAATGCACACCCTTACACACTAACACATGCACATGCAGTATTTATATGGCGAGTGTACTTAATGGGGTCATTTATTACTTTAGATAGTAAAATGTGGCTATAAAACTACAAAAGTGCCAGCCTTTCCAAAGAACATTGCTTCTGTTGCATTTCTGGACATTGGCCTCTTAAAAATATATAAATAAATAAAATCAACTTTTATGTGCACTGCTGCTGATGTGCAGTATGCTCGATAATGTATGGTGGAATGGGAGTGGAATTAAGGAGGCATAATGCTTAGCGACTGTAAACCTCTCTGGTGTCTGTGTCCGTAGCTTATTCTTATTCACTCCCCCTTGTGCATGTAACATACACCGTAATAAAAAAAGATAGGAATGAGGATTATACATTTATAAATTCTACTGTTCAGATCAGCAAATTCCTGTCTTCTTGTTTTAATTATGACCTTTTATTGACTGTCACACCAGTTTTTTTTTGTGCACTGTTAGTGTAAAGACTTTAGGTGGAGATAATAAGAATAATAAATGAGTTTTGGTCTCATAAACATGGAACTCCAGAGCCCAACACACACACACACACACACACACACACACAAACTCCTCACCCTCCCTCTCTCTCCCTCTCTCTCTCTCTCTCTCTGCCTCTCTCTCTGTCTCTTCCTAGCCCATCTTATCCAAATCAATAGTTCATTATTTAAAAGCAAAGCATGCTTGTGCTGGTTACTACTCACCAGCCCAAGGCTGCTCAAGTCATAGGTCAGGGTGTAACTGACCCATGAGACCCTCTGTAAGGTCTGCATTAACAGTTAAGTTTGTCCAATTCCTCTGATTGTAAGTTCATTTAATGTGTTTTTATTATCTGTTAATGAGTACCTTTGGAACAGAATTTACCCCCAGTAATGAGCACAAATACCCAGTGTAATGAGGGTACATGCATCAAAATACATTACAGAACAATGATGCCTGCTCCAAGTGGACATACACTATATGAGAAGATATGATGCATTAAAAGACGTGATTAAATCAATACTATTTATTAATTTATTTATTTACAGTAGAGTAAAACAGTGAGCAGAAATTGCAATGCAATTGGATTGCCTAAGCCCTGGCCAGAACATGGTCTCTCTCTCTCTCTCTCTCTCTCTCTCGCTCTCTCTCTCTCTCTCTCTCTCTCTGTGTGTGTGTTTAAAAATGACTACATAGTGAATATTGCATAATACAGTAAGTGTCCTTTAAAATAGATTGCCTGGTGATACAATGGCATTGCCTTCTTTCTATGTCCCATGCATGTGACATTCAATTCACATAAACCTCTTCCACATAAACCTGAACAACATGATGTTTTTTGCAGAAACATGAAACCACACCTCTACAAACTGATAAATGAAGGTTATAAGTGGTTGAAGAAACAAAAGGAATTTTATAGACATGAATTGCATATTGGATAAACCAACACACATTAAAGGGTTTTATTCCTTTTACTCAGCAATTTGCTTTTATGCATTTTTTTTTTTTTACAACTTTTATTTATTAAAAAACGACACATTAAAATTATTCTCTTTTTAGTTATGCTGTGGAATTTATACAAAACATTTATAAAGTTAGATCTAGATACTACTACTACTACTACGTTTTTTTTTTTTCACAATTTTTTCAGCTCAATACTGATGTTCAAATGATCACTTACCAATTAGCTACTCAGTAGCTGCTAGAAATTAGCATGAACTTTAAAACAGATCATTTTTTCTTATTTTGGTTTCTCATTTGTCTAACAGTTTAGATGTTGTGTTCATGGTGGGTTAATCTTCTCTGTGTGCTTCAAATAGAAACTGACTTCATAGCAGACTACCTTCAGGGCAATAACACAAATATGGGTCTTTTAGACACCCTTTTTGTAAAAACTTTCGTTTTAGCTGTGCATGAAAAGGGTTTTTTTATGCCATGCTGCTTGTACTATTGCTTGCCAAGTTAAGAATCTTAAATGTCAGTGGCCTTGGTTTATACATTTTGACTTTCGCAGCATGATGGACTGTTTCAGATTTCAGATACTGGCCTGATATAAAAGGGGTTGATTTTTGGGTTAGTAATTATTACCTCTTCGTTCAGTAATTCTGTCCGCTTTCAATATGATTCAATGTGATTTTGCAGCCCAGTAACCTGAAAACGTAGCTCAGGGGGGAAAAAATCTCTTGCATTAATGTTTTAGACTTACATACTGTATGGGTTATTGAATGTATCCGCACACACAGAATGTACTGCTGAATGAGGTGGTATGGTGGTGTAGTGGGTGACACTGTGGCCTCGCACCCCCGGGGTTGAGAGATCGATTCCAGCCTCAGGTACAGTATGTGTGCATGGAGTTTGCATGTTCTCCCCGTGCTTAGTTGTTCCTCCTTGGTGTCCCTACAGAGTCCAAAGACAAGTAGAAGAGTAGGCTAATTAGCATTCCCAAATTTCCTGTAGTGTCTGAGTTAGTGTGTGTGCATGTGTGCACTGCGATGGATTGCCACCCTGTCCAGGTCTCCTGGGATAGGCTCCAGGCTTCCTGAGACCTTGTACAGGAGCGCTATAGAGAATGAATGTACAAATGTGTGTTTATAGTATGCTGTACAGTTTAATATGGAACAAATCAGTGTAGGACGTTCCATTTTCCTTTTGTCAATAATTTGTTAACCTTGCTTAACAGCAGATCAGATGTCGATATATACAGTAACAAAACAATGTATATATATTTGTTTGTTTGTTTACGCTGCTAGCACAGTCATTTCATAGCGCAAAAGGCTTATAATCTCAAATGGCCCCTGATAAATATATACTATGCATTTTAAATCACTTTGGCATAATATGTACCTTTGTTGCAGTTGATGAGTAATTGGTGTAATTGTAAAGCTGTTTTCTTGTGACTATACAGGCTTAGAGAATGTGTTGCTTTATGTGGCTCTAGTGAATCATGGAGCAGACGACATCTCCCAGCCCCTGTGCTAAATCATAATCCCCTGACCGTGCCTGTCCTTTGGGCAAGTTAACCCCATTGGTAAATCACTGTCATTTGTCATCAACTGACATAAGCTGCCACGGATGATTACGACAGTGTCATGTCCATGATACAATTATGTGGGCTTTATGACTGAGTGAGTCAAGTTTAGTGTTAGTCGTCCATTCCTCTCCTCTTCGACCACACCATATATCGATCGCTCACTCTTATACTCTATCAATCAAGATTATCCCTCTGGTGCCAGTGGCTTGAGATGAGCAGCACCTCGGCCCCATTTGAATGAGTATAGCGAGATACAATTACCATTACTTCTTTAAAAATAAAAAAGAGAAAAAAAGATCATTAATCTGAATTGGGTTGCAATGTGTGATGGGAACCTCTGCTGTGAAAATCATTATCATGTAATTAATCTGTAATCTGTAAAAAGTAATCTATAATTATTAGCTAACAATAATTAGGGGGCCTGAAGCCTATCTCAGGAGACTTGGGCCATGAGGTGGGGTTAATTCTGGATGGGGTGCTAATCCATGGCAGGGGCCACCAATTAGCCTAATCTTCATGTTTTTGGACTGTGGGAGAGAATCCGGAGGAAACCTACCAAGCACAGGGTTAACATGATGCACCCGATCAAACCCGGACTATGGAGGTGCAAGTTCTAACCACTATGTCATCGTGCCGCCCCAGTAGGCAGTTCTCTTATTTAAAAAAAAAAAAAAAACAAGTAATGAAATAAATGCACAATATCGTAATGTCCAAATGTCATGTCTGTGGAGACTTGTTCAGAGTTTTCTGGTTTTCAGCTCCCAAAAGCCTGCAAGTAGATGCATTAGAAACACTAAATTGCCCCTAGGAGTGAACATGTGTATGGCTGTATATATCTTTAAGGTTGTAATTCCACCTCATAGGTTTCAGATAAAACACTGACCATGGATAAAGAGGCTACTGAGGATAAAGTCATCTTACTTGTTTGCAATTTTGCAATGCAATATTGAAGTCATGGAGTTTACACAGTACAGCCTTGTGATCACTAGCACAGGACTGTGACCGCTTGGATTCAAAGCTCAGATTAATAGCTGAGTCAATAATAATAATAATAATAATAATATAGTGAAACAATTGCTCTTCCCACATGTATATGCATACGAGAGGGAGAAAGAGAGAAAAAGTGAAAGAGAGAGAGAGAGAGAGAGAGAGAGAGAGACACTATGCAATGCATTTGCTTATACAAAATGCTACTGTTTTTGATGTCAATATCTGGCACAACAATGCTGTTTAAGTGACTTTTTCAGCATCTCAGCGATGTTAAAATATGACTTTCTCTTGCTAAGATTTATACTATATATCCAGAAACATAGAAGGTCTGCTGCTGTTTGCAAAAATAGAAATATGAGTTCCTCCAGGGAAGAGCTCAAGGGAAGCTTTATGTTTTATTTACAATAAGCAAGCAATACATTTCATTGGGGGGTATGGGGCAGCTGGGGTTGAGAACTGGGGTGGGTTAAGAGGAGGAGCCCAGAACCACAATCAGTTGATATAAATAAAACAAGCAATTTGATGAAAATGCTGTAGAATGGGAATATAGGCAGTGCTGAGCCAGTGGATAGAGTTCTGCGCAGGCTTGTATCCATAAGCCTTACTTGCTTTGATAGTTTGAACACCCCAGTGGCCTGGCAATGCATTGGCTGCAGAATTGAACATACATATACTCTTCCCCTCTGGTATCAAGTATGAGAGTCAGCAGGCGACCAATATCCGGGAAGAGCAACATGTTTTATTTACCTCCATTTAAAGCAAATTCCCTTTGCTGTTGCAGCAGTTATGCAGGTGCTGCATTCACATATTGTTTTATTTGTCCCTCCATTTTTTATGCAGTGATTCATTTATGTAAAAGATCAAGAAGGCTGACAGAAATACAAAGATGAAAATATAGAAAGTAGAATTGAATGCTGTTTTGTTTATGGCTGCATTTTGTTTCACTTTATGCTAGCAAAAAAAGTAAAACACTCTATGTGCCGTAGGGAAGAGGTACAGTATGCAGTATATAGACAAATCTGAATGTAGATTTCTACTCTTCTATGCATATCTGTGTAGATTCCATTCACTTTTCTTAACTTGCTCCTAGCTGACAAGATAGTTTTCAAACTTTAATGTAAGTGCACCTTTGTTACTGAATTAAAAGCATATAGCCTAGGGTTTACCAATACTGCACTTTAAAGCTTTACTTTCTCACCTCTTAGATTTTGCTACAGAATCTACATTTTTTTTTTAAGTTCATATTTTACATATCACATAGTCACGTTTTGAAAATGTCCACTCTTCTAAAAAGCTGGCAGCTAAATTAAATACATATGAACATGCAATTTCTACCCATCACATCTGCTCTCTGAGATTGGTTTTAAATAAAGGACCCACAACCCATCTGTCTAAGCATCCAGAATGTATGGCATAGTTTAAACAGGTCTTGTTAAGAGACCGTCACCGTTCCAGCTTCCCCCCCACTAGAAGCTTGAAAGGCAGACTGAGCTGATCAAGTGTAAACTTAACGTAACATTTTTTGGAGGTGAAAGGAGACAGTTTTCAGATAGGCCAGGGCCTTGTTGATTGACAGGTGTAATTAAGGTGCTGGCATCGATGTAATATATTTCATTTATCGTGACCAGTTCTGCCACCAACTACTTCTTCCCCAACTCCAAATGAACGGTAGCCATCTCCCCCTGTCTTACATCAGTACCAAGCTCACGGCCATGACAGACACCGTCACCCCTGGACAGCCGTTTGGAAAACTGGTTATCCTCGGCTGATATCCTTCACTTGTCAGACCTCGATTTGCCATTCAGTTTAGCAGAACTGCCCTCCCTTACACCGCCCCCGCCCCCAGACTCCTCCAACACTTCCTTCATCCCCTTAGGAGTTCGCACACCCAATCTTCCACCTCTGTATCAGCGCGATGTGTGGAATGGAGGAGAAAAATGGATAAGAAAAAAGGGGGGAAAGCAGACATATCGATTTATCTGAAAGGCTCACTCAAACACCAGGAATGTCTGCTGACTTCAGCACTTCCCTTGTTGAGACGAAAAGAGCAGAGGATTAACAACTTCTGAAACTGACCCAAAAGACTGTGCTTCAGATTGCCTTAGGATCAGCTAATCTAGAATTGGCCTTGTGAAGAAGTAGAAGTAGAGATTCATTGTGATTTACAGTGTATTTTTCTTGTGTAAATCTCTAGAAGACCAGCCCACTCAACCATGGCTATGTAAATTTAATGCATAGATTATGCTACAGTTATTGCATAACAAAATTAAAAAGATTTTTTTTGCTGTGGTCATTTAAAGCTATAAATGTCCGATGTACTTATTTCTGAATTGCATATGAAGTAAAAATTGCAAAAAAGAAAGAATAACGTCTCAGTTACTTATTCTCTATACTGCTTATACTGGATATTATACTGGATATTGTACTTACTGTATCCTGTGCTTATCCAAGGGGACTTGGGGCAATAGGTGGGGTAGACGCTGTCAATCCATCGCGGGGCACACACACACACACACACACACACACACACACGCACACACACACACACACATACACACTATGAGCAATTTGTAGAAGTCAGTTACTGTAGCTGAATCTAGAATCTGCATGTTTTTGGACTGCGTGAGGAAACCAGAGTATGCAGAGACAACCAACCCGGCACGAGCAGAACAGGCAAACTCCATACACACAGACCCAAAGGAAGGACTCGAGCCCTTGTCCCTGGAGTAACGAGACCACAGTGCTAACCACTATGCCACCTCGCCTCCAAAAGAATTAATAGACATTTAAAGAGAGAAAAACTAAACAAAACCTGACAATACATACAAAATTTTGTTGAGTTGACACACATTCTACAGTACTTTCAGCAAGTTTAATGGAAACTTCTTCAATGTCTTCAATTTTCCCTTGACAAATGCCTTGGGAAGTTAGTAAGTCTTACCCAGAATAATAAATAATAAATAAATATGTATATAAATAAATAATAATAATAATAATAATAATAATAACCAACTTGATGTTAAAATAAATATTCTAGAGCTGTACAGTATAGCATCTACAGCTTTGTTAGTGTGAAAATGAATTGTGAAATCAGTTACTCTGCATACTGCCCGATCCCTGTGAGGGCTTATAATGCATGTGTTAAGCCGATAACTCTGACAGATTTGCACCAAACATCTGAAATTAGACTCAGTGCTTAGAGAGGCGGCTCACATTAGAGTGTTATTTGGCGGCTGTGCAAAACCAATTACTGGAGGGAAAAGAATCGTTAATTATTTAGCTTAGACCACACATTCCGCTTGGTAAACAAATTACCTGTAAAATACTATAAGCAAGACGACATGACGCTGAAATCATGTAAAGTTAGAGCTGCTTTGGAAAATTCATAACAACCCTTTGTGTAAAGGACATGTTAAAGGAACATTAAGGTTTCTTCTCTAATGGTTGTACAGAGGCAGTTGAAAAGATTTGATGGAAGAATCAAGGCCACCAAATTAACTAACTAAAGTTGGTATGTCATGATTTTTAAAGTGCATTTTGTCTTTCAAAAGTTATAATAATGTAGACATTGCATACATCTGATAGTAATTTATAAGAATAGTCAAGCCTTTGTTTGCCTAATTTCCTATATTATAAGGTTTAACTTTATAATATAGATTGCAGATCTTAAATCATTGCTGACAATCACTGACATTTCTTACTTTGTAACCAAAAGCCCTTCTTTACATAAGGCAGGCTATTCAAACAATTTAAACTCTTATTCAGATTGTGGTTATATACTGTAGCTGTCTAAGTAAATCCTTGCGTCTGGCCTTACTGTCAAGCCATGCTATAAAATGATTCAGCATCTTACCTAAATATACTGTGTAAGTGTTATGTTTTGATCCAATCCACTATATTATACTGTATAGTTTTGGATCAGATAGCTTATAATTGTAGGTGTGCTCTAAAAGTGACTCGCTTTATTTTCTTTAGGCTATTCGAAATGTCTTTTCCAAATGGAGTCCATGTAACGTGAGAATAAATATATGGACCTAGCACTGGTTCACTGGTCACAGCACACGTTACTATTACATTTAACGATTTTGTAAATTGCAGTGTCATCATCCATAGTGCCAAGGCATAAATGTATACTTTAGCCCAGATTCAATCATTAAACTTGCTTACAGTGAAGACGAATTAAGCAATTATGAAATGTTTGTCCATTTGAATTGCCACATTATGTTAACAAAGAAGTGATGTATTAAAGTTCCTTAGTAGTGGAAGTATGGTGTCTTTTATGGACCACTGAACATGAATTAAAGCACTAAGCCACAAGAGGGCATGCGTTACAGTGGTTTTTATTATGGAAATTATAATGGTGGTCTTGGACAGGACATAACGTGGATTAACTGGATTGAAAGTGAAAGTGGTTTACGAATGTGGTAAAAACCATTTCTCGTACAAAACAAAGTCTGTTAACAGTGAACTTTGGTTGCTACAGTATGCAGTATAATTGGCAAAGATCAGACAAAACATACATATGATGCTTGTATTGGTATGAATTCTAGCACATTAATACAGAACTCAAATACTGTATTATGATGCGGTGCATATATTAAGAATTATACAATCAGATTTAAGGGAAATAAAATGACACTAAAACACTTTCTGTGAGTTTGACTTTGTATTGAAGTGCCCATCCAAATAACCTTCATTTGATGTGGTTGTGTTTGTACCAGGACACTCCTCCATTGCTCTTCGACTGAGATAATTATGTTTTGCTGGGAGCGTGTGCATAGCAAAGGCAACAGCAGCAGCAGCTGTGCAGGGACACTAAAACTAATTGAACAATGCGCAGTGGAGATGTCAGGGCACAAAAAGGCTTGCAAGCCATTTGGACAGCGGTGCCATTTAAGAATCAATAAAGCAACAGCCATTCGAGGTGTGAATGCATCTTCAGTTCATTGTCTTTCCGCTATTGTCAGCAGAACGACCCTGCTTTATGTCCACCAATCATCTCTCAGCCGCAGCCAGCGCCTCCATCCAGTTGCCACAACTCACAGCTCCCCTTGAGAGAGCACAGCACTGCTTGGTAATGGGAAACTCACAGATGAACACACACACATACACACACACACACACAAACGCATGCACACTTTTTTGTGGCCTCAACCACAAACCGATTCTGAGGTATAGGTGGTAAAAGTGCATGTTACAGCTTAGTACGTGACCATCATGAATCTCATGATTGACATATTGCAGTGGCATGTAAATTTGCCTAATGCTACATACACTGTGGGTTTTAGTGGTGAATCTAAGCTGGGCTTTATGAGGGACTCTTTTCGGAGGCCTCTATGTTACCATAATGGACAGCCTTTTAGCTCCCTCGCTATAATCATAAATTTAGCGTCTCTGAGTGCAGATGGTCTATAACCATGCATCACCATCAGACCCGTACCGGACAGAACCCAGCAAGGAATCCTTCATCCTGCCTCTCTCTCTCTCTCTCTCTCTCTCTCTCTCTCTATTTCTCTTTTACTCTCTCTTTTACTCTCTCTTTTACTCTCTCTCTCTCTGTCCACATTGCCTTTACTTTCTGCAAACTAAACAGATATGCTAGGCTGCTGAAATTTGTTTCCACTCCCAGCACTCGCTGCAGTTTGGCTCCAATAAAATGAAAGGCGGGTGATGGATGGACCTCTGTAAAACGGGATTATGTAATCGGCAACTTGCACTCTCCACTTCGCCCACAAAGAATCCTAGCCAGGGAAGAGCAATTAAATGAAAAGGGGTGGTGGAAGGCCTGACCTTATAGGTGTGTGTGTGTGTGTGTGTGTGTGTGTCCCAGTTGAATGGTTGGCATGTTTCACATCCAGCACACTCTATCAGACTCCCACTCAATCACTTTAAGATAGAGGCAGGATTCCTCCATTCAGCCAGACAGACAGGAAGAGAAACCTCCAATAGGGTGGAAACATTCCAACTTGAATAGGTTTAACAGTTAATAGCATACTAGTGTTTAAAATTGTGTACCTGGCATATAAAGAATATCTGTCACTTTTACTTAGTAACCGCAGTGATTTATTTCTCAGCAAATTTTTTGCCAAAATCTGTCCTGCATATCTTGGATTGACATCGCATATTCAATGAGTGTGATTTGTTAGTGGCCATGTTAATCACTACCTAAAGAGATCCCTCCTAGCATGCTTTTTTGCCTGTAAAAAGGAGACAAGACCTGATCTTGGCGCCTTTGTTTAATCACCCAGGACATTTTAATGGCTCATCAGAAAATGGTGAAATATGACTGGAGGCTAACTGATCCAAAAATACCCATAAATCCCCATCCAGGGAGCTGTTGTTGGGGTCTGCGGGGGGTAATCCATAACTCTGGCAGCTCGGATAAAGGAAGAACGATTAAAATAATGAGTGGGCTGATTAATCTTTACATTAAATATTAAAAGCTCCTGGGGGTGGTCATCACACACGTGAGTGGTGATGAATGTCTGATGTGAGTGCGTACGGTACAGTCTGGCCAGTATTAGGTGTGTTTTTGTTAGCAGCTGGTGGTGAAGTATAACAGCAAAGTGAATGCTGCACATTAACCCTGTATTCCCTGATGAATTTGCTGCTCCTTTTGTTTTTGACATTATTAATTGCCAGGCACTTTGGAGAAGGAACGATCCATATTTAGGATGGTTTAAAATTTTTTGCTCAAGTCACATCACACTGTATGGCTAAGTCCTTGGACGTGATGTCACAAGATTCTGGGACCATTGTCACTTTCAATTTTTTTCTAATTTTTACAAATTTCTTTTGTTTTTCTTCTATATTTCTATATTTCGTAATATTTTTATTATACCCTTATTTGTACAGTTAATTTTACTAGTTAAATTAATTTTCTTTCATATTTCTTTTTATGGCGGCACGGTGGTGTAGTGGTTAGCACTGTCGCCTTGCACCTCCAGGGTCTGGGTTCGATTCCCTGGCCAGGCTCGATTCCCGTCTCTGTGTGCATGGAGTTTGCATGTTCTCCCCGTGCTTGGTGGGTTTCCTCCGGGTACTCCGGTTTCCTCCCACAGTCCAAAGATATGCAGGTTAGGCTAATTGACGTTCCTAAATTGCCCGTAGTGTGTGATTGGGTGTGTGAGTGTGTGTATGTGTGTGTGCCCTGCGATGGATTGGCACCCTGTCCAGGGTGTACCCCGACTAGTGCCCGAAGTCTCCTGGGATAGGCTCCAGGCCCCCCGCGACCCTGAACAAAGGATTAAGCGGTATAGAAAATGAATGAATGAATGAATGAATTTCTTTTTATTCATATTTATTTCTTACGTATAAGATTTATTTTAAGGTCACTGGCGGTCGTATAAGCATTTCACTGCATATCATACTGTGTATGACTGTGTATGTAACAAATAGAATTTGAATTTGAATTTGAATTTAACTCAGTTTTCTCTTGCCTTCGCTAACTCAGTTAGCCCCCATTGCCCCTTTTCATATATTTGTTTTCTAACAGTAAAATAAGTTAAAATTTAAAATTCTTAATTTAAAGTAACTCATTAAGAATCAGTTCTTTTCTATGAGGGGCATTTAAGTGAAACCAGGACTTCTGATGAAATTTCTTATGGATTAAGCCATAAAACTGACTTCAAGTGCAGTGCAGTGATTAGACTCTTAGTGGCAGTAAAATATCTGAAGAGTGCAAACGTTTTAAAGCAAGCCATACGTCCGTGAACGACGATCCTGGCCAGGATGGCTCAGAGCCCACTGCGGTTCTTCCTGTGAGCATTCAGCGAGTGGAACGCTTGATCCTTGAAAACTGACGAATGACTTATCACTAACTTGCAGAAGAGTCATTGCAATCATTCACGAACACGTCATACAGGAATGTAATGGAAGAGTGCAGAAGAGTCATTACAGGAACTCGACTGGGAGATACTGTACATGCCCTGTGCAGTCCTTGCTCCAAACCATTTCCACATTTTTGGGCCATTAAAGGAGTTCCTGGGAGGCCAGGTTTTCAGATGTGAAGCAGACAATCTGATCATGGCTCCGGTATACTGGAAATGCTTTCTACCTTGATGGTATGTATCCAAGCACTAGTGAAACACTGGTATAAGTGCATTAGTGTAGCAGGGGATTATGTAGAGAAATAAAGGGAGTTTTTACTCCCGTAACTGCTGTATATTCTATTATTCTGCATAATCAGTAATCCTGGTTAAAAATACCTCACCCTTTATGCTTGTATCTACTTTTCGTGTTCTTCCAGTGGATCACATTGTTGCATGAGTGAGGCAGTAGTTCAAGTGCTGGAAAGTCAGAGCAAGATGCGTCAGAAGACATAGAATAAAATGCACCTTGGCCACAAAAGAGCCCACAGTACTGTATGTTTGACATTGATGCTAAATTTATTAAAACTATCGAAATGTTGCTTTAAAAAGCCAGTGTGAAATTATGGAACGGTCAACCACAGTACTGTAAAGTGCAGGACTGAGGAGGAGTTGTAATGTAATGTAATGTAATGAAGATAACGTTTCTAATAAATGAAGTTCTTATTTAATAAAGGCTTGTGTCCAAACAAGTAAACAGTGAGAACAGCATTAATATGGCTAAATTGAAAATTGATTACAGATATACTGGAGTCTACAAACTGACTGGACACAGTACGAACTTACAGTCGAAGGATGTTGTAATGTATGTCTCCCTGGACCTGGAGCTAACAAGCTTTTTTGGACATGTTCAAAAATAGCCTGGTGAGGATGTGGTTGATGCAAGATGCAAGGAAGAAAATATTAAGATAATAGTAACTACAGAATTGACCAGTTAATGATGTAACTAACACCACATAGGGACTTTATTGATGTACAGTACTACAAGCATGGTGCAGACGGGGAAGACTGGATGGGGTTCTGACTGAATTGTCAATAGGATGTCACTGTGTTGTTGCTCTTCAAGTTGTTCTATGACTATGGTAGGTCCATGCCTCATTGTAGGACACCACCTTAAGTTGATATTTGGTACAATTTAGTACAAAGACTGGATCCAATTCCTCACACCATCACTTTGTGATGAAAACCACTGTGCATATCACAATATTGATACCAACCCAGCAGGTTAAATGCCTGGGAAAGAGCGTGATATGATATAATCAGACCTGATATGATATAATCAGACCTAAGAGTGTAACTTGGTTCAATCTCATTGGATGTGGAGCCACATGATCATGTGTGTGAGAGGAATGTCTTCGTGACAACATGATATAGGCATAAAGAACCTCACATGGCCATTTTGACTCTGTGTACCTGCTTTATTTAGCTTTTTAGGATGGTCTTCATCAGAATGTGAGGGCCCCTAAGATAGGATAAGATGTGTCTAAGATAAGATCAAATAAGTGATTTTATTGTATTTCATGTTTATTCTGGGCTGTTTTCATGTGTGAAAATCGCTATTGCTACTGTAGATGTGTGTGTGTCCCAGTTGACCAACACTGTTTTAAATTATCTGGTACATGTGCATAATATTTTCATCACAGTCAGTCTCATTTATAACATACAGTTTTCATGCATAATTAAACCTGAAAATGCAAACAGCTTAGTACTCATTTCCCCACATTCTCAGTAAACTAAGCTAGCTAGTGGTTAAATAATTCAAGATATACACTGACTAGTGTTCAGTGTCCACAATGATTATTATTGTTTTAGGTGCTCATAGTGTAGAGTTGTGAGCAGTCATGTTTTTTTGAATGGAGTCAGTCCCTTTCTCAGCATCAGTCGAAGCTCAGGCCTGTCAACCATAGCAGCAAACACTGGCTCTAAATAGACTGAGAAAGGAAATGGGGCTGTAATAAAAGCAGTGACAGATCCCCCAACATCCCAGCCACAACGCTTGTCTTGCACTAACCCGTGAAATCGAGTTCATCCTAAAAATGTATGAGCACGCTACACGCTACTCTCGCTTGTCTGATAATTTCACTCACACACCAACACATCCATCGCAGATACAATCCCACATATGCCTTTCATACCTATTTAAGCATTTAAGGAGTTACAAATTCTTAAAGGCTGATTTAAACTTCTGCGTCAAGTCTACGCCATAAAGCATAGCCACGAACCCTACAGTGTACGGCCTCGGGCGTGGCCTGTACTATATGTACCTCCTCAGAAATGAAACTCCAATAAGATCCGCTCAGTTTCATTCTCCACTTTTTTGTAGTACCCAAAAGATCTCAACAGAGAGTGGCCAAGAGACTCTGCATGGTAGCATAGAATCCCCACCGCCAACTAGAGGCTCGGCAGTGTAATTGCAGTGTAACAGAGACACATCATGTATACAGTAAATGCTTACACAATGACATAGGGCACTGATTTTGCTTAAAGCACTCAATGCTTATGAAGAAGTGACAATAACTATTTACCCATATCTATATCTACATTGTGTTTAAAATATTGCTATGTATATTGTGGTTTGTAACTTGAAGTGGGTGCGACTTTATTAAGCTTTTTTTTTTTCACAGTCATTTCTAATTAAATCAATGTGTTGGTTCAATTTTTCAAAATCTTGACACCTTGACTGGTGAAAAATACTAATGAAAAATGAATTACAGCTATACCTTCATAAACTTTTTGTGATACCAGTCTCTTTGCAAACCTTCCTGGCTCGCTTTTTTTTAAAGTATGCATAATTGTATGAGGCAGGCGAAGCTTGGTGGTTAAGATGTTAGATTACTGATTAGAACATCCCAGTTTGGGCCCCAGCACTGCCGGGTTGTATATCATATACAACCCGGCCCCAGAAGAAGCTGCCAATGAAATGAAAAATATCTCTCCAGGAAAGGGAGTATTTGTCGCCCAATGTGCCTGTTGGTACACAGATGGGCCGATACCCTCCCTCTCCCGATAATGAGAACACATTATGTGTTTATTCTAAGGTATTCATATTCAGTTACATGCTTGGTCGTGAAATGTTCTCTTGAGTGCTTTTCTCTTTGTATCTTACATACTGTATATTTAATATGACTAGTGAGAGATCCAGAAATGCAGAAGTTTGTTCAAACTCTATCATTTACAGTGCATGTGCTGTTGGATGCCACATGGCCATACAGTAAATCTTAACTACATGTTTATTTGTAATAGTGCACGCTGCATTAGTGTATTTTTAAGATCCCAGGCAATAATTTTGTGACATTAAGGTTGCTTTTCTTTTCTTTTTTTTTTCCAAGGGTTGAATTGCATAGTTTTTCTTCACAGACTACTTGACAGCATTGCTTTCTGTAAATGCACTATTTGTCGATTATTACATTTAGTGCTCTTCTAAATATGCATATTGACATTAATTCAGATATTATAGAAAACACTTCAGTGCTGTAGGACCGTGATCTATCTTTTTCACTTTCCTTCTTTGCTCTCTGATAAAATGCTCACATTGCTGCAGGACAAGGTTGTGGTGCCAGTTTAAATTTTCAATAATTGTAGATCACTCAGGCAGTTGAACAATAAACAATAAATAAAGTTGTTTTGAGGGGGGGAATAGGCTATGTACACCACAGTCTGACTTCAACTAATTAAAAACCAATCTAGCATGGATTAAGGGTTTCTGGTGATGAAAGCATTTTACTTGGTGTAAAAAAAAAAAGAAGAAGAAAAAAAATGCTTACTCTGCCAAAGTAATCAGAGTCAGTAGCTCAGGTCCAGATGCAGCTCCCGTGTTTGCACCAGGAATCTTCCATGTTTGCACTCGCAACATAATTATAGCCATTCCATAATACAATGATATACTGTAGTTTTCCAATGAAAACCAGATGACAGTTTAACTGCCTTCAACGATGGCTTGATTTTCAATTTAACACCTCACTAAATCGGCACTGCTTCGAAATAATTACTATAAAATCCAGTTTTCATCTCGCACTATAAAGCCAGCTCGTGTTGTTCTCCTGATCCGGATGAGAAAAAAGTTTCCAATGGGCAACTAACGGCATTTTGTGATCAGAAGCTTGATCTCCTTGGTCTCCCCATCCCCCACATCCCCAACACAGCCCCAGTGATGGATTTTTACAGCCTGCTTTACACCCTTGTTACTTTTTAGTGTTTATTTATGTTTTCCTAAATCATCTCAAATTGGAAATAAACCATGTCGTTGTTTATGCGTTTGTTTGTTGCTGTTTTTGTTCTCGTCTTGTATTTTTGCCTTCTCTTTATGATAAATCGTAATTCATATTAAGTTCCCTCCTCGCACTAATTCCATTTTTTTGCCTTACCTTGTATGTTTTGCCTTTCACATCGTATTTAGTTAATCCTACATGAACTAGTATCGCAGTAACAATATGATTCAAATGAGAATCTTTTTCAGAAAAGAGATGGTGATTACTGTAGTACTGCGTTGTCTTTGCAATTGAACCCACATCAGGCTGTGCTGGAGGACAACCCATAGGTGGCAGAAGTACAGAAACTTAATATTCAAGTAAAAGTACAAATAAAGTGGAACCTCGGTTCACAAATATCATTTATATTTGTGTATATATAATATATATTTATTAAAGTTCTGTTTGTAACCCGATTTGGTCGTACACAGATTCCGAGTACATGTAAATACGATCTGTTTTCTATCACTATGAACTATATTTAAATTGTGATTTATTTTGTGTACATCACAAAGTATACAACAAAATATGACAAATCTCGTAAAGGCTCAGGCGTCACTCCACTTAGCATAAAATTATTTTATCATGTGTGCGATTTGCAACCATGGACTGAGCAAAACTGTTGCTGGGTGACGCACTCATGCCTACTGGTTTGTGTTCTGTAGAGGAGTTCGTGAACAGGGACAAATTTTAGGCAATCATCAAGTGTCCGATTTGTTCATAGTCGGGAGCGAACAAATGTGGAAAGTAGTTCACTACAAGCAGAAGTGGCACTGTAATAAGCTACATTGGTAGCTCAGCTAGCTAGTTGCTACCACTGCTACCCCTGTATAACTCATCCGTCTAAGAACCTCTTTAAGTGGAGGCCAATGGTGATTACCATTGTGTTTATTCCCATTTTACGACCGCGGTAGGACCTCCGGTCAACAATCACACGTGTATTACCCTGTATAATGCAATTAGTATATGCAATTAAGCATGGCATACTGCAAGCATACAGAATACAATATTCAAGATTCAAAGAACTTTATTCTTCCCAGAGGGAAATTGCTTATTCTTGGTTACAGTTGCTCACAGTTGTTATTTAAAAGAAAATAAATAAATAAATAAAAATAATAATAAAAAAAAAAAACAGAATAAATATAAAGAGTTCTAAAACAGCAAGTTCCTAAAATCTGACCTGTGCATTTGTAAATATTGCACAGTAATCTAATATATGTATGTAATATTGATTAAAGGTTAAAGGATGTGTCAAAACATTCTAATTATAAGCTTGTTATTAAAAATAAGATTGTTATTGGCTTGAAAGGCAAACAAGTTTACAGCCTTTTGCTTAGTATGTTAGCTAGTTATCTAGAACACGTTTAATCATACCTTAACAACTGTTTGAGAAAATGAACCAAAAATAATCTAAAGTCCAGAGACAAATTGCATGGAATATGTTCCCAGGATAGGCTGCACGGTGGTGTAGTGGTTAGCACTGTCGCCTTGCACCTCCAGGGTCCGGTTACGATTCCCGGCCAGTCTCAATTCCCGTCTCTGTGTGCATGGAGTTTGCATGTTCTACCCGTGCTTGTTGGGTTTCCTCCGGGTACTCCGGTTTCCTCCCACAGTCCAAAGACATGCAGATTAGGCTAATTGGCGTTCCCAATTTGACCATAGTGTGTGAATGAGTGTGTGTGTGTGTGTGCTCTGCGATGGATTGGCACGCTGTCCAGAGTGTACCCTGCCTCGTGCCCTGAGTCTCCTGGGATAGGCTCCAGGTCCCCCGCGACCCTAAATACAGGATAAAGCGGTATAGAAGATGAATGAATGAATGTTCCCAGGATCAGTCGTTCCAAAACGTTGAGTCGCCCTTACAACAACCCACTCCACCTTAACCCATCCCAGCCCATACAAACAAAACAAACGAATAAATTGATCTTTTTTTAATACTTATCTATGAAGACTTACAGCAAGTGTGTAATTATATATCTTATTTCCATCCATTTATCCAGGAACCTGTGTAGTCCAACTAGGGACCATGGAGTCCAATAGTGATCACCACAGTGTTTATTCCCATTCCCATTTTACAATGGTAGTGCCTTGGTAACACTTGAACCTGGACTCTGGAAGTTCAAGGCAACAGTGCTAACCAATAAGCCACCGCCCCGCCATGATCGTATTAAATCTAATTCCAACAAGCTTACAACCTCATAAGAGACAAACGCATCCTCTGTGATCTTTGGTGCCCCCCCATGGACCCCAGGTTGGGAACTAGAGGCCTAGATAACCATCTGTCACTTTGGTGTGCTATACAGTAGTAACTATTCTATGCATTCATAATGTCCCACCAGTCATTAACTTTTAAACTTAGACTAGTTGAATTGTTTTGTTTCTGTCCTTCCCACATGAGGTGTAGCTCGGTCTATGATATTGTGTGAGGAACAATGTAAATAGTAGTGTTTAGATTAGAAGATAGTCTAGGGACTAAAAGCACAGGTTTTTCATTTAGAAAATGTACTGAGCAGAAGTAAAGATACACAAAAGCGCTTAAGTGCAGTAACAGAGTAATTGGACTTTATTACTTGCCATTTCTGAAGACAGCCCACATTCTGACTATTTTTGTCAACTTCTTGACAGTTAAATCAGCAACACGGCGAACTAGAAAAGCAGCCGGAGTTTATTCCGGGTCTTTATCACAGATGACAAGTTTTAGAGAAATTCTGTGTGTTATACATTATTCAACCCCATTGCACTTCCTCATACCCCCCATGTGCCGCATGTGTCCACGGCAGTCGTTACATCCCACTGTATTATTTATCAGAGCAGGCAGTTAATGGCGGAGTCTCCGGAGTGGCCTGGCATTTGGGAACTCTCATTAACATTTGCTACATGTGGTTGAGCAGGGCTGCTGGGGAGCGCTCGCAGCACTCATATATCTCAGCCAGACCGCCATGGCACGAGCCACTATTTACTGCTTACCTTGTGCAATATGAGACAAAGGATATCACGTCTGGCTCCAACTAATATTTCAGTTACACTAATGTTCAGAAGAGAGGGGTGACCCAACAGAGTTGTTTCACTCTACATAATACATGTAGCAGTTTGTATGCAGACGTTTGTGCCATAATGTTATAGTCGGATAGTGTTTAGCCTAGAGGAAATCTGAAAAATGTAAGCCGAAGAATGGATCAAAACTAACTCTGAGAACTCAAATTAACAAAAAAGGGAAAAAAGAGACAGAACAGTCATTATACATCGTACACTGTTATGTATACTAAGGACTCAAAACCTTGATGAGAATACGAAATACTTGCCTTTGGGATTTAATGAAATTTTTTAAATGTTATTACAGTACTTTACGATTCTTTGATGGGATTTGAATAGAGTGTGTTTTAAATTGACGAATTATAGGGGTAACAAGAAATAAGTCAAACTATTACAGTAACAGGTAAACAAGAACAGGAAACATTAATCACTACTGAGGGAGGTAAATGAGAAAATACAGAGAGAATAAGAAGTGCTCAGGGATAGAACAATGGCAGACAATGGTTTTGGTCTGGTGTCTGTGCTTTGCGTGCCATGTTACTGTACCATTTGCATGTTTTCTTCAGGTTCTATTTTTTTCTCCCACTTTTTTAAAAACATTTTGGTAGTTTAACTGTCCATACATCTGTCTATCTGGGCCTGGATGAACGTCTGAACATGTACAAAGGCTTGGCTTTCCATCCAACATCAAATCTCCTGTGTTGTCCCGGCGTTCACATTGAGAAGAATAAAGATGAAGATCAAATTAATTAATTACTCAATATTTGTTCAAAGATACAGTAGGACGGTTATGATTAGAGGCTGATAAGTGATGAACTTTTCTTCTTACTTAAATAATATACAGCTTCATCCCTTTTCCTTCATTTAATGTAAATTCTTACTGTATGTATTTTTGAGATTGACTGCTCATACCAGGCTTTATGTTAGAAATCTTAATACCACTTCGATTGGATCTGCTCCCAGAGCGGTCACAAAATATCCCCTATATGCACTGACACTATAGAGGGCTCAGCTTCTACCACCTGATTATGCAAAATCAAATTACTGGCTGTAATTAGCCTCATTTTTTCCAGACTTGCCTTTCAGCCTCCAGAGGAGATGTACAGTATTTGATCTGTCATTCACTACTGTTTCCAGGTCAGGGTGGCCAACAGATCGACGGTCTATAACTGTGTGTGTGTGTGTGTGTGTGTGAGGATATTAACAGTGTGAAGGCAGAATGAATGGAGTAACAGCTCTATTCAGTGTGCCCTGTTGCATGCTAGTCTAATCTGCTTTGTAAAGCCATGGAGAATCCAGAAGGATTCTGATGGAACATTACAAATTCAAATTGTCCTTTTGTGTTCGGGCACAGCTCTGGGCAGTTTTCTCCCTTTTCTTTCATCTACCTCTCATTTGGTGTTGAACGGACATGTTCCTCAAATATACTTTTATCTGCCTCCTTTCTTTTCTCTGATTGCGCAATGTATACAAGTAAATAGTGGATACTAGGCTCCCCTTTGATTGATAAAATGTGTGTTACTAAATCAATATAGCCTCCCACGCTACCACACTGTCCTCGCTAATAGCATAAAGCTTACTTCGGGCTGTAAACAATCCTTTGGAAATAGAAACAAAATTCTAGACACTGTCCCTTTTGTTTTGATGTAGGGTCATCTTATTAAATGTTACTCTGCGGTCTGTAGTCTGAGGGTCAAATGACAATAGTAGTCACATTAGATCACAAGAAAAGGAAGCTGTCCTTGCAAATGGTGAGACTGGCAGCAAGTACTGTACTGTATACTGTATCTGCACATGTCGTGTAATGCAGGGGAATTTAACTTTCAATTTTTAAAGATCCATTTGAATAAATTTCCTTGGTCATGACGACTCGGATTAGCAACTACCTTGACTGGATGACAATGATGAACCCCTTTTATATCTAAATAAAATCTATATAATTATATATATATATATATATATATATATATATATATATATATATATATATATATATATATAAACAATTACAATTGTCATATGCAAAGATATTTAAAAAAATCACTGAATTAAATTTATTATTATTACATACATGTATTACACACATACAGTACATTTCGATACCACATATTAATATTTAACCAATCATTATTACTTTATAGCTATGAATATGACATAAGGGAGAATAAACACTGTTTATTCACCATTAAACATTTGCATTATTTTTACACAAAAGGAGACAAGTTACTGGTTCACTAATCAAAGGGTGAAAAAAAAAGAATAATCTATGGGAGGCTCTGCTTTCTGACACAATGCATTTAGTTTTATAGTTAGGCTGCAATCTGTTGAGCTGCCTTTAGCTAAATAATTAACATAAATGCATGTTACTGTACAAACTGCAACAGATGAACTGCTCTGTAGATTCTTGGAAATCTCTAACTCAAATACTACTGCATTTATTTTTATTGTATATACATGGTACATTCATTCATTCATTCATCTTCTATACCGCTTTATCCTGTATTTAGGGTCGCGGGGACCTGGAGCCTATCCCAGGAGACTCTGGGCACGAGGCAGGGTACACCCTGGACAGGGTGCCAATCCATCGCAGAGCACACATACACACACACTCACACACCCAATCACACACTACGGTCAATTTGGGAACGCCAATTAGCCTAACCTGCATATCTTTGGACTGTGGGAGGAAACCGGAGAACCCGGAGGAAACCCACCAAGCACGGGGAGAACATGCAAACTCCATGCACACAGAGACGGGAATCGAACCTGGATGGGGAAACAAACCTGGGACCTGGAGGTGCAAGGCGACAGTGCTAACCACTACACCACCGTGCCGCCATACATGGTACAGTGTGGTGAAATTATTTTCTGGCTCCACATCTGGACACGGACAACACCTGTGTTAATGAATCACATTGTTCAAAGTCATGAACTCAAACAATGTTGGCAGCATTTCTGTGGTGTACAGTAGCTTCAACCCCCAGCAGCAAGCGCATATTCACTTTATAGTTAAGTCATTGCATTATGACACTGCTTTGCACAATACTACTCCACCCCAATTAATGAATTGGTGTTTAGGAAACTGAATTTCTTGGCAAACAGTCTTTATTATTATTATTATTATTATTATTATTATTGCAATTTTTTCCAGTGTCAGCATAGCATATGTGATTGCTGTTTTATTGTTTTTGCTACAGTGATCTTCAGTTCTGTGTTATTTATCCTCTTTTTACTATCCAAATAATTAATGAGCACAACAGGAAAAGAAACAAATATTAATTATTTGTGATGAAATAACAAATTGTTTTGGCTGCGTTCCCAAAATGCTCCAGCAATTGCATAGCAATTCATTACACACAGAGAGAAGCTGGAGGAAAACGAGGGACCAAGAGCTATGCTCTGTGGGAATGAAATCAATACAGACAGGGTGTGTGTGGGTGTGTGTAGTGTGTTTGTGTATCGCAGAGAATGAGAGAGAGAGAGAGAGAGAGAGATCTGTAGGGACTAGATCAATATATTCTCAAGGGTTCAATGTCTGAGGAGCATCTAGACACACATAGAAATGCACATCATACATCATATAGAGCTTTAGCAAAGTTTTTCACATCTCACACATTAATTTTTCTACAGGAACATATGCAATCTGTATTATCAGTGACAATAAAATAATTATTATAATGCATTTTAAGATTCTATCATGTCATCTTGGTATGTACTGTATGAGTAACTGCTTTTGCTTAATAGGACAGATTTGTTACTGTTTGTTGCGAACAATTGTGGTGGCTTTCTCGCAGCCGTTTTTTTAACTGTCTGATGCAGTTCATTTCATTGACCAAAACAATTACAATCTTTTGTACACACCATGGATTTTTTTTTATTGTTTAAGGCTCAGCACCTTGCCTGATATAATGTGCTACACCTGCACACTTTTTTGTGAGCATATGGACGCGTCCAGGGAGTTGTTGATATGCCGTGTGCAGCTTATTTCTTCCCCAATCTGAGGAACAATTTTTGGGCTTACATGTAGAAATTCACCAGGAATTCGTTCCTGCTGAGACAGGACAGGATTTCCCAGAGGAGGTCCAGTTTTTCGGACTTCACATCTACTCTTGACCGCAGAAAAGCAACAGCTGAAAGGAGTGAAACAGAAGATCTTTTCTAAGTATATATATTTAAACACCCCTACTCTATACATCATCGTAATGTTAACTGTTTGATGAAACAGTAGAACAACATTTTTATCAAGCTTTGTGGATATTGCTCAGGCACTATACATAATTAATCAGAATAGCCTTCAATAGAGGCTATTAAGATGGTGTAATTATGGTAATGTACAGAAATAGCCATTTTGGCCAATTGCTTTGTGTGTGTGTGTGGACATTGTTCTGTGCTCAGAGGATTCTCACACTTTCTGTTTCAACCTGATTAATGCTTCTCTTTATTTATCACACTGTAACAGTAGATGAGATTGTTATGAGGAAACACATGGTATCACACACACACACACACACACACACACACATACTGTACACACACACACACACACACACACACACACAGCGAGAGAAAGAGACGGCTAATGGAGTGATCTAGTCTCCTCCTGTCTGTCTTGGCCTCAGCTGTGTTTATTCAAAAAGAGTCAATTGGACACAATACATTAGGAACGGGTAGAACCAGTGCATTAGGATCTTCTTGACTGAACAAGATGGCAGATTAGCATGTAGCGATGATGCTAATAAGGCTTGGTTATATATGTGAAAAAATGAATTGGGATGTCACTCTGCCCTTCTGATATAAACATCAAGGTAAAATAACCAACGAAAAGCATTTTTAACGTTATTAAAATGAATAATGTTGTTTTTCTTCGCTGTTAGAACGAATCTGCACCACTTAGTCTGTTCTTGTTCATTGTGTACTCAATAAGATATTTAAAATGAATATTTTTGCAATGATGCATGAATCCATTTCTATTCGCATATTTATATTTATTCATGTTCTGTGATTGAACTGTTTGTTTTTCATGAGTCACAAATTGTAGTATATTTTAGTTAGTTATTCACTCAACACTGTCAGCTAAATACACATAATTACTCCATAAAGTCAGTGATTTTGTATTACTTTGCAAAACACTATAAATCCATTCCCCAGTTTTTTTTTTTTTTTTTGTCATAATTGATAAATCAGATTGTTGATGAGTATGAGAAACATTAAATACCATGCAGAAATGTTCATTTACAAAGTATTATCATCTTCCTGCTCTACTAGTTCCATTTCGGCAGTTGACGACAGCTTTATGAAGACAAACTTTATTATACTGTAGTAGTCTGCTGGAGAAACTGCACACCGTACCATACTGTATAAATCCTTTTTCTTGGCTTCAGCATTCTTCAGAAATATATTGAACACATTTAGTTTATACAAAGCAGCCACTTTTTTTGACAGAAGTAAGCGATGCATTTGGGGTTTTTTATGGATGCGTCTTGGTTTGCTAAGAAATTCGATCGTTCGCGGCCTTTATTATCAAAAAAAACATGCACGTTTTTAAAAAAGTAGTTTTTTTTATAGTTATTGACAAAAAAATCTGGCAGATTCATTGCATTTTGCAGTGAAAGTCATCATACAGTATATATTACATTACATATATAAAAGTCACTTATTCTGTTTTTGCTCTACAGGACTCAGAGATCTGTGTGGCGGCAGTGAGTGTTCACCACCGTTCAGCCACAGCCAGATGTACATGGAGACCCCGAGCTGGGCAGGTCAGTGTTGGGGGTGAGCGTGTACATATGTGTGTGTGAGTGTGTGTGTGGCCTTTAAGTGGTGAGTTTACATGTACCTGTATGTCGCAGTTGATTCTAGTTGAGTGATGTTCTTTTACACACTGGCTGTCTCACATTACTCTGTATTCCTAACAGCAGTCTTGTGCCTAAATACCTCTCCTCAGGATTTCTTCTTCTTTGCTTCTTATTCCGAAAGCCAGTCTTATCAAAGCTTTGATCCCAAGCAGCCATTCTTCATGTTGCTCTTGCCAGTGTGAGCGGCCTGATAAGAGTAAAGTGTTTGGTTGTACACTATCAGAGCACCCGGGGTCTTGGTATCCAGTGCATCAAAGTATTGAAGTTGTAAAAGTGTGTACGCTTCAGATGGGAGAGGAATGAAGAGCAGGTTGGGGAGAGTGAGTGAGGGACTGAGGGAGTGAGTGAGTGAGCTCTATGCAGGGTGGGTTGTGCTGATGACAGGCCTTTGATTCGGAGCATGCCCATTAGAGGGAGCCATAAATCCTGGGCTCTCCGGACTGCCTGTGTCAGCAGTCCATGGAATGAATTGATATTAAACGCGACAAAAAGCCTCTTTAATTCAGCCTCCGCCAGCCTCCCCTTTCTCCTTTTCCCCCTCTCTTTCTCTCGCTCTTTCTCCCTCTTTCTCTCAATCTCTTTTTCTCTCTTGCTCCCTTGTCTGTTCCTTTGTCTCTCCCTGTTTAGGACTATAATTGAAAGGAAAAAGGAGTCCGTTGAAGCCAAAGCTGTCATCATAAAAATGTCTGCAAATGCATTCAGTCTATCTATTATTTAAAAACACATTAATTAAATATTATTCCTAAATATCTCTCTGTTTTTTGTTTGATTGTTTTTCTCTTTTACTATTGTGTGTTTCTTTCCTGACCCCTACTGTACAGTATGTCAGTGCTGCACACAGTGTTATATATTTATTACATTTTTTTAAGGTTAGAAACCAACCTAGGTGTGAGAGTAGATGGGGAATGTATTCAGGCTTGTTTTTCTTTTCAGATGAGGGCCTACACGAGGAGAAGGTGCAGGCACAGTCTCACCAACTCTTAACGCATCGCCAACAAATCACTCAGTTCCTCTCCTTGGCGTATGGTGTCAGGGACGAAATAATGGAGCTTATTTGAGTTCCCTTAAGGAAAATGGGAAATTCCCAAATGTGCCTTTTCCTCATTTTTATTGCTCTGTCTTATTTAAAGGTGCTGAATATAAGTAGACGAGGATGTCCCATCAATAGGTGACACAGCCCTGGTGATGCATATGCTATGGGGCAGTGAAGCGCTGTGTTCAATAAGACAATTTTAGAACCCACATCTGCTATTTGCAAAAAAATTAATGAAATGAAGAGCAATCCATCAAATGAGAAGTGTTGTTGTGCACTGCACTTTAACATGCACTAGATGCTGTTTTAAATGGGGAGTTGAGCAGCTCTGAGCACTCCTCTCAGTATCAGCTACAGCTGTTACAGATCTCCTACTTAGCAGGGACCCTACATAGAGGCCCTCAGCCCGTACAAGGGCCTGCATGATGGATTGAGTTAGAGAAAGTCATCATCTGGTTGTACACGCACTCGCTGAGCGAGGTGGGCCCCATGTGAGTAATGATATTTGCCTGGAGCCACCGAAAGCCGGATTTAAGTATTTTAGATTTAAAGTAACATTTGTCTCTATTGTTCACATTAAGAACATCGTTAGTCAAATTCACTTACGTCTCCCCAAACAATGTTTCGACCCCCTGAGAGCACACTGCGAACCTGGGTAATTGTGAGAGCTGGCGTGTCAATTATTAATGTAATTTTTTTACCCATTGTTTTTCTGATTACCTACTAATTTATTTCAAGATTAAATATATCAATTCTTACTAAGGCAATTTTCTTTTAGGGGTGTTTTTTATGAATTATTATAATAATTATTATTATTATTATTATTATTATTATTATTATTGGTTAATAATCCACAAACAATAAAAAGCAGCTAGAAATGGTATTTATCTGAGAGCATGCACATAGTGCACATGGAGCGCTGCAGTTGTCAGCATGGAAAAGAAAAATGATGCGCCCTGACAACTGAGCAAGAAAAAGCTATAAACCTAAAGAACTCAGCATTTTGCTGATCCAAGAGCTGTCCTCTAAACTAATGCTTCTTATAGCTTTAATTAGGCTGCACTAAAAGAGCTTCGTGATTCAGTAACAGTGTTCCTTGTCTTTTTCATTTGTAAGCCTATGGTAGGTTGTGGCAGAAACGATCCTTTTACACATACTGTAAGATTTGTTTAAACAGAATCTGTGCCATGATTAGTTCCAACTTTCAACCGCTCCCGAAAAAATAGCTTCCTGTTCCTTTTCCTGAGACATCAGGACTAGCCCTGGCAGATACAGGGCTGTATGTTATTCCTGCACAGATGATAGACGAGTCTGAGGTTGGCAGTGAATGGTGAGGGAGCAAGGATTGCACCTGACCACTGCTCCTGTGCTTCTTTATGTGTTCAGCTTTTACAGATTTGTCAATGGAAATCTAATTGCTAGGAAAGCGATCAATCCCAACTCAATTACTGTTGTGGAATGTGGCACAGACAATATCCCCTCCTGGCTGTCTGGGTGCTCTGTTTGCTTAAGGTATAAATCACGGTGCTTATGGACTGCACAACTCGGCCATAAGGTAAACATGCAAGAGATGGCATTTATACTGCACCTTTAGCAAAAGCTTCATGCCATGAAAGCTGTAAAACTGTATGAGCCACCGGGAAGCATGTCAGAGAATAAAGAAAGCTTGCTCAGTACCAAATATCCATAAAGTATAGGAGGAACCATGTAAGAAATAAATATTTGCAAGTCTACATTCTGAATTCTTTTACACATAATAAACATGTTCCCTGTGCCCAATGCTGGTGAAGTGTTTAGTGTTCGGCGTGGCGATTAACGACAACAGCATCTTATTCTAGAGCGCGCGGTGGTGTAGTGGTTAGCACTGTCGCCTTGTACCTCCAGGTCCCAGGTTTGTTTCCCCATCCAGGTTCGATTCCCGTCTCTGTGTGCATGGAGTTTGCATGTTCTCCCAGTGCTTGGTGGGTTTCTTCCGGGTACTCCGGTTTCCTCCCACATTCCAAAGACATGCTGGTTAGGATGATTGGTGTTCCCAAATTGCCCATAGTGTGTGACTGAGTGTGTGGATTGGTACCCTGTCCAGGGTGTACCCTGCCTCGTGCCCTAAGTCTCCTGGCATAGGCTCCAGGCCCCCGCGACCCTGAATACAAGATTAAGCGTTATAGAAGATGAGCAAGCATCTTATTCTTCCCTTCTTCTGCTCCCCACAAATGAGCATTCTCTAATTGTAATTACACAAGAACTGTTTGGCCTGTATCAGCTCTTGTCATGAGCCCCTGTGGCCAAATCGCTGGATTCACATCAGAATTGTAGTGACACTGCTTTAATTAGAAAGTTTTGATGGTTTACAGTGATTGTTGGAAAGAGTTGGGACTCCTTTGAAGCATGGAGACATGACAGTGATTATAGAAAGCTGTCCTTCCTTCATCAGTTGACATCAGAAATGATGAGTTAATCTCTCATCATATTCTTTCCTCCCTAGCATATCAGCTGGAAATGACAGGAATTACGAATGACATGCAATGCCAAGCCTGATGTATGAGATTCTGACTTTTTTTTGCTCAAGGTTTTATATATATATTTATATGGTTGGGATATATTAGGCATCCAGTGAATGGTCATTTCTCAAAGTTGATGTATTAAGAGTAAAAAAAAAAATCAGCAAGTGTAAGCATCTGAAAGATTGTAACATGGGCTAAAGTGTTATGGCTAGATGACTGGGTCAGAGCATCTCCAAAATGGCAGGTCATATGCACTGTTCCCAGTATGCAGTGGTTAATACCTACAAAAGGGTAGGACAATCAAACAAAATGGTGACATGGTCATGGGTGTTCAAGGCTCACATGCGTAGATAGAGAAGTCTTGCCACTCTGGTCCGATGCTGCAGAAGAGAAGTACAGGTATGAAACACAGGTATCAGAGCACACAGTGCCCAGGCTAACCCTTATCGTTCACCAGAATCACCTACAGTATAATGGACACATGAGCATCAGGACTAGACCACTGAGTGACAGAAGAAGAAGGTGGGATGGTGGAGGGGTAGAGGGTCCCAGATTTTCCCAGATTTTCTCCCTAATTTAGTCATGTCCAATTCCTCCCCGTCACTAGGGGCTCCCACTTAAAGCTACGACGACCACTCAGACATGAGGCCCGAAGATGCCATGATGCCAACCGACCGCATCTTTTCGAACTGCTTGCTCACGTACTCTTGAACTGTGAGCTCACAGACACCCCTGATTGGCCGTAGAGCCGTACTTAATGTGCGATTCCATCCCATCCCACCCCGCTGAGAGAGCTTGGCCAATTAGCTCTCGGCTGTGAGAAGCTACAGCATCACCCAGGGATCGAACCAGCGATCTCTGGATGACTTGCCATACTGCAGTCATGCTCAGAACTGGTATGAGGAACTTTGTCCAGAGTTTCACAGTGCCTCCACTGGCTTGCCCTCCACCAGTTAAGCAGTACCACTTACTCAGCTATTCACATGTAAAGGAAAATGTGATTTGTCCGAGAACAGGCCACCTTCTTGGCCACTGATGGGTTTTGAGCTGTTGATGCTTCACCAGGTTAGGTGCTATCTCACCACATATAGGAGTACACCATAAGCCCTGACCTGTTTGCCCATCGTTCTTGCTTCCAACGTATCATCTTTAAGAACTGACTATTCACATACTGTCCTACAGATATATACAGTACAATCAATGTGTGTTTGTATGCGGGGTGTACAATGCATGTGTGTGTGCATGAGACACATTATTTTAACTTTACCTTTAATGACTACATTTGCTTGATTTTACAGTATATCGCAATAACATTGTCGGAAATGTGTTTTGAGAAGGTAAAGATGTGTGCTACAGTCATATTGCATTCAGTTTTATTTAAGCATTAGTCTGTAATACAGAAATGGACCATTTTGACCAAATTGCCCTTTTACAATGGAGGCAGAGAGGTGTATAAGGCTTTACAGCAATAAAATCTGACAAAGAAATAATAATCCTGCATGATTGCCTTTGGTTAACGTTTTTGCAGTGCGTCTAGATTTGTTTCTTTGCTAGCTGCTCATCAAAAATTAACGGGAAAAACCGTAATGATAATTGCAGTGGAACTTAAGTGGAAGTTTTGCATTATTAAGCCAGCAATGTCTTAGAAATTAGGAGGTGAAGAAGGTGATAAGAATCCACTCATCTTCTTCATTTCAGGCTTCTTGAATGGGAAGAGATGTGGGTTTTTTTCTTGTTGTTTATAGGAATGAGAAGACCTCTATCTTATCCAGTACAGCTTACAATCGGGCCATTACAATTAAAGTGCTGAAAAGAAAGGCTGGTATAAATGAAGAGTGAGTAGGGTGATGAGGAAAGTGTAGGAATGTTTGTAGAAGAGCTTGTATTAATCAGTTTGGATGAAATTTTAGCCCTTAGGGAGGCTGAATTATCTTCTCCTGCTGGTTTGAATATAATGCTTGCCCTACAATGTACATTGCTCTTACACTTAAGTTTGACAAGGGACTGGCAATATCCATGATTTTTGCCCATAGCTACATAAACTGCAGCTTTAATAAAATTATGCATTTGCTAACCCCCTTTTCTATCATACATACTGTATATACAATCAATGACTTTTCATTTAATAGGTTATAACGTAGAGCTGGTCTCTTCTAATTATCTCATTGCAATTCGCATTATAGCTTGACCTAATAGTGGTATTGCAAACACCATTCTACAATAATTTTAAGTGTTGTTTATGCATAAAGGTGTGGATTTCCCCAGAACTGCTTTCCATCAAAGATTCCCATTGGTTCATAAAGACATTTAAAGTTATTTTATAACTGATAAAAGAAGTTGTATAACTATAATTATGGTAGTTAGTTGATATCAAAGCTGATAATATGTAAGCTGTTACATATTAACTTTAGCTTGACTCACTCAAAGTCATATATATATATATATATATATTGTACTGAAGTCAAATGTCGGTAATATTAATACTTAATAACATACAGTAATTTTAAAGTATATTTAAAGTATATTTAAAAAGGAGATGCTGCACCTTTGATGCGCTGCCAGAATGTATCACTATAATACATAGCAGGGAGTGTTCTGAGAAGACTCATTGCTGCTTTTGTATGCGAAACTGTCATCAGGCTATAAAAGTATGATGCGTTTATTGATTTGAACACTTCAATTCATATGTTTTCACCTAGCCGAGCACCGCTGCCAAGATTAGTTTTTGAGGATTCGATTCATGGACGCACCAAATAATGAATAGTGGTGATTCATGTCCTTGCTTGTTTTAAATGCTTAAATTGATATGGTTCCCATCAGACTGATGCAGTAAAGTGCATCCACCATAATATGAAACAGAAATATGTATTGATCATGTTGGAATTCACAAAAGGCTTTCTCACCACATTATCCTCTGCCAGCCTATTTTATCACAAATACGGCGTGAGTGCTCTGTCTAGTCCATCTTAACGTCTGTTCATAAATCCCTTCAATGGGGTGCATACATTTTGCAACTTTTGTCATGTACTGTATGGACCGAATACTTTTAAAAAAAATTAACTAATAAATGTTGGATTTTAATTAGCAGAAACCTGAGCTACACATGGCAATATGTTTTGACACTTGCTTGATGTCTGCTGTGTTGGAGTGTAAGCGGTAGTGTTGAACCTTCGGTTATAACCACTCTTCATTTTTCTCTAAAGTGACATCTACTGTCCAGCAGGTGGTACCAAACATTTATCTTTGCTCTTCTCCACCTCTAGGCCTGCTATTAAATGCAGAACCCCCCCCCCCTCCCCCCACCCCCAGAGCAAAGTGTGCTCCGGTGTCGCTTTCAGCCCACGACACACTCGTAAACAGTGGAGGCGAAAGCAAAAAGATATGTTTTAGCCTTGTTAGTTCCCACCCCACACTCTTTTTTTTTTTTTCCTCTTGACATTTTGAAATGCCTTTCACTCTACTCTGGAGCAGTGCTGGACATGCGTTTAGATGAGTGTGGCAACCATGCATCTTTTCAGTCAAACATTGTAAAATGTTGGGGCTAGTCGTTAATCCGCCTCTCACATTTAATGGCTGCTGCAAAAACGAAGTCATAAACCCCCCTCCCTTGCTTTTTCCCCTGAGTGTGGGAGACTTGGAGTTGGGGGTAGATGCTAGAAAAGTGCGTATGTATATGTGCGTCTTGGGGGTGGGGATTGCAGTGATCATATGCTGCGGTAATACATATAGTGTTATTATTCAGATGCCTTCTGGGTGCTCCTGAGCTTAGAACGGAAACTTTGTATAAAATGATGCTTTTGGTAGCTCCATCAATAAATTATTACCATCTACAGTATGTTCGCATATAAGCGTGAGAGCTGTGACTGTAGTGACTGAAAATATGAATGTATTCAGCGTATGCATATTCAGTGATCTATGGGACGCACAAACAGTAGACACAGTTTGTAAAATGTTCCAGAGCAAAAAGTGTTAGCAAAACATTTGAATGTGTGAAAGGTCTTGCTGTGGTGTTGTCAAAACACACGTTAGTGCTCATTATAGCACTATTTCTCACTCCTTCATTTATATATTGTGTTGGGCATGGGCATTCAGGAGGAGTCATCTAGCCTACAGTAAGTGTGCTCTCTCTCTCCACTCGCCCTCATTCATCATGTTGACACCAGTGCAGCTACTTTTGTGAAATGGAGAAAAATGGTTAAGTCAGCTCTTTTCCTGAGCCTCCTGTGTGTGTGTGTGTGTGTGTGTGTGTGTGTGTGTGTGTGTGTGTGTGTGTGTGTGTGTGTGTGTGTGTGTGTGTGTGTGTGTCCACACCGTTATCCTCATGTAAGAAGGTGATGCATGTAAAAGACGAGTATACATGTATATATATATATATTTATATGATATGCATGACCTGCATGGCCAGGCTTTTATATACGGGTTCTCTTCCTATTTGTGTCTCAAAATAATTATTATTGAAAAATAAACAACAAAAGAAAGGAGGACAAAAGGGATTCTTTTTTCATATTGTGCTCCAAAATATTATTCAAAGCAGTTGAATAATTGTTCGTAACACGAAAAAGTGTATAATTTTGTGCTGAATCGCACTTATAGAAGAATTGCTCAAATCAAATAATACTGGAAAAAGAGCACACTCATTTACACACAGCTCCACGGGGGAATAGCTTTCTCTTTTTTTCTGTAAGATTCATGGACTTAAAGTTAAAATAAACAAATTTAGTCTTTTCTCTTTTATGGCTATTGATTCAAATAAAATAGTCCTCTAATTCAGTTTGTAGTGTCTTATCTACCCTAAGCAGTCATGTGGTGGATGTGAAGCAGGGAGGTAATACAGCAGGACTATCAGCGTCCTTATCTATTCCCTCTGATGAGGACAAGGAGAATGTGTGTGTGTGTGTATTACATACATATATATATATATATATATATATATATATATATATATATATATATATACACATATACTGTATTTTGTGTACTTTTTGTTACTATATTATAGTAACTTTTTGTTAATAAATATATATATATATATATATATATATATATATATATATATATATATATATATATATATATATATATATATATATATATATGACCCTGTTGCTGGTTCATCATATCTTGTTACAATGGCACCTGAAAATGGATGGGATATATTACGCAGCAAGTGAACATTTTGTCTCTGAAGTTGGTTTGTTGGAAGCAGAAAAATTGGGCAAACATTTGATAGGATTTGATATAATTTGGCAAGAGCCAGCTCTTGTGGGATGTTCACAGGCTGAAACGGTCAGGACCTACCAAAAGTGGTCTGAAAGGAAGAGAAACCGGTGTACCAGCAACAGGGTCATGGGCAGCAAAGGTTGCCCTGTGCAGTCCGACTACTGTAGCCCAAATCGCTGAAAAGGTTAATGCTGGTTCCCATAGAAAGGTGTCAGGACACACAGCGCATCACTGTTACAGTGGGGAAAATGGGAACCTACTTAGTATTAGGCAGGTATGGTTGGTCATGATACATATAAGACAACGGTTTGGTGTATTGTAACAGTTCTTGCAAGAACAATATACAGTACAGTAGTCAAGTAAAGTTTCAAAAAACAAACCCCAAAAATTGTTACTTTACAGAGCATAAGTAGCGGACACATCTCAATATAAACTGTTCAAAGGAAACACTGTAGAGATTGACTATATTTAAGATTAATTGATCAATAATAGTATGGTGAAAAAGAGGTATATGAGACCCATGACAATCAGATGATTTTTATTTTGATGTGAATCTTTTGTTCCATGCACATCCCAAAGGTGCTCTACTGAATTAAGATCTGGCAACTGTCGAGAGACCGTTTGTGGACAGTTAACTCATTGTTATGTTCAATAAACCAGTTTGAGATGATTTTAGCTTTGTGCCATAGTGGTCATAAAGGTTCTGGTCAGCAACAATACTCAGGTAGGCTGTGGCATTTAAATAAAATGTTTTATTGGTACAAAGAGGCCCAAAGTGTGCCAGGAAATCTCCTCCACACCATTACACCACCACCATCAACCTCAATCATTGATACATGGCAGGATGGATCCAGGTTTTCATATTGTTTATGCCAAATTATGACTCTACCATGTGAAACTGGCAGCAGAAATTGAGACTCCTTAGACCAGGCAACAGTTTTTCAATGTTTTGTTGTCCAATTTTGCTGAGGCCATGTGAATTGTAGCCTCAGTTTCATGTTCTTAGATGAAGGAGTGGCACCTGGTGTGTTCTTCTGCTGCTGTAGCACACCTGCTTCAAGATTTGACATCTTGTGCATTCATAGATGCTCTTTCGCACACCTTGGTTGTAATGAGATGTCATTTGGGTTGCTGTTGCCTTTCTACCAGCTTGAACCAGTCTGACCATTCTTCTCTGACCTCGGGCATCATTAAGGGATTTTCACAGAGAGAATTCACGATCACTGGATATTTTCTTTTTTTCAGACCATTCTCTGTAAACCCTACAGATGGCTGTGTGTGAAAATCCCAAGTAGATCAGCAGTTTCAGAAATGCTCAGACCAGCCCGTCTGGCACCAACAACCATGCCATGTTCAAAGTTGAATGAATTCTCCACATAAAAGTGAAGAATAGCGTGCAGAAAAGCGGACCCCCCACCAAGGCGGGACAAATGCTAGGAGGAACAAGAGGAAGACGAAGATTTTTCTTCTTCTTCTTTTTTCTTCTTTTTCTTCTTTCTAGCGTTGTCTGCCTTGGCATTGGGGGGGGGACACTTTTCTGCATGCAGTTTTCCACTTTTTTCCAATTGAGGGATGTTGGCAAGTCATGTCTTCGTTGATTTGGTCAAGCCACCTTGTGTTCTCTGGTGCTCAGCTATCTTGGCTACCAACTGCTGGCCAACACGTGTGACATGTCCATACCAGCGTAAATGAGCCTCCTCCTTTTCTCTGTTAATGGCATTACTCCCATGGTCTTTTGCATGTCTTTGTTTGTGATGTGGTCTAGCTGTGTAAGGCCAAGTATCCGGAGCATCTGCATCTCCATGACATGCAGGGCTTGTTTGTGCTTGACGGTGGCTGGTCAGGAGTGGAATCCGTAGGGGGCAACTGTCCACACAATGCACTTGTATGTCTGGCCTTCAGCCAGGCTGTGTGGACAGGGAAAACAACGATTAAATCCTGAACACTCCTTGCAAGAAATCATCTCTGCCAGTAACAACATCACTTCTGGTACATTAAGAAATGTTCCTCATTCTTGTATTCAGTGTATATGAAATCTTAATCTGAGCCTGTTGAGAATTTGTTGTCATTCATATTTTAAATACATTTGCCTATAGATCCAGAATTTTGATCACAGTTTTCCTGAAACATTTAAAGAAAGTATTCTCAGATGCTTGATCTTAGCAGATACAGTACAAGTGGAGCAAGTTATGGTCTGCTGTTGTAGGCCATCTGCCTCAATTGATGTGTTGTGTGTTCCAAGATTATTTTCTGTACACCATAGTTGAAAATAATTCCTATTTGAGTTACTATATGCTCCATGTGAGCTCAACTAACTCTGGCTATTGTCCTCTGATCTCATTCATCAAAGAGTGTTTCAGCCTGAAGATCCTCTGCTCAGTGATATTTTTTGTTTTTTGCACCATTCAGTATAAACTATAAAGGCCGCAGTGTGTGAAAATCCCAGATCATCAGTTTTTCTCAAATACACAAACCAACACTATTAAAATGACAGAGATCACACTTTTTTATCTGTATGATTTTGTTATTTTCATGATTTGCAGCCCATTTTATCTGTTTTTCATTCATTTGTTAATTCATTTTGCTGTTTTACCCACATTTTACTGGTTTTGTATGCATGAGAGAGAAAGAAAGAGAGACAGAAGCAGAGAAAGAGAGAGAGAGAGAGCAGAACTGTACTGTACAAGAGACCCTGATAAGGCTGTGGAGCCAATTACACATTCTTTGCAAGACGATTGTTATCTTTAGGGCTGTTGATTAGTCTTTGTTTGAAATCTTCATTAAAGATTTAGGAAAAGAAAAATCACCCGAAAAATTTGTATATTAAATATTTAACAAGCTAATTCCTATCTGTGTCTGGCACCTGTACAGCTAGCTTAGTGATTCGCCCTGTCATTAGTGGGCAGAGGTCGTTTTAAAATGGAAGAGCACACTAAAAGATCTCAACTCATTTTTCTTCCTGTTGAAAGCCCTATGGAGCTCTGAGTCAGTGCTCTGGAATGCTCTTTCTTTAGATCAGCCAATTACCAGTTCAGATATAGCAATGTGTTCTTAATTGCACCTAGACCAGTTAATTCTCTGAGTTTTAAGCAATTGATGCAGGTCAATTAGTTGTTGTTGGTCTTTCGGCTGCTGCTGGCAAGCGGTCACCGCAGCGGAATATCCGGTCCGCACAACAACTTCAAGATTCATGATTCAAAGAACTTTATCCCAGAGAGAAATTGCTTAAACTTGGCACAGGTTTTACGCCGGATGCCCTTCCTGACGCAACCCTCCATTGAATTTTTATATATTATACAGGTCAATTAGTCACACGTGAAAATATTGAAAAAAAACATAAGCGACATATTACCGTTCAAAATTGGTACTGTCAGGTTAGGGACAGGTACAAGTTAGGTAGTTCTACATATTCTTTCCATATTTGCAAAACCCTGGCACTGCTGCACTCTTTTGTGTGATGTGAGTTTTTGTGTTATCATTTTACCCTGGCTATGTGTGCACATTTGTCTGTCAGTGCTATTTCAAGGATGAATAATGGATGGATACTTGCATTCACAGTGCATTGAGCTTTGGTACTTTTTCATGGATGAGATGTTCTGCTTAGCTGCTTAGCTATTTACTGACACTACACACACAGTAACAGGACCACACAACCAAACAGATATTGAGGGTTGTCCATGAGTGGCAGGGTGACTGCTCTTTGCCTCTGTAAGACGGAGGCCGGGCTGTAGACTGACGGCTTACTCGCTCTTTTTTCTGTCATACAATATTTGTCACATTTCAGTGAAGTGAACCATGAAATTTGTAGGGGCATTTTTCTGAAGAGATGAGGAAAGTGATATAGAGAATAAGGAGAGGATACTTAAGAGAACAACAAGTATGAGTAAGTGCTCTTTGATAATTCCAAGCCACTGGAGTTCTGCAGTGATGACCAGATTCTATGAGAACATCAATGTATAAAAGATTCCATTAAGCCCCATCTCATTGGTATGACTTTAACTGTTTCTGTTTTAAAATATGCATTGCTACTACAGTACATTGCTTAGTGTTTACTGGCAATTCTTAAAATTCAAGGCGGATGCATGATTTTTTGCTATCTTAACTATTTCCATCCTGAAATGCCTCAAATACAATTTTTTTACCTTAATGTGACACAGGTCTGATTTTTTTCCCATGTATTTCAGATCAGACTTGTGTCACTTTTGTATGTTCTTCAACAAAGACTAACTGCTTGCTTTTAGCAAAAAGCATATTTTTGCTAAAATCACATGAAATGAATGAGTGGTTGCACAAATATAACATGTTTTTCCCCAGATGGCACAAGCAAATATTTATCAGTGTGCACATGCATGTAGTTTCAGTGGACAGACACATCCACATTATCGTCGGATAAAAATTATGAATGTGAACCATCACGGCATTCAAATTCAATCTCACCAAAAAAAATAAATAAATCAGACTTGAAGAATGTGGCTTGTTATACAGTATGAACAGCCTCTGACACCTGCTCAAAGACTGAAATCCTGATTAACTAACATACATATTTGATTTCTATTAAACAGGAGTGGCAGATAATTAAAAGGAAATGTCCAAATCTTTGGCTTCTTGGTTTACACAGAAATTAGCATTTTTGTCACTTCAGAGGAAGATGATATAGAATCACACGGCCTTGGCAGTCTTAGTCAAAGTATTTGTAAAACTCAATTACATAAGTTATATGGTACTATTCAAAAGCAGTCCCAAACCGCGGGGATTAAAAACTGCTCTATAATAGTTCAATGAGATAAGTGTCCAAAATAGATGACTTCATGGATTATACTGTTAGATTTCCATTATAGTTGCAGGTATTCTTAAGCAACACTTGGCCAGTAAAATAGCTTAGCTCTTTATGAGCTATTTAATTTAAAAAGTAACAACAACTCACTACTGGAAAATTACATAATAGCTTTTCTATTTACCAACACTGCTTCTGGGCAGTCTCCTAAATGGTTTTATCTTGTCAGAACAGCCACACAGTCAAAGTCCCTGCCAGCCAATGCCCAAACTTTTTAACCCAACAATGTACATAAGAACAGAACATTCTACTGTAATTTTTTTATTGTGATTGCCCACCCTTTCCAAAAGGCTTTATTTAAACATTTGAAGGTTTAGAAGATTGCTTGGATAAAAGCATAAACATTCAGGAAAAGCAAACAGTATTTTCCTTTATGGTTTTTGAACATAGGATATTGTTGAAGTCAATGGGGTCTCATGGAAGTTTTCAGTAGTTTACACACTCAATGTACATTTCTTTACAATTCATCAGAGATTGGTGTAAAAACTAAACATGTAATATGAATCTATTATTCATTAGCTTTCTGATAATTCACACAACAATTTATTTGCTGTCCCTTGTGTGTTATAAAATATGTAATAATCTTTAAAAAAAAAAAAAAGAAAAGAAAAGAAATAGCTAGGCCATAAAATATGAACACCATCGCTTGCTTGGTTATGTGAGTAGAAAAAATGTCTCATGGATCCTTGAGGCAGAAAAAGGAAATAAAGGTGTATCCAAGGTGTGTAGATGCGGAATCATGCAGGAGCAAGCTGCCAAGAGGAGTCCTTTGGGACGAGAAAAGATCCCTGGAGTGAACAAGTAGATGGAGATTGGGTGAGATTGGTGTCTTTAAATGAGCTTTGGTTGAGTTGTTGAGTCATTGATTATTTGCCCACCGAGATTACAGATTCAGAGTGGCAATGTAGAGATAATAGTGAATTGTTCACACATCCCTTTCTTCCCATCCCATCCTTGATAGTAAGCTAAAGCAGTCTCTTTCTCACCCCCCCCCCCCCTCTCTTCTCAAGATTTATGCACAGTACGGATCAAAAGATGCAGACTTTCTAGTATATTTTTATGTAGTCTTGGGGAATAGTTCACCAGGCTTTGGCAGATACTTTTTGACTCTCATTTTCAGTCCAGCTCCTGACCTGTTTCAGAGGAACATCTTTTGTTTGTCTAGTCACACAGTGACTATGAATCATTCAAGGATTAAAAGCATATAACTTCAGGCAAGAACCAGGTGCAGATGACGACAGATGATCAGGCCGGTGATTAGTATACAGTACTGGTCACGCTGAATGCTACGTGATTGAAACAGACGAGAGGAGAAATGAGGTTGCTGCTGAGGCTGTTACATTAACAGAACCGGACCTAACCTCTCTGGGGCCCTAAGTACAATTCTGCTAAGGGGAACCTGACACCCCAGTGTTCCCACTACAATCCTACCTCCTACAGAATAGCTTTCTCCATACAGTAGGTTAGTGAAAAAATAGATTAGATACAGAATATTTTTAGAACCAACTGTATAAGAGACAAGCAATGTGTATGAAGCAAACAGTATATAAAAAATATTAATTGATTATTCTATATTCTTAGATATTATTTTAAGTCTTCGCATGATAAACTTTGTGTTCTCCTCTACAACCTGGGAATTTTTAACATAAGCAGTGTCTGCACACTCTTTCGAGCTCGAATGTTGTTGTTGCCTAGCAACAATACAACACTAGAGATAATGTTTTATTGTAATAATGTGATGTTACACAGCATGGTGCAGGCATTAAACATTCTAACTGAAGAAAGCCTTGGTCTTCATTTATTGAAGCTTCCACTACACTAAATAATGAATAAAACATAAATCAACTTTGAATGAGAGACAGAATAGGTAGCCTAATCATTGTTTTATTTTAAGATTATGCGAGGCTAAGAGGAATGCCGTACAGTATCTACTGTACAGGTCCTTCTCAAAAAATTAGCATATTGTGATAAAGTTCATTATTTTCTGTAATGTACTGATAAACATTAGACTTTCATATATTTTAGATTCATTACACACAAACTGAAGTAGTTCAAGCCTTTTATTGTTTTAATATTGATGATTGTGGCATACAGCTCATGAAAACCCAAAATCCCTATCTCAAAAAATTAGCATATTTCATCCGACCAATAAAAGAAAAGTGTTTTTAATACAAAAAAGGTCAACCTTCAAATAATTATGTTCAGTTATGCACTCAATACTTGGTCGGGAATCCTTTTGCAGATTCTTGTGTCTTGTGTCTCTCAACTTTCTCTTCACAATATCCCGCAGATTCTCTATGGGGTTCAGGTCAGGAGAGTTGGCAGGCCAATTGAGCACAGTAATACCATGGTCAGTAAACCATTTACCAGTGGTCACCTCTTCTCGTTGTGCAGCGTTTTCTGCTAAACTTTTTCCTTCCCACAGACTTCCCACTGAGGTGCCTTGAAACAGCACTCTGGGAACAGCCTCTTCAGAAATGAAGAAATTTCTTTCTGTGTCTTACCCTCTTGCTTGAGGGTGTCAATGATGGCCTTCTGGACAGCAGTCAGGTCGGCAGTCTTACCCATGATTGCGGTTTTGAGTAATGAACCAGGCTGGGAGTTTTTAAAAGCCTCAGGAATCTTTTGCAGGTGTTTAGAGTTAATTAGTTGATTCAGATGATTAGGTTAATAGCTCGTTTAGAGAAGCTTTTCATGATATGCTAATTTTTTGAGATAGGGATTTTGGGTTTTCATGAGCTGTATGCCACAATCATCAATATTAAAACAATAAAAGGCTTGAACTACTTCAGTTGTGTGTAATGAATCTATCTGCTAAGGGGAACCTGACACCCCAGTGTTCCCACTACAATCCTACCTCCTACAGGATAGCTTGCTCCATACAGTACGTTAGTGAAAAAATAGATTAGATACAGAATATTTTTAGAACCAACAGTATATAGACAAGCAATGTGTATGAAGCAAACAATATATTAAAAATATTAATTGATTATTCTATATTCTTAGATATTATTTTAAGTCTTCGCATGATAGTAATATATGAAATAATATAGAAAATAATATATGAAAGTCTAATGTTTATCAGTACATTATAGAAAATAATGAAGTTTATCACAATATGCAAATTGTTTGAGAAGGACCTGTTTATTGCCAGTCCTGATTCTAATGGAACGTGCAAGTGAATATGGATGTATATTCATCTGAAGCACAGCAAGCTTATCTTTTTGGAGCTGCAATCTAAACACGGTTGTCCATTGGCATTCATCAAACATAATTCATATCGTTTGTCAAGCACAGTGTCTGGGTAAGGCCAGCAAGCTATCTGGCAAGACACAGACAGACCACAAGGCAACTATCCAGCTAGGTAAGCAACAGAGAGAGAAGCGCATTGCAACTTAACATCTGTTATTCGCTGACATTAAACTGGAAAATACTGATTTACTGGACTGCTGTTCCTGCAGTTCAATCTCACTCTTATTTTCTTTTTTTTTGTTACCTGAGGGATAATTACGCTTCATCCTCCCAAAATTTGTCCACTGACTGTTACTCTGACACAAAGCCGAGGGACTTGTTTATTTTGTGGGGCACTGAACAATGTGCAAAGTGAGCATGTACAGTAGAAAGGTCTGGCTATTATGTATATAAATAACCGTGTTTTTTTTATTTTTTTTATTGCATTGTATTTTTGAGTCACTTTGCAGCCTGTCACATTAAATGTTTTTACCCATTCCTTTAATTGAATCTCCATAATTGAATTGAATTGAACTTTTGCACAGTACTGTACTGTATGTACACCTATGTATATACAGTACAGTACTTTATATACACACATACATACATACATACATAAATACATACATACAGTACGTACAAATACACACACACACACACACACACACACACATATATACTGTATATATAATCTACTGTATGTGTATATATTATTCTCTACTCATCTACTTTCTCTTTATATTTCTCTCCTAGCTTTCTCTCTTTCTATCTATCAAATCCATTCTTCCACAGCCTCCCTATTGCTCTGATCATCAGTAGTGTTCCTCATTTTAGTGAAGCTGTAATATGCTCAAAGTGCTGACATTTCGCACTGTGATTCTCTCTTTCATACTCATGTCACATTGTCACTTGGGCATTTTCTAAATCTGGGTAGCTGTAGTAAAATTAACAAAGCCCTCTGGATGATCTATCACAAGAGCTGCAATTGCCACAGTTAGTAAATGCGGCTGAGACAACACGAACGAGACCGAAATGGTGGTATCATAATCTTTAAGTTTAACAAAACAAATTGCATTAATACAGGCCAGCGTAATGGTATGGATGTGAGGCATGGTGCTTGTTTAAGTTGTAAATTGCACTCAGCAGGGAGTCCGCAGGGCCCCTGGCCATTTACACTCCTAATGAGTTATCGGGCACCCAAGAGCAGTGGCTCTAATTGCTTTGGCTTTTTCACTCAAGCTGTCTAAACTGAGGGTATTAGAGGGAAGAGGAGAAAAGGGAATACAGCAATGTATATGAAAGGAGAGTTGTTGGTGTTGTAGCTGCTTATATGGTATGTCAGACTGTATGTGTTTTTACAAGTAGTCCAATTCCAAACTGCCTCTGTCACTGAGTAAACTCTCAGAGGAGAGTGTTGGTCAAACCTTGCCCTGAGATTGCACCAACTCTTGCAGATCAAAAGGCCAAGGTTGCATATACAGCAGACTGGTTGCTAAATTACCTGGCCAGATTTAAATTGTCTTGGGTTTTGGTAAAAACTAAAATAGATCAGCATGGCCTTGCACTTTATTTGATATATGGCTAAAATTTTGTGGAAAGATGTATAATTATAAAATCAATATTGTATGCAGTTTGAGTAAAATGTGTGTAATTCCAGTTATCTTCTTCTTCTTATAATTTAGTTTAATCAAAATGTAAAAAAAAAAAAAAAAAACACGCACACATGTAGGATGCAGTAAGTATGAATTCTTTTTCTGAAACTGAAGTTACTGTAGGGCACTCGCTGGTTATTTCCTGGTAGGATACAGGATACAATTTTTATATTCGAAGATAAAAAAAATTTCCTGTTCTTTGCCAATGTTGCACTCTTGCTTGCTTCAGGCGATGACAGTGTGACTAGTCCTGCATCAACAGAGCCATAAAACAACCCTGAGCTAAGAAAGGCTGCGACCATGCTAAGAGTAGCCCTGCCTCAGCTTACCCTGCTGAGGTGAGCATCTCTGGACTGGGGGGTAGTGAGGCAGCAGTGATGACCCCTCGAAGGATGAAAAGGGAAGTGAAGGAGTGATTGGCACATAGTGAGGTTGGGTTAGCGGCCTAGCTGTGGAGAGATGAAAACAGGAATGCATGCATTTTTAATGGCCGTCCGTCACAAGCACAACTGGGGCTCTGGCAGCGCCTCGTTAGGGTCCATCCAAACTGTCATCACAAGGATCTAGCAGCTAAAGTAAAATGCCTCAGATTGTGTCCTTAATTATTTAGCATGTGTGTATTTACAGGTTGAGAGAAGAAAAAATAAGAAAAAATGTAGCATACATTTATAACATGCATGATATTTTATTTAATATTATATAAATAATAAATTGTTCATATATAGACAACAATAGTAAATAAAAAGTAGTAATGTGTTCTTAATTTGTTGTCTCATAATCCAGAAATAAAGAATACGTTACTATTTTTATGGAAGCCGTGTAGTGAGCTCCTTCCCCAGATTAACAGCATTCTTTCTATGATGTCATGCAACATACAGAATAAAGTGGTGGCTGAGCTTAAATACAATCAACAGCTCTAGTTCTGTCAGGGTGTTCTGACTGCCAGGAACAACAAATATGATGTGCAAAGTGGAGCTATATTGTTAAATGTTGAAGTGGAAAGTTTTGTCTGGGGGGAATTGTGACTCAGGAGGGAGGGAAGTGACTTTTGTTTAGCATGCTCTGGCTTTTCACTTCTGCTTAAGTTCCTCCTTTAATCATGAACGGATAATTAGGGAGGCCTGCAATATGCAAATGCATTCACATTTTCTCCGGGTTGTTATGCAAACTTATTAAAACGTATTAAAATCATGGCTAATTACTGAAGCGCCTGTGGTGAAGAGGAATCAGATTCATTTTTTTCTGCCTTCTGGTAATGGGGAAACAAGCAGGAAACAACCCTGCTGGCAGTGAGCGAAAGTGAGGATTAAAAATGCTGAGGTGTTCATTCTGACTTACTAGAGTGACCAGTGAGAATGAGCAAGGTATTAATCACTGGACGACAGAGATTTCGTCTTCTCGGTTTTGGAAATGTTCCAAATGCTATTTATAGCTCTCCAGGTTTTTTTTTTTCTTTTTTGCATTTTTATTTATGCCTATAAAGGTATACAGAAAAGAAGAAAATGGTTTAAAACATATACTCAATTACTATGTATTTGAAAACATTTTGACTTCAAGATGATTTCTTCAAAAGAACATGTCTAAATACAGTAGTATCTTTGTAAACATTAATATAATTAAAGGTTCTCTTGCTATTCCTGCTTGTTGTGTGTGTATGTGGGTGTTTTCATGGAGAACTTGGCTACATGTAATAAGTCGCCTCCACTAATATTGTTATGCAAACTCTATTACGATCACCTTGATATTTGTAATGTTGTACTTGAAAATCCATTTCTGTCATAAATATTCAGATTTGTACCTTTCAGTCTTCGAATATCACCTTTAACAAGATCAGTACCATTTTGCCTTTGAAATCCAGCAGGCAGTACATTTTGTGCATGCCCTCCACTTTTCCCTTATCATTGCCTAGGCACCCTGCAGAATTATGAAAGATGAATTCCATAATTCAATTTTATAATTTCAGATCCCTGCAAAAGATTCTTCAGCGCCTGAGCTCCATTGCCAGACCAATTTATCATTCTGGGAAGCGGCCAAAACCAGAGCGAGCTGGCAAACTTTTGCTTTATGAATGAGCACTTGATTTAACTCGTGCATTTTCTTTCCTTGTCAAGAAAGACTGACAGCTAGCTAAAAAGAAAAAAAAAATGGGGTAAGGCCTTAGTTTGGTCACCCAGACTCACACGGTCGTTACCTGTTTCAGGAGGAATTGTTATTTGACATGGTATTTTATGGTATAAATATTTCTTGTCTATCTTACAGTTTAATATGTACAGTATTAGACTTAATTCATTTCATGATATGTAGTAGGAGGAGACTTGGCCTTTGGATATTGTTTATTTCAAGAAATTTCAAGTCATCAATTATTTCAAGTTTATTTCAAGCAATTAGTGATCATTTTTAGTGATCTGCTGACAATATTTCTCCTAAATTCAAAATATAATGATTGTTATTTACAGTGTATAGTTGAAGGAAATGACATCATACCATAAAATAACCCGAGATCATGCAGTATTTGTAGAGCTTTAATAATAATAAAATAATAATAATAATTTGTAAACAAATTCTGTTAATGCTTTGGCTAAATAACATTAAGAAATCAGTATTTGGTAAGATAACCCTGCTGCTGGGTAACTTTATTCCACTCTTTTAGCAAAAAAGCAAAGAGCTCAGCTTTGCTTGATGGTTTGTGACCATCCATCTTCCTCTTGATGACATTACAGAAGGTTTTAGAACAACTAGTAAAGTATCTTAGAACTTTGTCCTGATTTTATCTCTTCCCAACATTCCTTTGACTAGCAGTATTATCGGTTCTGTGGTTTTACCTCCTGTTTTTCCACTTCTTTCATGTAAAAAAATGATGAGGTTGCTCCACTGGCTAGGTGAAGCCAATTACAGAGCAAGAATCTGATGATATTAGTCTGCCTATGATTTATGGAAATTGACCCCTAGCTGAGATCATCATAATTAATCTGCCTGTTCACTTGTGGAAAAGGCCAACTGCCTGTGTGTGTGTGTGTGTGTGTGTGTGTATATATATATATATATATATATATATATATATATATATATATATATATATATATATACAGTATTGCATTGAAGTCTCCATGCTCTTAGCCTCATATTTCTTTTGCCCCAAATGCGATTATTAGGAGTTGTGTGTGTGTGGACCACTGGTGAAAAGGAGTAATAAAGAGCCAGCACAAAACAGAGTAGAAATGGTTGATGGTGGGCTGGCAGAGCTGAGATTGTGAGTCCTCTCCTCCCTGGATTTGGATTAGCATTTGTGCAGCTGCCTGACAGCTCCAAACAAGCCCATCAGTGAGTAGCTTTGATCAGCTCAGCCGACGCGGCATTGTAGCTAATGAGGGCGCAGGCACTGCCGCTCCATTCGCTCCGTACCCGCCTGTCTGTGGCAGTGCCAATCCACACACACTCATCACAGCCGAGTGTTCCCGAGCTGAACTCACTTGGCCCTTTCACAGATCTATTCCAGCACTACTGCTGTCACCCATCAGTTAAGCACATTGTGGCTTGAGTAGAAACCATCTACCATCAATCTCTCATTGATGCCGGGGCCTTTTAAAATGTTCAGGAGTATATTTTAGAATTTGTTACAAAGTTGATTATTACATTGATTTGGATTGTCAACTTCAGACACAAATTAGTTTGTCCATACAGTATATAGACTGCCATGAAAGAGCATAGTAACTGATACTCTGCAGTGTCAATGTCAAATTATGTTTATACCACCATGATGGTGAATTGCAGTAGTGCTGACTGTAATTTTCATCTTAGGTTTTTACATTGATGCACTTGTGCCTGTGTTTCCCCACTCATTTTTATTAAATCACTTTGTCTGAGAACAATTGATTTATTGTGACAATGTAAGTGAATAAGTGATAACAGGAACTTTGGGTGATTCCCAACATCAAACCTACTGTAATAATAAACTGATTAAAAGTACAATGTAATTCCTTAATAAATGAAACTTTGGGAGGATTCCCAAATTGGTACAGGATGAATTAACCACTTTTTGAAAATGAAACCATTGTGTTACTAATCATGATAAATCTTCTATCTAGTCTTATTTTCTATCTTTAATATAATAAGACCACCAAAAAAAAAGAAAACCAAATGTTTTAGGAAAACAGACAAAAAAAGGGGGGAAATACTCCAAATGTGCATTAACTAGTCCTGTATTGAAGCCTCTCAAGACAACTTTTTTAGCACAACTTCATTTTATTTTATTCTTCCTTGCAAAAATGCTTCAGATTTACCACAGTGAGAGGGATCTCATGCGATAGCCCTCTTCTCTACAGTACATTCCACAGTTTAATACTTCAATAGAATTTGGCTCTACAATATGACTGACATATTCCAAAGTATTAATAATCTTTTTGTGAAGGCATTCCTCTTATTTCTTTTTTCCTGATTACTCACAGGCCTGCTGATCTTTTGTGACAAAATAGATTGGTATTTGGAGCTGTTTATGATTCCCTCTACTGTACTTAGACTAAAGCCTGAGACCAAGATGAAGAAAAGCAGCCCTATAACATGACGTTGGCAAGAGCTTGATCCACTATAGGATACAGTGTTTTTCCATGATAATCGTTCCTTTTTTTCTGCACCAAGCATCCGCACCATCTTTTAGAATTATTTGCATAATTACCTACATTGGTCTCATCAGACTATACCACATTTTGCAACATAATTTTGTAAAAAGAAAGTGCCTAGACATGAGGTTTTCATCTTGATCTCTCGTCAATTTTGGAGGGACATCTTGTTCTTGGTAATGTTCCTGTAGTTCTCTGATTTTTTTTTTTTTTCGTTTTCTTTTTTTCCACTTGTTGATACCGGCCTTCATGCTGTTTTGGAAATTAAATAAATATAATTTTTTACATTTATGCATTTTGACAATGAGAAATACTGCATATGCATGCTTTGTAAGATCTTGAAGCCCATACATTTACCTGTTGGGTTAAAGATTAAAGAAAGAAACTTTTACAAAAACTCCCCATATTTATTTAGAGCAAATCAGAATCAATTAAATGGTGACATGTTTCTACATGTAAGTGATGAGTTTAATCATGAAAGGATGTGCAGCACCCGATGCAATCAACTCATTGTGAATCTTCTTTAAAAAAATTTATTCCGTAAAAAAGGAAAAAAAAACATTTTGGTTTGCTACTTCATATGACGGTGGAAGGGTTTTTTTCTTTGTTTGTTTAATGCATAACTGTTTAATGCATAACTAAAACCTTGAAGCATGTTAAAAATGCTAGTTGATTTTGAGCACATTACAGCTTGATGAAAGTCTGTAGATGTTCTTAATTAAAAATGAGTCTCATCCCAAAAAAGAGTCACTAAATGGTCATGTGCTGTTGACTTAAATCCACCCAATTCTTTGCTTATTTTGGAGAAAAATCAGACTGGATGAATGAGTCCTTTGCAGTCAGTGTCTCCCCTCTTTGTATTGCCTGTCTCTCTTCGCTGAGCTTGAGGAGCCAATGCATAAATGAAGTCTATGCTTCAATCCAGAATGGATGTGTGGGGAAATGCAGGCACAAGAGGCAAGAGTGTGTAATATTGATTTTGTTTAATTAGATTCCTATCAAAACCCTGAGGTTTGCATCTTGGTTGCTAGCCTTCCACCTTTCCAAGAAATCCACTTTTCAAATAAGCACAAAAAAACCTTTTTTGTTATGTTGTAATATTTGACATTGCTGGATGTTGGTTTATAGAATGAAACCTTTTCTCTCATCTAACTGCATTTATGCTCTCTTTATTCCTCTTTCAGTTCTGTTAGAAGATATGTAACGTGTACGGTGAATGTTTGGAGTATATTTACTTTATATTTATTTCTGCCTTTAATACCTTCTACCGTAATTCTTTTATACCTTTAAAATTAATTGAACAAAAATGAATGTGCTTCTTTTTCATTTTTTTTTTTTTTTTGCAAAGATTCTAATTTTGAGATCAAAGGTAAGTGCTGTGAAAACATCGCCCCCAGAAAAGATTTTTTTTTATTTTATAATCCCTGTGTCTCTGTAAAAGTGGAAGAGAGTCATAAGGGCAGCTCAGTGTTCTGCAGTTTGAAATAAAATGAAATCTTATGGACATTTTGTTCTGTATGTGCCAGAGCAGCACTCAATCAGGTATGAACAACAGCATCCCATTCTACCAGCTAAATGACCCCCAGCTTTCTTTTCCAACAAACATCCCTGGCTCCCTCAAATGTCCTCCCTGTCTTTTGACTGACAGGATGCTCCATGTCACTACTTTCTTTTAAAGATGTTAATTACATTCATTAAATTTCACTACAAAAGCAGAAAGGGACAGTTTTCTGATTGCCTGGAGTGACACCTTAAATCATGAGTTCCTTTTTTCCTTCTGTCTTTTCCCCCCTCATTTCTTAAAGAACTCTCCCCCAACAGGCAGGTCCATTGTACGAAGCTCTTTGTCTTGGATCGGTCCTTGTCATTTTGGAGGTGGTGTTGTGACTGTCCTTAATTGCCTCGAGATTTAATCAGCATCTTTTCTTAAACCTATGGAGAACTGAATACACACTCATCCACAAGGGTCAATAACACATATGGTTTGTGGCGTAAGGCTGTGCGTAATGGATCATAGGTAAAGGTTTCGGATTTGATTTGCAATGAGCATGCTTATCGAAGAGCAAGTTGTAATTAAGAAGGGGGATAAGACAAGAGCCTGTCATGTTCTCCATGAATCTGGGTCGATTTCATGGCCCTTGATCACAGAGAACTAATAGTGTCACTGAATGATGGACTCTTAGTCATGGAATTTATATCAGCAACTGGGATATTTAAGAAAATGTAAGAATAAAAATAAAATGAGATTGTAGTGAAAAGCACATGCACAAGATAACGGCACAGTTTCCAGCCAGTATTTTTTAAGGATTCCTACTTGTACAGCACAGCATTTTTGCAATAATTCTAACAGAAAATCTACACAAGCACATATGTTTAATGTGTTAAACTATTCCTTCTAAAGTAATACTATAGTATCTCTAAATCTTTTGTGGTCTTCCTTAATACCTCCAAGTTACTGAGAACAGCAAAGGAACCTTATCTTCATTAACATATTACCGCTTTTAGTGGAATGTCAAGACCATAATCACAATTGGTACCGTTGTGTGTTTCTTTTTAAAGCATGTAATGAAACTGTCCATGATCGTGTGTTTGCATCCTCAAGAAAAACATGCTCATTAATCGATTTATCACTTAATGAATGAGAGCCATTAATTGATCAGCCATGATGGTGATTTGCTCGCGTGCCTCCGTTATGGCTTGTCTTTCTTCAAGGTGAAAGAGCTGAGAGGGGCGCCGGCTAAAACCAACATATAGCTTCACTTTATTGATTTGACCCCACCCACCCGCCCCTAAACCCCAAACATGTCCCCTTCCAAATGGAGAGGGGAAATCTGCTGAAATGTAACTTGCTTTGCTCCCAGTGGACACTGCCTCCAAAATCTATTAAATGACATATATAAACACCTTCATTAATAGAGGTTGGTTGCTTTTTTTTTTCCGCTGGCTGTTATGAGTGGGAAACTGGATGCAGATGACTTAAAAGTGCAGGACAGGTTGTGGTCTCCAGTGGCCTCACATATTAAGGCTGCATGTTGTTGAGGGAGATGTGAGGAATATTTGCTTAAAATTGGAAACTGCTAACACCGATGTCTGAGTCACCTTCACCAAACAAGGGAGGTTTGTTGAAGGTATAACAGTTTAGACACGGTACTGTAAGTGTAACACGATGACTATGTGAACATCTATCTGTTGACTACTATTATCTCAGGGAGTTTTTCCTTGCCACCGTCGCCGTCACCCTTGGCTAGCTCATCAGAGACATTTCATTCATTCATCTCATTATTATCTGCACATTTTTCTCACACATCCACACTTCCAATTATTTTCTTTTCTATAATTATTATTATTATTTGTTTTTATTTATTTATTTTCTATTATAATTTTATTTATTTACTTATTACTTTATATATAATTATTCTATATATATATATATAAAATGTTTTTTTTTTTTTTTTTTTTTTTTGTTAAATTTCTTAAATTTTTGTGAAGCTGCTTTGAGACAATGACCATTGTTAAAAGCGCTATATAAATAAAATTGAATTGAATTGAATTGAATATTCATGCCTCTATTGAAATTCTGGATTTAACCCATAAGTGTGTCTCTTTAATTTAAGGCACTGTAACCCTGATCAGGCAGCTACTAAGTATAAATAAATACTGTGAATGCATGTAATCTTTTTCCCACGAGCATCGTACCTGACTGCCTGAGAGCATGAAAGTAAAAACCTCTCTTTTGCATGACTCTGCAGTTGTGTTTTGTGGGATCCAGATCCTCATGCACACCAGCAGTCTCAACCAGATGATTTGTGAATCTATCTGGCAAACTTAAAGTGATAATACTGCTACTACTACTACTAAGAATAATAATAATATAATAATAATAGACTATCATAGATTTTTATTAATATTTGTAGCTGTTTATAACACACTTTCTGTTCATTCTGAATAATATATTCATATATGATTACTGTGTATCACTTATGCCAGTTGTATGCTTTATCATCACATTACCATTAGTCTTCTCTTTTCTTTGACACCTCTCTCTCTCTCTCTCTCTCACACACACACACACACTCACTCTCTGTCCCCCACCTACCCTAAGGTGTATGTGTGGTGGATTTACAGCGGCTGCCATGCCATCTCGGCCCCATCCATAAACAACCGGCACTCCTACCTCACGTGCCTCCACATCGTCACGGCAACATCCATCATCAAAACTCTTAAGACAGTCATCCTCTTTCATAAGGAGGCTTCCTCCAGAGCCTTCGTGGACAGCCTGTGTAAATCATGAATGAGAGAGAAAGAGAGAGAGAGAGAGAGAGAGAGAGAGAAACAATGAAAATTGCTGCTAGCTGAAGAAAAGAACTGTGCTGTCCTCCTGTAGCCCCCAGCAGTGATATACAGTATGGTACTGAGTTTTTTTTTTTTTTTTTTTTTTTTACATTTACTACCTGCACAGGCGGCTGGGAAGCTGTGATCAAATATGCAGCAATAACACCCTGAGTCATACAGATGCACTCCATCAGTGCACAGAATACCACAGGCATTTTGAGGCCTTGTAAAGAGAGGAGAAATGAGCTATGGGAAAGTGTGGAACACTGCAGTGCTGCATCCAAACCATACAGTGTGTGTGTCTGCAGCTGTAGCTGGCGTAACTTGAATTCCCACACATCTTAATCAAAACTGTGCTGCGATCGCACTGGACACAGAAGGAAGCTTCCTATATTGTGGGGTTTTTATAGGTATGTGAATGCAACCCCCTGAGTGCTCTTGGATGGGATAAGGGTTTGGAGGATGTTGCTCCTCTAGAGGACTAGTGCCAGCTATCAGGACCAATGTGACTCTCTTAGCGGATCGCAGATAAAATGATGATTAAAGGGTCCTGCCCTTTAAATAGACAATCCTGTTGACCCAATTTAGAGCCACGATCAATGCGCCACTCACCAGATTAATTGAGACGCGTCTGATTGATTTTTGTTTTCTAAAAGCAACCTCCACAAAGTGTGGTCCTGTAAAGGATGGGTTCATGATGCCTAGAGCAAGGGCAGAGATCAGGCAGGAAATTCCTCTCCTCTTGTAGAAAATGTTCACCTTCCAGGCCTTTATCTCCAAGGAGTGTCATTAGGCAGGAACGGGAGGGGTTTGACAGCACATGCAGATGAGTGGCAGATTAAAGGAAAACAGCTAAATCTATTACGCCTTCATGGTATGCAAATTAATAAAGAGTTATTCTGACTGATCACTTTTATCCATATTTCCCAAGTTTCCTTCCTATTTATAGGGCAAAGGGGCTAAGCCCATAATGGTTTAATAAGAATGAAGTTTATGGAAGTGATACACCAGATCTTCAGGACATTCTTGTGAAAGAGTAGCATTAATTGCAAATGCAATGTAAATAATAAAATGGTAATACAATGGTGTGTCAAATCCCTCGGCAATCAAGAAACGTGATCACCTCACGTTGTTCACATGGATGGATTTTCACTTATGACAAGAAACATGAGCAATATTGAATATTTAGGTAAGCACTGTACCTAATGCAAGTGTCTAATCAGACAAGTTCCCTGGAGACTAATAAACTCTATGCTTTACCATTAAATCAATCACACGTTCACCTAAAGCTTCACTGATGAAAGGTTAGTCTTACTAATGACTAAAGATGTGATCCCTGATCTTATTACACCAAACATGTGCTGAGTGCTGTTTTACTTGCTAGTATTCAATACTATAGATCAAACAGTGTAGCCCCACTCCAGGAAACGGTTAGGGCAGATGTCCTTCAACTCAAATGGATACTAATACATAGATGATCATATAACGTGCAGTGGTTTGCATTTATATTTAGGCATTTGGCAGAGACCCTCTTATCTACTGTAAAACGAATTACAAAAGAGCTTCTATCATTGGATGGATCTTTACACTGGATTACTACTGTAGGTTAACAGTATGATAATATTATGATGACTAGCAACTGCACAAGCCATACAAAACCAGTTATCAAAATATTAGGAGTGATTTTCTAGCTAAAAAGGAATGCTTTATACTGTATATAATAATACCATTTTGAGTGTTTTTGAGATATACGTCTATTCCAAGAACGGTGGACAATAAGGATCTATGTGTATTGTTTATAAAAGGGATTTTTCAAACACTTAAGCATAATAAGGAACGCTCTGATCATTAGTCAAAGAATCTTGGCAAAGTTATGCAAAATAGCAATGTCAAATTGGTATCGTTAAACAATCAAATCAAAGGCAGGAGGCCAATAAGGACAGCGCAGTAAGGGACATCAATAATTCAAACAAACAAAATTCCCTCAAAATACCCCCTAAGAGAGAGATCGTACCAAAAAGTAAAACCATGTGAATGAAGACCTGTACCAGTGACCTTGGTTATGTAAGGTAACAATAAGTGTTCACATGCCAGGTTTCTTTAACTATTTTGGATGAATTCACATGCTTAGCTGCCTTAAGTGGTTTACATTTACTGTAGTTTGTTCTACATTGAGGTTCTGTCAGGAAGAAAAACCTCAAATATGGGTTTTATTTTTCCGTAGATTGTAATAAAGAATGCCAGTGTATATGTAATAATGAGTCATTGTTCTGATTTCCATGTTCAAAGAGAATCAATTTGAATTGATAAGTGCTCACTGCTCAACGCATCATGATCATTTATTTTTATTAGTGGCTCTTCTCTATTTCTTGCCTCCTTTCTAACCCTGCCTCTTCTCTCTGATTTCTTTTAGTATTATTCTACCCTTTTAAAGGTAATGCTGGTCTATGAGTGATGGCCCAGGCCGTAAAAGCCGCATGGTTTTAATTAACAACATGTCACCTGGTGGCCTGTGATCCCAGGTGCAGGTAAGGCCATCTAAAAGTCGGTTTGGGCTACTTTGAAGGCAGGTTGTACTGACAGTAATGGTCCGCTTAAAAGTCAGGGGGTTGACAGTAGTGGCACTTGTGGCATTTTTAGGCCTCCTCCTCCTTGATGAAAGGTCAAGGAATATGGTGCTCCTGGGAAAGTACACAATAGATAATAGGAGACGATGGCTTATTATCTTACCGCTGTTTTTGTATGTGTATCTGTTAAAGTCTGTGTAAAATCTTTTACGCTCTGCACATGATATGAATGCAGGATCAGCTAAGCATAATTTCTTCATTAATGGTGTACCACTGCTGCTCAACTAATGTAAACAAAACTGGCATATCTGGAACATGGTCACTTATTTAATTTGGGGTAAAAATTAAATTCTAATTTGATTTCCAGTTCTAATTTCTTGCAGAATTTACACCGGACCCCAGGACACCTCTCGAAAAAATGCATTAGGCTGAGAAAAACAAGAAAGTCTCACATTTATGGCTCGCATTAGAAGTGGTTTGTTTAGCTGGAGGGAACAACACCTTGGGTTGTCAGATCATTTGAAGCCCCAACTGGGAATCGAACAAGTGCGTGTGGTCTGTTCCCTAATCACCAGGTTTCGCTGGTGCTGGCCTTGCATGGCCGTGTTTGGGAAACTGAGATTCAGGAGTTAATGAGGGCTGCTTGTGATGCGTGTGTGTGTGTCCAGCATGGGGTAAAGATCGTGGCGTCAGCGTTTCAGACTCAGTTGTCCAGGGGGGTAGTGGTTTGCAGGTAGGCTGTGTGCGGCAGCCCACTCTCTGATTTATGGTGGTGTCAGCTCGTCTGGCCGTGGGTTGAACCCACAAATCTCAGCACCTTTAAATCATTGCATTGTGGTGCCTGGGGGGAGGGCAGAGTGTGGTGGGGGGGTGGTGAGCAAGATGGAGGTAAGAGGATCGGGTGATCGTCTTGAGTGCTGACATCTATTGAGCGCCAAGTAGTAAGCACGTATAAATTCATATAAGCTCTAACGCAGAACTACAACATCTATGCATACAACAATCTCGACAACACCCCCCCCTCTCTTTTATCTATCCATCTACATCATGCCTCGCTCAGTGTCTGTCACTCAGGAAGAGGCGTCATAGATCACCTATGTCTGAAGGCCCTAACAGTTGCCTTTTCTGCTGACAGCTCTCCCACGCTTTGATGGAAGAGGGTTTCATCAATTGCAAGATTCTTGAACAGATACATTAGGATTTGAGAATGTAAGCTTGCTAGTGTTGTTCTGAATCGATTCATTTCGATGCGCCCACTATCTACAGGAATCATAATTGGATTGATGAAGATGCTGGACCAAAAATGGATTACACAAGGCTTGACTTGGAATTGATTAAAAATTAGATGAATATATCTGGATTGTTTTAGAAGAATTTGGCAATGATGTTCATTTGTGTTCTATTTAGAAAGGTTGAAGCTAAATACTTAAGTGCTATAGACCAATTTCTTGCTGCAGTATGAGTTTTTATTGTAGATTTACTAAATATGCAGTACAATGCACAATGATACATCAAATGCGAGGGAAAAAGGTGTATTTGTTTTAAACAAGTTCCAGTTAAATTTACAATATATTTTTGTTCATTTAAAAAAAAAAATTCTGTTTGCTTTTGTTTTGTTCTTAGCTTTTTTTAATTTGTCTTATTAGGACTTGAAATCATGTCAGTACTATAAAAATCAGTGCATGTCAGTGTCCAGTGTGTAAACATGCCCTGCTTTAGAATGAGAATGCAGAATCTGATTTTCAATAACTCTTCCTAGATCTAGCATGACATAAAAATGTCAAGCTTATTCATAAGACATGTTATCAAGTTTAATATGCTTGATTCAGCAATACGATGACTCCCGTGGGGGGTTCATAGCATTTTTATCTTTGCCTCTTGCACAGATCCCTAGTGTGTTTTGGATTGTACCTGAGGGAGTTAGTTTATAGTTCATGTGTAATATAGATACATTTTTAAGATTTATATATTCATCCATGATTATTGCTGAAAAATACTGTATTTACCAAGACATGGGGTTGCATATATGACAGGATCTTGTATTCAGTATGCACTAAATCAACATCAGGCCTCAGCATAAAATCCCTTTTCCCTACACATGCATGCTAACATGGAGGCTTTTTCTTCCATTACTCATTAACATAAAATATGCGACTATGGTATACGTGTGTGTGTGTGTGTGTGTGTGTGTGTGTGTGTGTGTGTGTGTGTGTGTGTGTGTGTGTGTGTGTGTGTGTGTGCGACTATGTATTATTCATGAGCACATAGTAAAAATATCTGTCTGCAGTATTAATGGAGGGAAAAGTATATCCCCCTCATTAATTAAAAAGTGATTTAAGTTTGATTTCCCAAGTGGTTACACTGAGATTCATACACTCAACCTGGCATGTTCCATGTATGGCATGTAATTAAATTGTGTAACTGACTAAATTTAGACATGCAGACCGAGTGTAACATGGCTTTATAATAAATCTCCTTACCAATAAATAAATAAATAATTTTTAAAAATGTAATAAAAATGTGCAGCTTAACACTACTACTACTACTACAGAGTTACTTTCAAACATCTCAACAGAATAAATGAATGATATACAGTAACACATAGTGCATAAACACATACATTGTTTTTCAATATGCTCAACAGCACGTCTTTAAACTAAAGCATACAAAGTATGGCTTTGTTGAACACACCGTTAATAAGTTTTACAATAAGAAAGACTAATTTAGTACTCAACTTTAATTTGGTATTCCATTAAAGAATTACTTTGAATTGGTTTAGCCATGTACAGTAGAATAGTTAACCGCAGAATCGCATCTATACTAGCAGTAACATTTTTACTGTTTAAATACATAAAATGTCTGCCTAATTTAACACAAAAAATAATTGCAGACCTGCATGATAGCCTAATTGCTTATCTTTTACATTCTATGGCAAACTGCCGACACTCCAAATCACAGAGTGTCAGAACTATTTATTAAGTCTCCCTTCATGCAAACCCTCCAAATGAGATAAGTGCTTTGTTTCTCACCACAATTCTGCATTAAACAAAACAGAATCCGGACCCATGACTGCTACAGGGCCTTTTATTCTGTGACTATCTAAAGTAAAAATAGAAATCAGTAATCTCAGTGCTGGGAGTTTTCTCAGTCATCAAGTACAAATAGCCAGGGTTATATGCTATTTCTGCTTTCACTTTTATCTACCTGTGTGTACTGTACGATAACTGCCTCAGGTATCTTGCATTCCTTTGACGCATTGATTTTCCACATCCAATAGAATTAACATGATGAGTACAATAGGTATGCTGCAATAGCATTGTGAATGACAGGGGCAGTATGTGAAACACAGATGGTGCTTTTCATTGTCAGTTTGTCTCATTGGAAAGATGAGGAAAATATACTTTCAGATGTCACAATGAGACAGTAAGTTTTGACATACCGGCTATATTGGCATAACTGCTGCTTTTTGTACTTATAACTTTCTCAACTCCCACCATTTTCACTGGTGTGCAAATTTTGGTGATAATACGGTTCTAGTGGACTATGAACCTATGGACTATGCTTGTAATCTTATGCATATGCAAAAGGCATGCAGGAGTTGGTGAACAATCTTATATAGTCATTTGTCAAGTACAGTATAATGATTCCTAGAAGGCTCACAGAATGCACGTTTTGGTCACTTTCAATGTCATCATTTTTTTTCCCCATTTATTTACAAATTCAGTTTATATAAATCTTTTAATAGACATTTTTGATTAAATAAAGCTGATGCTGTTTTACTTACAGTCTAACTACACAGCTTTAAATTATAATTAACTCTCTAGTTACCTACTACATATGACCTGCAAGACAAATTACAAATATAGAGCTATTGGCACCGACCCTTTTGGCTCTGTCCTTTTTATCGTAGGGGTTGCCCTTCCTGTCACAACCCTCCCATTTTCTAACCGGGCATGAGACTGGCACTGCATGCAGTGGCTAGGTTGTATGGGGCATATGGTTAAGGATCTTGCCCATGGACCCAACAGTGGTGACCTGGCAGTGGCATGGCTCGAATCATCCATCCTGCAATCAGCAACTCAGAACCTCAACCACCATATAGTGTCCCTTCATTATTCTATTTTTATCTGATGTATAAAATCTAATACCATGATGTTTAAAAGTACAGGAATCTATTGGAATTGGAAAATAATTAGTATACTGTACATAAGAGCAGTTATGCGCAACCTTTTTTTGTGTCCCATAGGGCAAGTAAGGTAAGGTGGGTGATATAAGGTTTGCTAACATTAATCTAATTCTTGTCCCAAGCAGTAATAAAATCCTATGTATGACATAATTACAGGATAAAACATGAAAGAGGAACTGCATTTTAGGGACCTCATTTGCTTGAATATATGATGATACAGAAGCTCATAATTAATTGATTGATTCATTCATCTTCAGTAACCACTTTATTCTGACCAGAGTCACAGTGGATCTAAAGCTTATTCCAGCAGAACTGTGCATGATGTGGAAATACACACTGGATGGGATGCCAGTGCATTGCAGGGTACAGAAGCTCATTATGCAAAATGTAATTAAACTACTGCTCATTATATTAAATGATTGATTAAACCTTTTTAAATTAATGCGATAACTTTTGTTATATTAACATTGTAGTAGTAAAAGACTCCTGTTGTGATTGTTTTATTATAGTATCTGAATAAATATTGTAGATTACAATGCAGTACATTATAGCTTGTTGTGTTTGAATTATTGGATCTCTAGATGCCAGGACTTGATGCCAAAAGTTTTAAATGATAATAACATTAATAAACAGCAATTTAAAAAAAACATGAACAAAGAAATGAAAATAGACAGGAATTATACAGGAAAAAAGAATAAAACTTTAAATTTCATGAGTGTCCCAGACTGGCATGACAAAGAGAAGGCCAAATGGTTGGTAATTTCTCTGTAATATCTAAATTTGTTCTTCTGATGTAGAGAGACATCATAGCAATTTCAGAATGTATTGTTATAAAATAGTAAGTTAGGAGCAGAACATCTTGTAGAAGTGAAAACTTTTCCAGATTGCATGAGATCAGCCTGCTGTAATAAAAGACAAAGTGCACAAGAAAATATGTACAGCTCACTAAAACTTTTGGAACTGGAACTGTTGTTGAGCTCAGTAAGACTATCATAATAACTGAAAGGTTGTGTTTACAGGATGGGTATGGAAATTCAAATTCATTAATAAAATTCAAAATGCCAGCTGCGAAGTTCTTTTCCTTATTCTGACATCTCAAATGTGCTACAGTACTGAAAGCAAGCAGCTGGGATTTTACTGTATATAAGTCTGGGACCACATTGACATTTGTTATGAAGCTAAATTATATACATATACTCACTGTTTACTGACTGTTTTAACTGGAAAAAAGATTTGCTCTGCAAGAATAGCATGTATTGTTTAAAACCGTGGTGCTTCTTGAACCCTTGACCATGAAAAATGTCTGACAATTATACTATGTACTGTTAACTGTAAACCTGTGAAACCAGTGGTAAATTGTGAATTTTGTAGAAAAAATGGGAATTGTATCTTTCAAATATATACACACACACTCATATCCTTCTCTAATTCAGATAGATAGATAGATAGATAGATAGATAGATAGATAGATAGATAGATAGATAGATAGATAGATAGATAGAATTCTTTATTTTTAATTAAAGCAAGAGTTATTGCAAACTACAGTAATAGGGAGAATTGTGTTTTCTACATGAGTCACAAGGATGTTAAAAAGCGCAAAAGCAAAAATACTATGTTTTGGATTATATCAGTGTGACTTGAGTTAAATTTAACGAATTAATCAGTCTGCAGTTGCGATCGTTGTGGAAATATTAGGTACTGTATGTGCCTGAAATTATGACAGACACAATTTTTGTGTGTATTTACAGTAAATATATATATATACGTATATATAATATATATATTTGTGTGTATATACAGTTTATACAGTATATATACTCAAAGCAAATTTCTTTGTTTTTGTCTACAAAAATACTGGGGATCTCAAAACGGTGAATTAACAGTATGAATTAGGTAATTATGGAGCAACAACAAGAACAACATTCAGTTGTTATTTTAAGACACAGAGGTCAGCCTTTTTGGAAGAACAGTATTGTCGAGTGCATTTGCAAAACCCGTCAAGCACCATAATGGAACTGGCTCTCATGAAGACCTTAACAGCCAGGCAATACCAACACTTACCTCTATATACTGTATATATACTACTGCTCAAAAGTTTGAGATTACTTGGAAATTCCTTTCTTTTTGTTTAGTGATTTGTTTTCTACATTCTCCAAAAATACTGGGTACTTTTTAGTTTTAGACTTTCTTTCTATCTATCTATCTATCTATCTATCTATCTATCTATATATATATATATATATACTTTGACATATACCAATAGTTGGATTGGGATACACTTTTATGCACTAGGGGACGTTTTATGCCTCTTGGGAATATGGAGCCCCTAATGCCAGAGAAGGAAGGGAAAGAGGGATGGAGGAAGGAAGGAAGGAAGGAAGGAAGGGGGTGCATAAAACAAGGCTTCTCCCTTGCATAATTTCATGGCTCAAAAGATAATCTGATCAAACATCTGTATTGATTATGCTATACTCACAGAGTGTTCGGAAACCATGGCTTCAAAAATCAAGCCAAAATTTAATAACTATTCCATTTATTAACTGTCTCTCATTTTGCCTGACCAGACATCATAAAATGTTACTCATAGATAAACGGTCATGACTGACGAAAAATGGTTTAAAGGTCATTCTGATCATAATACAACATTTTATTCTACTTGCAAAGTAGTACTTGGACCCAGACCTTCACACCATTGAGCTATAACCTCTGTTGTTGTTTTTTTTACTATAAATTTTACTGTGAAGGACAGATCAACAATTTTGAAGCCTTATGTTACAGACTATCTAACTGTTGAATTAGTGATTTGAAGATGTGAGATAATGCTTATAAAAGATACTTGAGGTCTAGATCACAGCTGAACCACCATGTCTGATCAATCGGGTATATGGATTATTGTATTAGGGCTATTGTCATTCCTCCTTATAATTTCTGTACACTGAAATGAAATATGCTTCCTTCATAACACTTGACCTTCATGCAAAAATCCAGCAGCATGGTGCACAGGTTTCCATACAGAATACAGTACCATCTAACATCAAGGGTGTTTTTTTGCTCATAGCAGGATTGGCTAAATAGAGTAGTGTACAATTAGTTTTTCAAGTATTTATTTCATTAAAGTAAATGAATTATTGATTTAACAAGCCTCATGTTTTCACTGGATGCCGTGCTGCTATTATGGCTCTTTTTCTCTTGTTTAAATGGACAGTGATCAACAATGCCAGGGAATAAATTTGGCAAAAACAAGCGTTTAAAACGATTTTCTTATTTCCTCACACCTGGACTTCATGCTTGTCGTGACGCTGCACAAATCTATCCATCATTAAAAATAATAAAGAAGGAAAGAAAGAAATAGTTATGTGAAATATTACTCCATTCAAAGATTTGTCTAAGGAAGTATATACCACAGAATTGAAAAACATTGTCTCTTTTTGGAGACATTTCAAAATCCACCATGTTTTTGCATGAGCAGCAATATGCATGGCAGACAGAAACATGTTTATTGTAACCAAAGCCAGCAGCAATAGGATAGCATGTGCTGACTAAGTATGTTAGGACTTTTCCAAGAAACTGAATAGCATTTTTTAGCAGAATGACCAAGAACACACAGGTTCACATTAACAGATAGGATATAGGATATATATATTTTTTTAGTCATCAAAAACAAAATAAAACAAAGGCATCCATGCAACGTGCATGTACACTATGACTACTAATGAATTGATGAAATAAAAGGAAAGAAGAAGGGACAATTATTTTAAAGCCATAGCTCATGGAGAACGTTGATGTCCCTGACAGTTCTATGAAAATATGTCTCTTCCCGACCCATGTTTTCTCTGTATAATAAAGAAATTGTTTACAGTTGCGTGATGCTCTTAAAGTGTTAAAAGAAGCACTTTAATCAAACACTGCACTTCACATCCTACCCTATAAATGATTATTGCCTGTAGAAACATGCCATGCCTCATCAAGTAGATAAGAACCTCCAATTTTTCCATCCTGTAAACACAAGGAAGTACTGATAACTCTTAGAACAGTGCCTAAAATTTGCTCATTTGCTTAATGAATCCAATTAATAAGACTGTTAAAAAGTGAGCTTTGCGCATGTTCGCTGGTTGGGTATACTTTTCACGTTAAATCTTTATTTACTGTACACGTGCACATGAATTATAGCATTCCATCGTATTGTATGCCGTCTTTCTTATTAACATTGGTACTACCTCAGTAATGGAGGAAAATGAGAGCTCTAGCCATGTACTCTTCATGCTGTTCCTTTTTGTGGCAGGGCTAAATGTGGCCTTACGCTGCACTTATGGAAAAAGAATGCCTGTCATAGCCCCGGGCCTGGTGGATGTGGGTACTACGTAAGTACTGGAGCAACAACAGCCCTCCGCTTCCTTTCCAAATGAGAGCTGACACCTGAGCCGAAGCATTGCCTCATAATCACACACTTTCTCATGTGCAGTCTTCCAAATTCAGCACTTTCTGCTTAGCTACTGCAGATTTTCTTCTTCTTCTTCTTCTTCTTCTTCTTCTTCTTCTCCTTCTTCTGCTGGCATTTGTTTTGGAAATACTGTCTGTTGTATTCAGTGAGTGCAACCAGGTCTTAGATACAAATAACAAAGGCCTGGCTCAGGCTAACATTTTCTGTATACAGTGAAGGATGATGTCTGTGTAGCTTTAGAAGTCCCTCTGTTTGTTTGCCTTCTGGTGTTTGTGTTTGGTAGCTGGGCTCGGTGGTTTTAGGATGCAGGTCATGTCTGTTTACAGTATGCGGTCCTTGGCCGTGTTTTCCCCACTGCTCAAACCTCCAACCACCCCCTTTCCTCCTCCTCCTCATTTACTCCTGACCATGGTTATAAAGCTAGACACCCAGCATAGTTTCTCTCTCTCTCTCTCTCTCTCTCTCTCTCTCTCTCTCTCTCTCTCTCTCCTCTTGCCTGATTCATTTTCTACTACTGCAATTACCAGGATTGATACTCTCAGGGTTCACTTCCACTGCTCCCAGTTTTACAGCAGACCCTTATTTATTCGTTTGTTTCCTGTTGCCTTTCCAGCTTAGATCATCTTGGGCCTGATTGAACATTTGCCCCAAAGTGCTTTTAGCAGAAATGAGTCGAACCCCATGGCAGAGCAAGAGTGGAAGAGGGCTGTGTGAATGGCATCTTGGTGTGAGTTATTGCTGGGAGGCTGGATGGAAAAGTCAGACAGGAATGGCATATGAGTCTGGTGGATGTTTCAGCCTTAGCACTACATTGATCAGCCTAGCAGTGTTTTTAGTCTAACAGCTGGACTTTAAAATGGCAGCTGAGCCAGAATGACCCCTTTGTCTTCTTGCTAAGAGAACACTCTTAGTAAGGAGTTTTCTCTCAGGATATATATATATAATTTTTTTTACATATATAAATTCACTGTGTGTGCTGTGTGACTCAATAGACCACGAGGAGGCAAATGTCCTTTCCTAATGCTAGAAGAGAAAATTTAGTATCAGGAGCTGTGATGTTGAAGGAAGCGCCCAGAAAAAGTATGTTCTCTAATCTTTGTTTATAGTCCTATCTTCTTTCTTCAAACACCTCCCTCTTTTTCCTTTTGCTCTTTTTATCTCCATTAGGGTCAGGAAAGCCTTGGCAGAGTGATCATCTTGTTAATAACAATATTTATATGTTTCTAAACGGCCCTCTTATCAATGCATGGTTCCACAGTGGTGTGTCAGAGGCCGAGCGGATAAGCTAGCTCTCGGTGGTGGGATTCTATTTTGTGTGATGGGCCTCCCCAGTGGATTAATTAAGTGTTGTGAAAGAGGGGTACAGTGCAGTCTGGCTAGACCACAGAGGTGTAATTCTTTCTGCCAGGCTCTGCTGCTCGACGGGCAGGTTAAGGCACAGATTAAGGGTTGCGTAGCTGGCACGGAGAGCAGAGGGAGGAGGCGGGCACCTCATTAGGCATCACTCCCACTGTGTTTGGGGAAGAGGTGGAGGGGCCAAAGAAAGGAGTGAGCAAACAGAAGGAAAATAAACAACACTATGGTTCACAGGGAGAGCTGAGTACTTGCCAAGAGCAGCTGCAAAAAGGGGTTTTGAGTGGCATAGGAGGTCACCTACAAGTCTGTTTAAACACCATTTTGTTCGTGCAGACGCAGAGGACATGGTGACGAGACAGATTCAGGCTAGATGATTTGAACAGGAAAATGCATCATGAAATTGATAACATACATACAGTAAAACAGTATACTTATATTTATATTAAATATGTTGGGCATCATAATCATAATTTTTTTTTAACACGGATGTTTTTACGGAGAAAATGTTTCATCCAAATAAAAAATGTAAAATGATGTTTGTTTGTGATAATAATAATAATAATAATAATAATAATAATAATAATAATAATAGGACAATAATATGGCAAAAAATCCATACTAGGCTACTTGAAGACATTTCTTCAATACACAATTAGAATCACAATATGCAAAAAAGTGTTGTGTTTAAAGAAAAAGTTACCAATATTTTAGGAGCTGTAATAATATTAAGATTATTATTATTATTATTATTATTATAGTTTCTAAAATATTGGTACCTTTTTTCTTTAAACAAAAGTTTTTTGCAACAACAACAACAAAAAACAACAATAATAAAACAACAACAACAATAATAATAGTATTATTATTATTAATAATAATAATAATAGTTATTATACTAATAATGGTTATTATTATTATTATTATTATTACTAAAGTACTGGGTTTTTTTTATACAATTTTTCCAACAAAAACAACAACAAGTTTGTGAATGTGCGTATGAGTGTGTGCCCTGCGATGGATTGGCACCCTATCCAGGGTGTACCCCGCCTTGCGCCCTAAGCCTCCTGGGATAGGCTCCAGGTCCCCTGCGACCCTGAATAGAGGATAAAGCGGTATAGAAGATGAATGAATGAATGAATGAATGAATGAAAAACAACAACAATAATAATAATAATAATAATAATAATAATAACTCTTAATATTATTACATTTTGCGATTCAAATTTTGTATTGAAGAAATGTCTTCAAGTATCCTAGTATGGAACATTTTCGGTCATATTGCTCATCCTTTGATTAAAAATACAATATATGTATGTCTTAAACATAAATAGTCGTCTTAAACGAATTAAAATTTAAAAAGAAAAAAAATGCAAAAAATAATAAAATCATTGTGTTATCATATTACTTATATCACATACTGTCTTACTTTTGGGAGAATTCTGTGTAGCGAGTTTTGTAGCAATAACTAGGAGAATGAACTTAGAAATCATATCCTAGTATTTATGAGTGTATGTATGTGTGAGTATGCATGTGTATGTGTACACACTCGAGGTGTGTATACTCTTGACTGCTTCTGACCCCTCCAATAATTAGTAAAAGTAGAGAGGAGCTCCCAGCCCACTGAATGACCCTGTTCACCCCCTCTGTGCTTCTCTGTGCTCCCTGCCTCCTGGAGCTCTCCAGATTTCCCCCAGCCTTCCTACCTGCAATTAACCTCCCATAACCCTCAGCTCCACACCACTGAGAAATGAGCAGCCTGCACTCTAATTACTCATCTCATACTACTCCTTTATCTGTCTCATTACTCATAAGTAATTGAGGATCTGAGGATATGCTTAACTCATATTAACTTTTCACTTAAGTCTTTGTAAATTTCTAAAGTGGTTTAGGTGTTGCAAAATGCAGTGAGAACGCACAGGCATACTGTAGTATAGAAAATCCTGACTCCCATCCACCATCACCTTGTATTCAGAATTCCATGCTTTACAAAGAGGATCTTACTGAACTGAAGGTAATAAATCACTAAATCCTTATCTTTTATTCCAGACAGTGTTAAATACTGGATATCTAAAGGTAAGTTGGTGGCTTGCTCTTTAACATTAATAAGAACTCAGCATGGCTATGCCTGTCATCTTATTAAGAGCACTGCAGCTAAATGTGATCATTATCTCCAGCAAGAGAGAGGGAGTGAGAGAGAGAGAGAGGGGAGCAAATGAAAGCAATGAAGTGCAAAGATAGGAGCGGCCACTAAGCAGGCCGTGCCGAATTGTCTTATTTCAATTAATTTCAGTGCTAATGCTTCGGACGAGTGTGATTTTAACATAGATGGCTTTAATAAGTGAGGCAGTGCAGCACAACACATTAACTCCTTTCGAGGAGGTCAGCCAAGTCACGGCTGCTTGTAGCCACTGAGCCGGTCACAGCCTTTCTGCAGGCTTTTTCCAACCTCTCCACTCCTGTGCGCTGACCTGTAATCTGCTGCGATTCCGGATTTTGTCGTTCCACCCAGCTCTTATGAACCTCTATAAACAATACCACTTGATGCACATGTACTGTACAGTATGGGTATTCAATTGACCAAACAAGAGATAGAACTATTTCTGTTGTCTCTCCTGGGATTTTTTGTAGCCACTGTGGTTTCTCCACGTTCACTGGTCTCTCATGTATGTACACTACGTCTTGAATGTGTAGGTTGCCCCGAAGGACTTGCATATTGCAATGCAGGATTTTTACATAGCTGTTTTTAGGTCTTTCCTGGGTCATTGTGTACCTGAACATGTGTCCCTTGAGGGCTAGCTCATGGGCTGGCTATTCCCTGTTTTCCTGTCCTGGGGGGATTTTTTCTCTCTCCGCCAAGCCTGAACTTCGAGAGTTGCTTAAAGAAAGAAAAGGGAACTTAACTTTTTTTTTTCTGCTCTTCACAATTTCTTTATATTTTACCGAAAAGAAAACCCTGAATCAGATGCGGCACATTTACATTTTTGCTAACGTCACAAGTTTAATGCAATCCCTGCTTCTTGCTATTCTAAAGTAGTCATATTTTTCATCGCATATTCTAGTGCTTTGCATCTGAACATGTACTGTAAAATAAATGTTTGCTCTGTTTACTGCTGAGTGGGCACTATGTGCTTTATAGTGTTTCATAATTACTCATGAGCTGAGGATCAAATAAAATTAAATGGCTCTTTTTCCTAAGTGAAGCCATGGAAACATATTTATAGAAGGACCAATTACATAGAACTGTTGATGCATGGTGTCGGGGACAAAGAAGTACCATTTTCCTACCATAATTGCTTCTTAATAATTGAAATAATTCTACAAGTTCATTTTAAGAATTGCAATGATTAATATTAACTAACATACTGATGGTCTGTGCACTGTGTGTTCATTCATCTTTTCTTTTTAAGTAATAAAAAAATATGCAAAAGAGACTATGAATAGTCTAGAAAGCTCTCATATAGTTCCTTTGTTGTTTTCCCTCATTTCAGACTCATTTCGAGGATGTGGAATAATCCTAAATGAAACAAATGTGTATTTACATTTACTGGGTAGCTAAAACCGAGGGACTGGTGTATTGTTACAGTATATGGACTGCTATGCACATTCTAAATATAGCGGGATTTGACCGGAAGAAAATAATAAATAAAAAGCTGAAACATTTTAAAACAATGAAATGCAATGGGGCACTGGCAGAAAAAAATAGATTTGTATCTGGTTTTTTTATCACATAATAACAAGATTTTTTTTTCTTTTTTTTAATATGGATTGATTTTGAAAAATCGTTTGGCAATATTGATGCAGAGAGAGAGCGTGTGTGTGTGTGTGTGTGTGTGTGTGCGCGTGTGTGTGTGCGCGTGTGTGTGTGTGTGCGTGTGTGTGTGCGCGTGTGTGTGTGTGTTTGGATGGGTGTGTTGACAACGATACAAATTTCGCACATGTTCCAACACACACACCTTGGACTGTGTATTCTACTACAGTATGTTTGATCCCCAGTGATGGTTAAGCAGATTTTCATTCGTGGTACAGCTTTATCCTTGGCAGATCCTTGTCTCATTGTGCACGGCCACTGCAGCTGGTTCCACAGGGCTCCTGTAACAATGCATAGACTTTGTTTCTGCTGAGTCATCTGCGCCCCAGACACGGGCCAGCAAACAGAGAAGCAGTCATTAATTTAGACCTTCTTTTCTCTATTCCACTTTATTTTACTCGGTTCTGCTGAGAATGCACACATGAATACAAAGGTTTATTCAAATCATTAATGAACTGCATGCGTCCGAGGCTAATCATTTGACCTTTGGTGTTGCGCTCTGCGTAGACAAATGCTAGTATTTGCAGAGGAGAGCATTAGTTATGTCATGTGATTTATGATAATAGCATTAATGTGGCAAATGCAAAAGCAGCCCCGAAATCAATGTGAAATAAATACAGGAATCCCAAATTAGTGTCTCATGCTGCTTTTGTTTCACAGATTGTGCTGATTGTGCTGAGGGTCTTTGCTGTTGCAGCTCTTTATGTCTCTTTCTTTCTTTCTTTCTTTCTTTTTTCTTTTTTTCTTTCATGCAATTTGGCTATGCAATAATATGCCTTTTCTGGAGATGGAGCATAGTTACAGAATCGTATTCATTCATTTATCAATTTCTTTTATTTACTTACTTACTTATTTATTTATTTATTGCCTTGAGTAACTGCGTTCCATATTGTCTGAATTATTCAGTAGTGCCCCTGGACTAAAGGTTATCAATTAGTGTGTTAAAGCAGTGCTCAACAACCGGCTCTTCAGCGTGACAGGATAATCTGGTCTTTAATCCATGCCTGCTCACAGAACATAGTCTCTTGTGGCAACCGTGTGCAATTGTGACACTCGTAGGCCTTTATTAGACTTTGGTTATGTGCAGGAGGCAACCATCAATAATGATGTCTGTCTTAGGTCCAGAAAACCTTGGTCTAGGTATAATCAAACGTATTCCTATTACTTATTTATTGGTTTAATCATTCATTGGTTCTGGGATTTATGATCTTGTGTTCGACTTGGAAGGTCATAAAAGTAAGATCCACATCACATTCTAGTGATTTACAGATGGACTTCTCATCAGACATTTGATTGCCATAACATACTGTCCCTGGTAGGACTCAACCCTGCTCAGCTACAGAGATAAAGTTTGCAGGTGGGAGTCTTGGCTTGGTTTGACATGCTTGCCTTGGGCGATGTGAAGAAAAAAAAAAGACTCACTGAACTTGTGAATTTCGAGTAGTGTTCTTTCTGTCTCTCTTTCTCCCTCTCTCTCACTCTCTCTACCCAGTTGCTTGATTTCTTCTCCTGCTGTCTGTGCACTCATGCAGAATTAGCTTATTTGTCAGCGAGCTGCGCCTCCGAGCCCTGGTGCACATCTCCAAATCCATTTCCAGAAGCGCAGCACAAAGGACGTTGTCCTTATGTCATGACGACAAATTTGCTGAGCTTCCTCGATCCCAATGCAATGCAGGAAAATGGTCCCATCGCTCCTGCAGAGGCCTGTAGAACACTAATGACTCGGCTTCTGGCGCTGAAGAGTCCTCATTGCACCTTTTTTTATTATTATGATTATTACTATCGAGCGTAAGCTGTTTTTTTCCCTCTTCCTCTGAAACCAAGGTGATCTGTAAACATACACAAGCTCACAGGCTGGTGAGGAAGAGAGATGGCTTCCGTGAAATATTCATATAGAACCTAGAGAAAGTCTCGCTTGGAAGCCGGGAGCTGAGGAGGATCTTGACCAGAACTAAAACGAAATGTTAAGAGGAGTCTGCCCTTTCTGTTTGCCATTTTGGATATTTTTCAAGCTTACTTTTCCAATTTGTACCATTTGTCAAAACTACCTCAGCCTTCAAAGTGCTTCATGATGTATACTGAACATTTTATATACTGTACGTTTATACGTTTCCTACTATCCCATAAAGCCTCTGGAATATGCGTACAAGTCAAAATTGATGCCTCAGCCTGTAAATTCACCTGAACAGTGGATTTTACTATAGTGCTCTCCATTGTCATTTGAATAAGCTTTCATTCTCCATGTGTAGGACTTCCTTTGCCAGCGTTTTTATTAGATTTTTTTAATCCGAAATCTCTGTATAGGCCATCCTGCATAGCTCTGCCTCATAAGAACAACAAAAAGCTGGTTACAGCGTAATGAATGGCCAAATCATGCCTGCTTTATTTGCCCATTTGTGACTGTCACACTGCTTTCTGTTTGTTTAGACTCAGGCAAGTTCAAGCTTGTTTTTATCAAATGCTCAATATAATTTGAATCATGAACTTCATCGAGTTTAAGATAGGTTTACTTTGAATTGCCCAAAATAAAAGGAAATAGGATTTGTAAGTAATGCGCTTGTTCTTGGATGTTGTTTTTTCTTTTCTTTTTTTTTTTTTCTGTTCCCTCCTAAAAGGGCTAAAAGGGAGCACTTGTGCACTTGTTTGGCCAATGGCAGATTGTCCACCTAGCAGGGAGGAGGAAAAGGAAGTGGATGAGACTGAAGATGAGTCCTACTGTGACACACCCTGTGTGGTCCGAGCAGCCTGCCCACCTGATTGATTAGCACTGTGATGGGGATATATGGAGAGGTTAGGAGAGCACGGCTCGTTCCTGAATCACAGTCTCACACAAACACGCACGCACACACATTACCTACACCCAACCACTGAGAGTGCAATCTCTACAGAAGGGGGTCTCAGCACAACAGCTCTTTATTCTCTTAAATGAAGTCCATTTTTAACGTCAGACTGAGTGCACACCAGCTGTGTGCAATAAGCAGGAGCGTTATGAATACAATAATACTTCCTGATAGCTCTATATTAACATTGCTCTATTTATTTGGCAGTATGGAAGTCTTCTGGAGTCTTGTTATGAAACTTGTAAATGGATTCCCAGTCTATAAGACAGTTGTTAATAACAGTGCGCTGAAATTGATCATTGTTATAAAATACTATAAGCCTATTGTATCCTACTGGCACCGGAATATTTGTGGTGGTTGAACCGTTTGTTTCCAGCTTTCAGATTTTCCAGGCACATTGTACATGCTTTGACTGATAATATGACATTTGTAGGAATGTTTTTGGAATGTTTCAGATGGTAAACAATTTTGTACTGATCACAGGAAATGATTTTATCCACAGAAGTGCAACATTTTCTGAACAGTTCACACATCTGAGAAAAACAGAGATCAGACAAGCTTAGCCACTAGACTACAAGACACATATCAGCATCATGATTCTGTTTGATGTGTTTTTTGGATCAACACCTTTTTAACTAGCGGGTACCTGTTACAAAACGATTACAAAGTATATAAAATAGAGGCAGTTATTTCACAAGATAAGTTACAAGCATATCTTATTATCCTGTCTCTTTGCTTATTCTATAAAACAGTGATTCATTTATCCTATTTAAAAAGTCGGATATATATATCACTGATAAACAGAAGTGGCTTCCTGTTATCACAAGTCATAATTTAAACTTATATCAACTTTACAAGTTATAGATTCGGCATCAAAAGTTAGCATGTTATTCATTGTAACAAAACACATGAATCCCTGCCAAGATGAAAAGGACTGATCGAAGATGAACCCCTCCACCCCCCAAACGACCCTGAAGTGAAATGACTTTAATCTCAGTTGAAGTGAAAAATGAGGGGCATAGAGGGTGAAAAAGAAAAAGAAAAGCAACTTGTTATTCTGGCTTGTTATTCTTCTCTGTTACTGATGTGTCTTGGCCTACCGTTGTCAGATAGGCAGGTGGCACAATATGCCATTGGAGGAGAGAAACCTGCTGGCAGAGCAGACACGCCAAAAGCAAGCGTGAGAAAGGGAGCGTTAGAGAATGCAGGAGAGTGGGGGTAAAAAAAAAAAAAAAAAAAAAACAGAGCTGAAAAGAGAATGATAGAGTGCATTTGAATGGTCCGGTAGTTAATGCTTTATGAGATTGGGCTGAGGAGGGGGAGACGGGGGAGTGCAGCGTATGCAGTATTACGCCACATAAATCTGGAGGCCTGCTTTCCCTGCCTGTGCTCCCACTTAATTACCTGAGCCCTGTGCACACCTATAGCTCTTCCCTAATGGCCAGCTCTCACTGCTCCTCTCATGCCACATGCCACCATGGCAAGAGGCTCCCCACATGTTACACATTTCCATAGGAATGAAGGAATGGTGCGACTCACAGCCTTCTTTCAGCCTCACAGACACACAAGATCAGAATTTCATGCATAAAATCATGCTTGTCCTGCCGGTTTGAGCTGAGCGTTATAGATTTAACGATTTTCTGAAGTGCATAGTGGGTGCAAACCCAGAGTATCAGTGTAGCATTGCCATCTTGAACACCTCCAATTGACCTTGGCAATTATTGCTGGACTAGGCAGCAGAAAAGTTATGCTATATCTTAGTCAGGAGCTGTCTTCTATCAATGAGCTGCAGTGTCGGCCATCGATCCATTCCATGCCAGGATACAGAGCTTGATTGATGCTTGGCGAGCGTCTGGCTCGTCTGGAGGACAGCCTTGGGAGAAAACCTAGGCCCTGTGCATTTCCACAGCTTTCAACATGATGGCGCTGATGATATGGTGCGTATAGATAAGGACCCAGAACTCCAAACCCTCCAGACTTAAAAACAAGTTTTGCAATCTAGTAAGCAATATATATTTATGTTTTTTAAAATCATTTTCAAGGATAAACTATGGTGTAAAACTACACCATAAACTTGATGATGGGCATCTTTTGAAATATCTTTTTTTTTTATTTTCCCTTCCAAATCATTCTGCTTCACCTGAAGGTTCATAGGCCAGGATGTCCTCATGTTCTACTGGATTTGACTCGTGTAAATGTAATGCAAACTTGTTGAATCACTCAAACACATACTGTATTAAATACAAATTACTACAGAATTGATGGAGTGTCTTTGATGACTTTTACACAGTCTAATCACAAATTGTACACCGTGAGCTTCACAAAGCTGGAAATCATGCCAGGTCTGCTATTAAGACATATTTTCCTAACAAAAGCCAATGAATACTAATGTGCAACTGGTGTAACAAGCAAAAAACTTGGTCCGCAGAATAAAGGATGTCGGTGGAGGTAGGGGTAGTGGGTCATTTATTCTGATTCATGTTTCTGTCAACTTTCACCATATTTCCGTCATTGGGATTGATTTAATGTGTTGGAGAAAGCCAGAGAGGGGGGATTTTCATGTATGCCTTCAATCCACAATGAATGCTGGCAAGTTTAAGCATTGTGGGAGATCAATAATAGTTTTAGTAGCCATCTTGTGGAAATCATTACATAAACGTATTACTTTGCATGATCACATAGCAGCCAAAAAATATCAGGTGACTTTATAAGACCAGCTGCAGTCTGTGGTTCAAAGACCCCTTACGATGTTCCCATATCACATGATGATATGGCTAGAATTATTTGATTGGTTTCACCATGATGAAGTCAATCTCCTTCCATGCAGTCTTTTATAATTAAAGATGATGACACTGGTTTTCGTGGTTTGGGTCCACTTGTTCCCTTAGAAAGAAGGGTAACTACAAATCATATACAGTATAGCACATAGACCTAAATCATATGTTATTGCCTTCACAGAGACCAGATTTCAGCCAAAGTGCACACCTACTGTACATTATTAGAGATTTTGGACTGAACATCTAGTCTGTTTTTATCATAAAAATTATGAATACATCATCTCTGTGCAAAATCTTTAGCATACATGATGTTCATTTCTTCATCACAGTTCTAGTGACTTATAGAATATACAGTATGCCAAAGAGCACTGGATCTGATCTAGTGAATAATGACAGCCTAAAGCCTCCATATTCACTGCCTTTAGTTAATAATCATTTACAGATTGTAATAACACCCTTTTCCACCCAAATAATTATGACATTTGAAGTGGGAAGGAAAAAAAATCAATGACTTAATGATACCATGCCTTTCGTTTGCAATGTTGGAGCATATAAAACTCATAAATAGCTACTTTACCTGCACTTTTATAGGTTTTGGCATGCTGTTAGTATTCTACTGTAGTACACCTTAAACATTCATGCCATATTTTACAGCAACAATCCATACAGGTATACATGTATACAAATACAGCAACAATAATGGATAATAGTAAGTTATAGTATGCTAATGGTAGTGATAACACTAATGTTGATGATTACTTTCTTAAAATCAATATTTGAGATTTTACAAAGTACTTTGCCTGTATATTAGTTAGTCTAAAGTCATGTAAAAGTACAGAAGGGGTACATTACACTGTAATTATGTACAGGAAACAGAAATGAGTAGTTACCTCTCGAGTCTTTTGGTCAGAATCATTCGTTCTTTTGTCACGTGACTCCTATAGACGCTATGCAGTGCATTATACAGAAAACAGAATTGAGTGGTTCTTCTCATGAGTCATCTAGTCCGAGTCATTCGTTAAGAGGCTCGTGACAAAAGAACGAACAATTCGTCCAGAAGATACAATATAAGAGGTGAGTTTATCATAATATGTCCTTAGCTACAGTACATTGTAATATTTAATTACTGGAACTAAAGCCAAAATCTGTGTACAGTATGTTGACGTGTTGGGGTCTGTTTATTGAAAATGTAACATTTTCTGATCAAAAGAACAAAATGAACTAAATGACTCAAAACAAGATATGTTAATTTTGATGAATGGGATTCAAAGAACCAAGTCACTAAAATGATCCAAACTTCCCATCACTACTGGGGAAGGAACTGATAGCTAAAAGACAAAAAAATACTGTTACTATTGAAATTTCAAGTTTGTGGGTATTTACTAGTTGTAGGAAGGAAATTAAATGTTGCAACTCCAACTTGAAAAAACAAAAACAGTCTCTCGCCGCTCAGTTCAGAGTTGAGGTGTGTGTGTGTGTGTGTGGGTGTGTGTGAGAGAGAGAGAGAGAGGGAGAGAGATTGTGTAAAGGTCTTGTTACCAATGTAACCAGTGTTTTTGGTCATTGCACAGGAGATCATGGGTTGCCAGGTCAGTAACAATCAATCAGCTTTGATCTTTAATAGACCTTTCGTACTGACTTCTCAGTTAGACCTTCTGTCCTGAATTTTCCGATAGTAGACACAAAGGAAGTGAGAAACGAGAAGAAAAAAAGGTCAGTATGTAGTGCTGCGCAGATGTTGTTAACCCACACACGTGTGTCTGTGTGTGTGTGTGTGTATGTGTGTGTGTGTGTGTTCAATCTGCAAGTAACAGAATGAGCTAAAAGTGTTGAAATCAATTACAATGCACATTTCATTGTATGGAATCGAGCACAGAAAGCGATCTTTATATAATATGGATGGATTTCCAAATGATGCAAAAACATGACATTTAAAATAAAATCTGTCTAATTAAAGATGTCAATCCAGACAAACACTAAAGCAATTAAAACTAATTGTTATTAAAGGCTAAATGCTTTTATCTTTTTATGTTTATAGTTCAGATTGCTGACTCTTTTTTATTTTATTTTTATTAATTTGCATTTAAATGATCGTTAAAAAATTGTGAAAGATTGGTTAATTTTGGTTCAACATGTAAAATTATATTTAGCTAATGTACTGTTAAAATATTTCCAGGATTAAAATTGATCCACAGTCACACCACTAATAGGGAAATGTGTTTAATACTCGATTGTAGGGGGAAAAGCTGAATTAAATATTGCATGCATGTCCTGCCTAGTCCCATAAATAGTCATTCACATTGCAACACTTAAAGAATATGGCAATATGTGAATTAGCTATGGCCTTAGCAGAACTGGGTAACACAAAGCGCTTTTAACACATTTTCTGGCTGTATACTGTACATTATTAGGCACATGACAAAATAGGAAAATGCTGAGCGCCACACCTGCAGTGGGAGAAAAAAAAGATTGTGGTAATTTGTTCATTAAATTAACAAGACTGGACAAATCATAAATTCATTAGCTAGTCCACTGGGCAAGTCAAAGCTCCAGTGTGCTGCACAGTCCCATGATTTGGTTGCCTGGAAATCTAATTGACTTGGCTAAAAAGTGGTAGCTAACATAATGTAATAACCTATAGCAAAGTAGTTATCTATTTATATACATCAATACAGACAAGGGAATACGGAGTATATGAATTCCTGCCTGTATTGTGTTTGAGCCCTTGAGAAAAGTCAGCATGTTCTTGGTCAAGTTTTATCTTAGGACTATGGTCTTCTTCCAGCAAAAATATATTACTTGATTGTGGTCTTACCTCAATATATTGAACTGTGATGTGGATGCATGTTATCCAATGATAGCTTTGGGTACGTACAGTAATCCAACAAGTTCTAAGTTGGACTCCACCCTGTCGAAAGGGAAACCAGTACTTGTAGTGGCATGGGGTAGTCTTGGCATTGTTTTCTCTGGGCCTGCTGCTCAGGCCCCTGGCTGCCTCTCCTCTCTCTCAGTAGCAGTGAGGGGCTGATTGCTCTGGGCCTCTGCTGTGCTGTGCCCTGCCTGTTTGGTAGCTGATCAAAGGGCCACTCATTCAGGTGCCCAGCACGCTAAACTGACAGGAGTAGAGAAAAAGATGGGAGAGGGAGGAGTGGTGAGGGCAGAAGGGGAGGCCAAGCTCTCCAGCTGTCTCTGGTGTCATGCCAAGTGAGGATGGCGAGGACCCACAAGAGGAGCTGGCTGGGGATGGGCTAGCGTTATGCCACGCTCGAGATACGTGCGGCGCTAATGATCCTCCCCATGCCGGAATGCCGCGCTACACCAGGCCCGTCTAAGTGGTTCACTCCGCTGGGGATACTCACCAGCAGGTCCAGGTAGCTATGATTGCTTTTTAATGTGTGGCTCTTAGCCAATGAGAGGGGGGATTTTCATCAAGTATGACTGCAGAAATATTAAACTAGCTTGGGATCGTTTTTCAGTCATAGTCCATTTAACAGTGGGGCGTGGGGGTGGAGGTGGGATTTGTGGAGCCAGGAACCTCACTCTTGCCTGCACAAGTTTACCCAATTAGAGCTCTAAATTTTTATTAATATGCCACAATGTTAAATAAACATGCAAACAGCTTTTGTGGTGTATGCCAATTAAATGCTGTTTTATTTGACTGCTACTTTAATCAGGCTGCTGCACAGGGGGAGGATACAGCGTTTAATTAAATCGTAGTACTTTGCTATTCCTGTCAAGGCTTTCTGTATGGTTTTGAGGTAATCTATAAGGGCATCAAACATTGATTTAACCATATATTAATAAATTATATTAGAATTTACCTGTTCTTTTTTATTTATTTATTTTTTTCAGTCCACTAGAGATTTTTCAACTCCGGTAGAAAGACAGAAGTAAGGAAGTGGGTGTGAGTCGTTTTTTTCGTTTTTTTTTCTGTGGCGCAGTGGATCAGTTACACAAGCAAACAATACACAACAAACACACAGTAATCTCTATTCTCTGAAGGAAAAAATGTTCCATAAGCTTATTTTCCCGGATTTTATCGCTTCCCACAATCTACCGATATTGCCTTCTGGGAGACTTCTTTTAAATTTCAGCTTGGAGACCTCAGCATATTTAGAGGCCTATCTGATGACGTTGTCTTTGTTTAGCATTCTCATCAATAGCATGCTAAAAAAAATCTTCCTCTGCATTCTCTAGACTCATATCCAACATGTCAAACTGACAATAGAAAGTTGCATGCTGTTATGACATTATTCTCTGCAGGTTCTGCTGGTATTGGGTTTATTTTCTCTCAGGAATCTATAGTAAATATGCATTCTGTACAATGTGTACATACTGTATTTGAAATCATGTCTATAAGTTCAGTGACCACTGGGTAACATCGCTGTCCTCATGGGTCTCCAGTCTGAGCTGTCACGTTTGTTCCTTTTTTTTGTTCTGGGTTCTCCAGTTTCATCCCACCTCTGAGATTCTTTTCTGATCAAGAGTAGTTATTTGCTTAAAACAATCCAGCCATTCACAGACAATATTGTGCATGTCTCAGAAGAAATCTCAGAAAATCGGCATCAATGAAGATGTGGACAAAGTCACTGAGCACACTTTTTTTCTCCGCTGTGATGTTTAACATGAACATGATAAAAGGTACGTGCAGCCAAAATGTTGAAGAATGACCTAATCAATTTCTGCCACCGCATCATTCCACTGAAGGAAAAAATAAATGGAATGCATATACAAAAATCATTTATTTTAATTTGTGTCATTCTCATTAGTGAAATAGTAATGAAAGGATGTTCCTACCATTTACAGACAATACATCATGACGATCTTCTCTTTTCATTATTCCTCCTGTGTGTGTGTGTGTGTGTGTGTGTGTGTGTGTGTGTGTGTGTGTGTGTGTGTGTGTGTGTGTGTGTGTGTGTGTGTGTGTGTGTGATGTGGTCAGTAATGGCAATAGCATGGTGTTATTAATTCACCAGATTCCTAGCAGCTCTGTCTGCTGCCATGGCCGGCTCTTTGTATTAATCAGAGTATCTACACAGTGCACATGATAAACTGGTCTAGGGGTCGTATTTAAACAGGCTCTTCCACACTGCATGCTTTGTAAGAGGCTATGGAACATCCCCAGGGTACAGAAGGGGTAATGAATACATCTTTTGGAGAGGTGGCATGAAGCCCTGGAGAGGCCTCTGGAAGGCACTGTTTACTCCGGCCCTGCTGGCTTCGGCTCCAGCCCAAGAGCGGGCAAGGTGCTACGGCCATATGGAAGGGCTGGTGTGTTTGAGTTGGCTGGAGGTGCTGACAGGACTGGCCTGTGGAGAGGAAGTTCCAGGCCTGCTTGTGTGCACTCAGCACTACCAGAACAGAGCGTGGGCTGAAGAAGCAGTGAGGGGCCGGGACCAGAGCATAAGGCCTGTAGCCAAGGGGACAGGATTCAGGAGGGAAAAGGTCCCAATTAAAGAGCAATGAGGACATGCAATTACAGAGTGATGCTTGGCTTTCTAGCTCAAGGTCTGCTAACTGTTTGATGGTATTAGCAGTATGTGAAAAATTTAACCTTTCGTACAAGTTGTTTCAGAATTAAGCTGCATTATTTATTGATTTATTGTTTTTTTTTTTTTTTTAAACATTGTTTATGCCAATTATTTAACATGCTTCACTTAGGATTAAGTTGTGTGTGCTGTTCGCAACTTGTTTGTAAACCAAATTTACCTTCTACTTTACATTTGTAGTGCTTTCCTTTCCCCCCCCTAAATATTAAATTAAAAGTCGAATGTGAAAGCTTCAATATTTTACTATCTTAAAGAACTCGGAGGCATCAGTTACTCATAGTGTCTGTGTGTGAGACGACTGAATTAAATATAAAGTGGGTCTCTGTCATAAACAACACAATTAGTGCATTTTTTAAAGTTAAAATAAATAACAAATACTCACTCGCGTGTACTATTCATGACGAATTTGACATTTCAAGGTTATTTTTTTAATTCTAAGGGAGTAACGGGTAAGAAGAAGGAGTTGTCAGAGAAAGTGAGAGAGAGAGAGAGAGAGAGAGAGAGAAAGAATGAGAGAAACAATGCCATAGAGAAGAACAGGAGGAGAAGAAATGTCAGAGTATAAAGCTGAGGGCTGTAGAAAGTGAGGCAGAAAGTAAGAGAAGCTGATGGAGTAGCCTGGGGGTTGGTAACGTGGAACTGCATTGCATGGAGCTACTCTCAGCATTCTCGTCTCCCTGTCAATAACTCATCACACGACGAGGCATGATGAACAGAATTCCTATGGATGAGAGAGGATCTTCCAAAGTGATGCCTGCCAGCTATGCCACCTGAATCCTTCTCCTTTTCTCAACTGCGCACTCCTCTCAGGCACTGATGCAACCGCGTATGTTCTGATCAGGTTACATCACCTGCAGAAAAAAAAAGAAAAGAACATCACCTGGAATGCACACTTCTTTATCTTGCTGCAAAGTCTCCTGTGCATGGATTGCCCCTGTATTAAAATACATCTATGGAGTGGTGCAAATTTATTGCTAATTAGGCTATATCATTTTATAAAAATCATCCACGTGGCACAGATATAAATGTGCTATAGCTGTGATCGATTTGCTGGAGCATGGCCTATGTACATGCATATTCATGGGGTGATGTTAAGAGAGGGGGAGTGTGCTGCTGGATGATCCGTAGACTTTACAGACAGACCCATAGAGCCTGCGGCAGGCAGTCGCCATAAACAATCACACCCGGCCCATTAATAACTCTAAAACTCATGCGCCGCCCCGGCCACAAAGAGCACAAGTGACATTTTAATAGGGCTTTTTCCCTTTTTGTTTTTTTAATAATGAGTGCACCGTTTGCTATGATGCACCACACAATATGTGCCTCCCTGTTGTTTTGTGGCACAATGCATATTTTTGCTGTAGTTGGCATTTATGGAGAATAATTTAATGTACTGCACGTGACTTCCTTTATGCGTTCTCTCCAAGTCATGTTTCAAACATCTTCAGGGACGACATTTGTGTGAGATGGAAAAGGAAAAAAGATGTGTGTGTGTGTGTGTGAGAGCAAGAGAGAGAGAGACTAATGGAGCTTTATATTAACACTATGAGTGAGTATTGTTTTAGTTTTAATATTATTTTACCTTTTTATTTTTATTTTTTTGCATGGAGTGAAACCCATGGTCTGTGTATATGTTTCCTGAGATAGCAGGTCCAGTTATTTGTGGACACCTGATCATCAAACACATACTGAGTGTGCTTTCTGAACATCCCGTTCCAGGTTCATTCCCTTGTTTTTGTCCTACAGTATTTACTGTATGTCCTATTCTGGTATAATAACTTCCACTCTACCAGGAGTTTGTTTTTGTTTTTGTTTTTTTTAACAAGATTTTGAGCTGTTGCTATAGGGGAATTACATTAGTGAGGTCAAACTCAGTTGTCAGATGGGTGCAGTTGGTGTTCCGCTTCCCACTAGAGGTTGATGTCAAGGCTCTGTGCAGGCCACTCGAATTGTTTAATCCCAACCTTGTCAAACGATATCTTTATGGTCCTTGCTTTGTACAGAGCAGCACATGCATCTAAGCGTTTGGGAAAGGCCTCTATACCATACAGGTTTGTTCATATAGTGCGAATACTGAATATGTATGTTTTTGTACCAACACAAAGTACAGTAGTAGACACTATAGGCTCTACAGGTTTGTTGAAATGTCTGTTAATCATCTATTTTTTTTCTATGCTCCTGCAGAAACTAAACCAGGAAACGGGCTGTGTAAAACCGGAAACATTGCTCTCTTTGGAAACGTAGTGTACAGTGGGCTGCTGAACGATCACTTCTGGCATTTCGGGGTTCCCCTTGTCACAAGACTGGTGAGTGATTCCCTGCCGTCTGCTTTCATCACAGATCCACATCAGTGGCATATCCACTTACACTACGTTTTATAGCAGACTACATGCTGAAAATTTCTGACTAGTGTTTAAAGACACTTCTTTTTTAAATTTTAAGGATTTCTATCATTTTCATAGATTATCATGAAGTCCAGAAAAATTCCATAAGTTTGAGTCAATTTGGATTTTTATATTATGCCTGAAGTACTGTAAGCTGAATTTGTCTTATGATGGTAGTCTTAACAAATTGAAGAACATGCAGACTAATTTTTCTGTGCTGTCTTTACTCTGAGACACACAAAGTGGTAGCGGATGTGTGTTAACGCTTCTCTAGCCATGATCTTCATTACTGTCTAAATATCAACAATATGAAATTATTATGAAATTACAAAATTATATGTGTAAGCATGCTGCATTAGATAATTAAACAGACTTATGAAACTTTTTGAATGCACATATTAAGAGTAATGGAGCTTTAATTGGACTGTAACCTTAGCACACATCACTGCCTCATAAACTTTGAGTTTTATTAAGAACTGGTGTGCATCGATGCCGACTTCCTCAAGGAATAGCAGCCATTGTGCTCATCGGAGTGAAAATGCAGCTTGTTTATAGCCGTGAGCCTATCTGTTTTTTTTTAGAGGTTTACCTAATTAACAAGATCACTTTCGGGAAGAATTTTTATTTAAGTATTGAATAAAATGTTCAGAAAGCTAAAACTTGTGGTTACACTGTAGAACATTGATTAACAATTGCATTTTTTTATTTTATTTTTTCAGAAGTTTTTTTATGCAACACAAATACTTTTAATTTGCTGCCATGAGCCCTGATTAAGACATGCTGAGCAGGGCATTGAGATGTCTACTTTTTCTGTGTGTTGTGTTTATTTTTCAAGCAGTCTCTCAAGCAGTGAAAATGTCAGAATGTCTACACTGTGTGTAAAAAAAAAAAAAAAGCAGTATGAAAGCAACACGTCATCCCTGAGCAACAGACCTGAAGTGGCATTCAGAGAGGCAGCTGTCTATATAATTTTCATCAGTTAGTGTTGATGTGCATATTTTGCGTTGCACATTTTGTATATCCTCCGTTATTTATCATGAATGCATTTTACATATGATAATTTACTGACTCATATTAGCAATCTAAAACGTAATATCCTTTGGTATTTAAAGTTTGCCTGTTTAGAAAGCTTTTTCCTACAATTTAAGCAAAGGCAATTATAGTGTATTGTGATTAGTGACAGTGATTTTGTAGGAGCTGTCATGCGACGATAAAGGCTGTGTTTAATTTAGTGTGCTCTGACCATGTGCTTTTCCTTTCAAATGAACCAAATTAGTTGTCTGTCCTGTGATATGTGGTGAGAAAAAAACAAAACAAAAAAAAAACGTGTAATTATTAGCATGGAGAAATTTCGAAATGTGTGGCAGCTGCTGTCTTAGCTTGGACTCAAGCAGGTTTTGTGGAAAGCCTCCTGTCCAGTTATACTGTACATTCTCCATTCCAGTACAACATCGCCTCCATGAAATTGCATTTTAACCCCTTTCTCTCTCTCTCTCTCTCTCCAAGGTGTTCGAAACATTCGAGGGTCACGAGTAAAATGGAGGGCACTTGTTTTTCAAACGTAGTCTCCCTCAATTTTCCATGGTGGGTTAATGAATAAATGAATTGTAGCGGTAATTGGAAAGGAAAAGAGTGCCCAGTGAGTGGAGGAAAGAGGCATGCAGCTCCACTGAGTTTATGGAGGCAGAAATGATGACGCTGGCTAAAGCGCTAATGAAGAAGGCAGGGCAGACTGAGGCGGACTGGCTGACAGGACTAAGAGTTACAGTGCACTGAGAACTCTGCACACTGTGTGTGCGCGCACCAGTGAGCGTGTGTGAAAGGGAGAGAAAAAGAGAGAGAGAGTGAGACGACTCCTCATTACGAGGTGTGTTAGGTACTTGGTTTGCATGTGGAAATGGCTTGACGGGTCCCCACTTCGCGGCTGATGAAAACGAGGCGGGTTGGTGAGAAGGGATTACTGGAATGGGAATGTCCAATCACTGTCGCTGGCATCACATAGATGGCTGGATAATGCTGAACACTGTCAGCTGGCTGTCAGAGCCGAATTTCAGCTGTTCAGCAGAAAACATGTAATTGATAGCACTCTTGGGCTTCTTAGGTCTTTGAACCACATAACATACTGTAAGCACAACCCTGCCATCACAAAGGCTTTTTAATATGTGTTGGACTTATATGGAGATGAACCTGCATTCGTATGTTTCTGTTATTACACTTCCATTATGTTTCCTTTCTTCGTTTTTCAAAAATAAATTGTTTTTTGATGCTTTGAAATATTCTTAGCCTTGCACTTTTTTTTTTCAAAGACTCACCACGCTTGCGGCCAATATGGCCTCCCAGATGTGTTCACCTGCAGTTGGCCGCCACTGGCTCCTAATTAAGATGATCTGGCAGGGACACTGGCTCAACCTGGCCAAAGCCTGCCTCATCTGCCCTGCTTAAAAAAGAAAAATGCTCCTGGCTCATTCTGCTCGCCTTGACTCAGCTTGACACCTGGGCTCAGGTGAGAGGAAATGATCACTTTGACTCTTGATTTCTGGGTTTTTCCCGGTCTTCAGTGCTGCTCCTTACCTCCAGTTTGTGCCTTGTTAGTACTACTGTATGTAAGCTCAGTTAACTCAGGGTTATGGAGCATATGCATGGGAATGAATGTAGGTCAGTTGGAGAATATGATGACTAGGACAGGTGGTCATGTTTCGTACAGGGAATAGCAGACCTATTTTTCTACATGCGTTAAGGGATGAGAAAGGTCAAAGTGCACAATCTAGTAAAAACGTAACAAGCTCAAGTTGAAAAAAGAGATCAAACCCGTGGACTGAACAATGCTGACATTAAATATTGAATCAATGGATTGCGGGCACATAATAGAAAATGGGAACGCGACAAGATGCATAACTATTCGGGTCTCTGAGTATTCTTCCCTCTTTCCTCTCAAAGGAAAGGTTTCATGTCTCTGTAATGGAAAATGACGTCCCGAGGGCCATTCGTCCGCTTAGTACTTAACCTGAACAAGCAGCAACATGAGCATGTCAGGCGATGTTTCCAATAGAGCTGGAGTAGAAAAGGAAAGAAGGAAAGAAAGAAAGAAAGAAAGAAAGAAAGAAAGAAAGAATTCCAAAAGGAAATAAGTAGAAAGAGTTACTTACAGTAAATGTAGAAAAACGAGGAGCCGCTGGTTGAGGAACAAAACTGGTTAGGGAAAACGAGGGTTGAAAGAAAAAGCGGAAAAAGGAAGAAACAAATGCAGTTATGTTGCCCATGATTAGTGTGCTTGTGATACTGAATACCCTTTTATTCACTTTTCGATTATCTGTTTCATGCGTGATCAGCCTGGTTAATGTTATGTTGAAAAATGTCTCTGCTTTATATTCTACTCACTTATTCTCTTTTCTGAAAACTTACCTTTCTTTCCTTTTTGAAAATCAGTATGAAGCAGGTTTTAGCCACAGCACATGCACCACTTTAGGTTCATTTATTTATGACCACGACTTGAAATAGACTAGTGCTGTTTTTTTAGAGATGGTATCTTTAATCCAACTTGCTGAAGGGATTCACTTCAGTATTTCCCTTGTCCCTTTGGAGAAGAGACTAACTCTGTGCTACAAACAAATCCATAAAACTGCACCACTGGATTACTTCATTTTCTTGTGAACCCTGATAAGTAGTACTGTATTTCTATTGTTCAAAGGCTTAAATGAAAACAAATTTTGTACGTTTCGTTTCAACTCAATAACCCAATAAGGTTTTTCATAGTTCTCATCTACTGTACAAGTGACATATAGATACTTTTCAATTTTCACATGGATATTTGGCATGTTTAAGGTTAAAAGTATGTACAGTATGAGCTGCAGATCGAACATATAGAGTAAAATTTGCTGAGACAGGCTTATCCGTGTGTTAACCCCTCACTTCCTCTGCCCACCCCCATCTCTACCTCAACAGTACTCCAACGCAAACTCACTCACTGCTGGACACACACACACACACACACACACACACACACACACACACACACTACAGGTCTTCGTCGCTGCCAGCCCAAAGAGCAGTTCTACTCACTGCACGGAGCCTGTCAACTGACTCCCTCGGCTCTCTACCAGCATTTGCTGACTCCTGATTGGCCAAAGTGTGGAGCGCCGGAATCCACCGAGTCCTCTCTCCCTGAATCCCAGCCTCATCTTTTTCACAAGCAATTCACGGGGGAAAAATGCACTAGGAAAACAGAACCAAACAACAGAGAGAGAGAGAGAGAGAGAGAGAGAGAGAGAGAGAAACAAGCAGGGGAGAAGAAGAAAGAGACTGATCTATGCCTTTTATGTGCACTTACAGTTTTATTCCTCCCGCTTTTATCAGCTGTTTGCTTCTTGCCTCTTGCTCTGGGCGACTTTTTTGCGCTGGGTGACACGAGACAGTGAAGAGAGAATTCTCCAGCAGCTGCTCAGAGAGACACACCTCTCCTCAGCTCCTCTCTACAGGAGAGGTGGCAGACACGTGGTGTGCTCCTGCTCTCCTGCACTCCTCCTCTGTCCCGGGCCTGGATGAGTAGCAATTGTGAAGATCTGGTTTTAACAGTTACTAAAGCGAGATCTTCCGTGCCGGCGTGGAGCAATACATCACTGGAGCAATGCTGGAGAATGCTGTCAAACAGCTTCTGGAGTGCCTGCCCTAGAAGCACAGCTTTCCCACTCAGCAATAAGAGCGTGAAGCAGCCAGTACGCTGACATCAGGATAGTCCGAGCGCACATGAGCAGAGAGAGAGAGCGAGAGAGAGAGAGCGAAGTGCGTGTGAGTGGTGGAGAAAAGGAGAAGTAAAAGCAGTTTGTGTGGTCATCAAGAAGACAAAAGGAGCTAGTAGAAGGTGCAAAGTAAGACCAGGCAGTGTTTTTCCACCTCCCTTTACCCTTTGTCCCTTTCTTTTTTTCCCCCGTGGGCCAAATTTTTTTTTTTGCAGATTACCAAAAAGAAGAGGAGGGGACTTCCTTTTACAACACCTGAGAAGAAAGAAGAAAAGCTATAGAACCAGCAAACCACCCGGACTTTTGGCGTGTCCCACTGCGCTCAGGTGGCCGTCACATCTCCCCTACTGTACGTCTTTTTGTTTCTGCCCCTTGCTTCGTGCTCACCTGTCCTCTGGTCGAAATGATGATGTATTTTTGGGTGAGTAACATACCTTTACCCAACACGGTGGCCTACTAGCTATCGTCCCTTCACACACACACACACACACACACACACACACTTCCTCTTGAATGTACAGTATGGCTGGGTGAATTAAAAGTGATGACAGAGCATTAACATGTACTGTAGTTTAGGGCTCAAATCTTGCTGTTTTTTTTTTTCCTTTTTCCTCACCATTTCTCTCCGTGTTATTATGAAAGTGCATGTGCTTTTTTTTTTCCTGTTGTCTTGCTCTTCTCTGAGTTGAGTTTCAGCGTTGTCTTTAATATAGCGCCTCTCTGAAGGGCCCTGTTCTGTAGTGCTGGTCTGAAGGGAGATGAGGATCCGGCTGTATCTGTACAGGAATGTTTTATTGATGTTCAGAATAAAGAAAGAGGATCACATAACCTGATTCTGCAGAGACCTTGCAATTTCTCAGCTCACTGAAGGAGTATGTTCAAATATGAAATAGGGCGAGTGGATGTAAATCCAGTGTCGTGCAAATTTGTTTAACATGAATCTGCTGTCACATACAGCTATCTCACTCTCTGATAGAGGATTTTATGGACTTTTGGTTTTTCATACTGGTGTCGGTTTCTGGCTTCTTCTTGGTCGGCTGTTGATTAGAATGTGAATACTAAGCATCATATTCAAAGTCTTTGTATCTTCTTTTTTGTTACATGAATTGAACATTTGTATTTGTATCTGACACTGTAACGAACGCATGAATGCAGAGGTGTGTGAAAGAGGAGTGAGGTAAAACCCAACAGTGCAGAAAGAAAGCTTTTAACTAATGTTAGTGTAGTGGATGGAGGATTTCTCCCGTCCTCTCTCCACCCAGCATCCTCCTCCTCCTCCTCCTCCGTCGTGCGGCTCAGCCCTCCCCTGCCTGTTAGGGGCCAGATGAAAAGTGCGCACCCGCAGATGTGGCAAACAGGATTTAATGATCGTCAGAAAGCAATCTCTCATCTTCGAGCTCGGTGCGGCGCTTTGATAGCGAGGGCTGGTCATTAATCATTCTCCTTCATCGTTCCAGTGTGCCAGAGCCCAGAGTGCACGCTGCCTGCTCAGCCTGGGCTACGGCGCCACGCGGCCTGGCTCTGCGCCGGCACCGTGCCACTCACACACCTAATCTAATCGGGGATCACTTTCAGCTGGCCGCCAGGAAGTGCAAGAAAAGAGATAAAATTCACCCATGTCAGACATCCTGAAGCTGCTTTGCTAATGTAAGCAGAGCTTTTCTCTTTGAAGACGATAGCAGTGCGTGCATGGGGAAGTTTCAGGTGTTATGTGTCAGTACAATATAATGTATGTTTTTTATGTTGTTGTTTTTTTCCTTTCTTTTTTCTCCGGGGTTTGCGCCGAGGCGATATTCAGTAAAGTTTTTCTCTCAATTTCAATGGGGCCAATTTCGGGAAGTAGACAGAAGTAAGGCTCTGCTGATGTTTTGCTCGCTCTAGACACAGAACAAAAGAAGCAAAAAAGGCAAGAGAGACAGCTCTTCTCCTTCTACTGAATAATTGAGTGTTGCGATGCAGGGGACTTGTTTCTGGGTGAGCACACATGCTGATGGGAGAGCACACCACTTACTTTTATATAAAAACTAAATGCAACTCATTGGTCTGATTTTAAGCTCGGTGTAAGACAAGCCTCATAAAGTCTTTGGTCACTATTAATAAGAACATTTTATTAATTGTTTCTATAATATAGTATATGCATACTGTACCTCCAGGTGATCAATTGTGTATTTAACCTTAACATCTTAACATCTGTTTTTTTGTTTGTTTATTTTTATCTAAAACTACATCGATCTAAGAAACCTATTTAAGGCCCATCTTACTGTACACCCTTCACCTGTCTAAAATTGCCTTTTGCTAAAGATCTAAAAACTTGCTAACCATGTCCTAAGGGTACTGATACAGTATGTATTAGAAATGAATGTCGGCAAGGCATGTGTCCTTGTTCCATTGATAGCTTCAGTGACGATGTAAACATCAGTGTTGCTCCTGCTCTCAGTGACTAACCTGCGTTCAGGTAGCGATGTCGACCTGCCTGAGAAGGTCTGGCTCTGTTGACGCTCCCTCCGAGCTCTCCATATTCATTGAATGCGGCATCTTTCGGAAGCGGCGTCGATCAGCCATGTAATTCAGAGTGGAGAGCGGCTGCCACTGGTGTCATATTGCTAAATGAAGTGCTTGTGCTAATTTGTCACCACATTAATTGATCTGTGTTTTCCAGTCACATACTGTGGGTCCTGTAGCGCTCCGCCTGTGTATTCATCTCCAGCGCTGTGCCTCCACGAGCTTGCTTGACAGCTGGAATAAGTTTCCATTTGCCCTGTTGTCTCAGTGAGGCCTTCAGCTCCGCTATCGTGACCTACACTTGCACAAGCTTGTTTTCTCACTCTTTTCCAATCCACCTAGACGAAAATCTATTTTCAGCTCTGACATTTACTAATGCATGCACAGCAAAACTGTGTTTCTGTAAAGTCATTATTAAGCCGCATTTCTGCTGTTTGGGTTTGATGCCCACCCCCCTCACACCTAATTCGAAACAATAGGCACAGTTCAGTTGCCACTCAGCAGCCATGTAGTCGTTTCTGACATTTTTTTTGTCGAGAAAGAGCAAAGGGTAACAACACAGTTCTAGTGATGGTGCGACTTTTTATGGATCAAGAAGATTTCTGAACCTCCCCATCTATCACAGCTACCCGTGTTCCTGGTTCACTTAGTATAGTGTGTAATCCTACTGCCCTACACCGTATCTTACATGCTTGGCATTTCCTAATCTCTCTTGGACCCCTGATAAGATGATTAAACAGCGGGCCAGTCGAGGGATTAATCCCCTGACTCTAAACAGTCCATGTAGACTGGGTCATACTGCTCCACTGATAATGAGAGGAAGACCAACAAAGATCTTGCAACATCCATGACTATAACTGTGAGCTTATCACACTTTGATATCATTAGCTGTGTTTACACAGGGTTTCCCAGGGAAAGGCCATTACAAGGATGCTCCATTATCTCTGTCTCTCTCTCTATCTCTTTCTCTCAATCTCACTCTCGCTACCTTCTCATATTCCCTCTGGAGGTGTGAGTCGACAGCATTATCCAAAGCACCGCTTAAAGCCCTACACCTTTCTAATGGGCTGTGGCACTGGGACTCAAGTGGGAAGACCAGAATTCGAGATCAGTGGGCTCTGGGTACGATGAGTGCAGTTCGTAGTCCAGATAGATCCATGAATCAATAGTGCTGTGGTCAGGGCCTAGGAACAGAAAGCAAGGTCACACTGAGGGCTTGTGCATCCTCCCTCAGTGGAAGGCTGACCATGAAATGAGCACTGGGAAAAGGCATAAAGGCAATGAGCATAATTACTCAAAGAGTTCCAGAATCAGCATACCTCCAAACGCTAACTGATTATGGCAATTTGCCCATGCTGTATTACATGTGAGCATACCTCATTAAGACTAAATGAAAACAAGTGCAGGAAAAAAGGATGTGATGGAGTGAACGCGGGACTTTAAAAGGACAAACCGATGGGTAGGACAATGCGCAGAAAAAAGAAAGAGAGAGGAAAAGGGAATCATTTGAGGAATGGGGGAAGAGTGCCCCTGTGTGTGCGGGAGTGGAGGACACATCGGGTTGGGGGACGTGGAGTTTAGCTGTGGGCCGGGGACATCTGTAGCTCTGCCAGCTACGGGTCATTAAGACACAGAAGGGACACACAAGCTATAAAACTAATGGCAGGACTGTGACATTAACATTATAGGTTATTGACCTATCAAAAAGGATTTATGGTGCAAATCAAGAGACAGTGTCAAAGTGAATCAAAGAAATAAGGCTGATTCCACACCTTCACTTCACTCTCTGTGTAAGTCCGTAATCCCAAATCAGCATTTACTTCCCTCGGAAATTTTTACAAGAAAATGGTCAAGGACAACTCTGACCAATATTCTGTGTTTTTTGGGATTTTTTTTTGTATCTGACTTGCTCCATTTTCTGGTTACATCTCATCTGGACACTCTTTGCATCTTGGTGTGTTCAGATCAGCTACAAAGCGAGCCAGTGTTAGGATGTGCACATGTAAATAAATGTCAATGTAAATTCAATATATTATGAATATTGTAATTATTTAATTATTTCAAACCATAATACAGCCATTTCTAACACACACACACACACACACACACACACACACACACACACACACATACAGTATATATATATATATATATATATATATATATATATATATATATATATATATATATATATATATATATATATATATATATATATATATATACAGTATATATGGTTGAGTTTTTTAAACATTTATTTATTATATTATTATGTATTATACTATTATATATTAATTATTATATATTATATTATATTACTTATATATTATTATATATTATATTATATTATATATTACAATTTCTAAGTAGATGGTTAATATGCAGTATATAAAGATTATATCATGAAGAACTGACTGTAGTTTCATCACAAGTCTTTTAACTGTCATATTTCGAGTTCCAGTGTGATGTGTAATTTGTTTTAATTTGTGTTTTATTGTTTTTTTCCTCCTGTGTAATTCTTTGTTCTTTAATTATCTGAGCTTTTTGTTTATCTTTTTTGTCCATGTTTACCATAAATTGCAGTTCATATAAATAACAAATCATCAATAAAAGATAAAACTCTTTTCATCTATTGTAAGTACTGTATTAATTAAACCTACGTGTCACCTGCGTAAAAGTTTATATTTATTTGTCACTAGTTTTTGTTTGAATTTTTAAGATTTATATTTTGCTGTATCATTCATTGCTGGTTGCTAATAGACTTTAAGAATGAGCGAAACTGTAGCATCCCATGAAGCCTCGAATGGCCGGGACATTGCTGTATAAAAAGCCTGGTGCAGTCAGTAAGTGGAGAGCAAATGGAAAGGCCAAGCTATGTCATTTTCTGAGCTGGCCTGTGAACTCACGCAGCACAACCGGCTCCCAAAATCCTACAAGGCTAATGTTTTTGTTCAGCTGTCTACTCCCCATGCCTAATGGTCTCTGTCTGAGGCCTTTCAGATTTAAGTAACTTTGTCTAAAAGCCTTTTTAATGGGCCTCTGTTTTGGTGTGGGGAACAGCACGCAAGCGAAAAGCATGAGGCTGAGGCAGGGGAGAGTGGAGGCATGGTGAAGGGAGAAATACTGAAAGAGGGGAGAGATGTCTCGAACAGAAATACACTGTGTTTGTTTACTGTATTTTTACATGCTTCACGCACATCTGCTCTCCATTATTTCTAATATTGTCAGTCTCTCACTCCCCATCTCTCTCTCTGTATATTGATTTATTCCGATCCTCAGCAGTATTGTGACAGTTGCCGAGACTGGTCAGTGACAGGAATGTGAGTTGTTACTTGTTTGTGTTGATTTGTTGGGGAGGTAGGCCATGTTGACTAGTGTTGCTGTGTGTGAACACTGTTAGTTTTGGAGAGCTGAGCCTTTATATATCGCTCAGTCTTGCATCACTGAAACTAGTCCTCCTGGGAGTTATCTGTTTACTCATTTGGCCAGATGAATTCTATACGCATACGATTTTTTCACATTATACTTCGTCTGCCGCTTAACTAAATCCCTATGTGTAAAGATCTGTATTTTAATGAGTTGCAATAGGGGCTCTCCAGTCTGTTTTCATTCTATAGGCCTCAACATATTTCCCTTTTTGCTGTGCCATGTTGTGCTTTTCCGCACTTGCTTCGGATGCATCATCCTGGCCTAGCCCTGGTATGCAGATAATATGTTGACTGCATAACATAAGGAGAAAGGTTAATCATCATCATCATCATCATCATGCTCCACTTGCTCCTATATAGCCATGACGTGACATTCTGTTTATAAGTAAAGAGCGTAATATAAATACTGCTTAACTGTACAGAGTCAGACAGATTTATTTTAATATGTTTCCGTTATTTTTTTTCCTGTTGCTGTTGAGTATTTGCTATTTAACACGCCATATTAAAGCACCGAAACATTGCTAGTTTGGAAGGGAGGGAATAAATGAGAAACTGTTCTTATCTGGAATTTGAGGGAATTGTCAGATTTCAGTGACACAGCCTGGATAGTGGCAGGTGACAGAGATAAACATTTGTATCCTGGTTGATATTTACAGAAAGATTGGTGTACATGCACAGCCTTCCTGATGCCATTTCCAACATGTGCATTGATCTAAACATTGCATTTGTTGCATTTTTTTTCTTAGTTTCTTGTTGTGAATGTTTGAGACAGGAGTAGATGGATCTGCAGTTCTGTTTCCTTTTTTGTGTCAGTAAGGATAAAACATTCGGAGCTATATTCTCACCTAATTCGAACTGACCTCACTTTCACTTGTGACTGAACATTAATATAAAGAATATATATCTCTAGAAAAACACCATTATATATTAATTCAGCATCTTTCTGGCAGGTTTATTTGACTGCACAGATGTGTGTTGTCTTTTTATTCTTCTTTATTTTAATTGACTAGAATAAAAAGAAAACCTGCTTTAATCTATTTCACCAAGTAATCTCAAGAGGAGGCATTTTAATAAATTCTCTCATTTATGTACACATATTCAAGACCAATGTGACTCAAACATGATTGTGAAATTCATATTGGATATTAAACTGACACTGTTTTCTCAGGAGAATTAAAATAAAACTACTTCTCCTCATTGGCACACCTAATTGAATGTAATACACGTCCCCTATTGTTTTTTTTTGTTTGTTTGTTTGTTTGTTGTTTTTTGTCTGATTGAAAGAATTGTATTCCATTAATTCTATAATGGAATTTGATTCAAATGATTGCCCTATTAGACAACACTGGGCACACATTCACTCGACTTCATCTCAATGTACCAATGTCCTTTCACTCCACAGGTAATTATACTGGGATTAATATCATGTGTAGTAATTGGATTTCAAAGCAAAGATTCCTCATAATAACACTTGTAATGTATATTGGGAATTAAAATGCACAACACTGCTGGCACATGAGGTTCAGTAAAAGGATTGGTGTACAGGTGAGTCTCTATATGAACTGCGTTTTTCATCCCAAAACCTTTGCTGCACTGAATGTCATCATGCAGCAGCCTGGGCAATGAGTAGCCTCTGTCCATCAGTCCTGACATAAAAGACCCACTTTGAAGTCATCGGGCAGTTTGTCACATTCTCACAATACTGTTTTGAGTTATTCTAACATATTAGGTAAATTATAATTTAATACAGTTAACTAATTTAACAAATGAAATAAAATACAGCAAAAGATTTTGTGATGGACCAGCATTGTTCATGAAATAGTATCTGTACCCTGAACATGGATAAAGCACTTACTATAGATGAATGAAACTGAAACAGAAATTGACCAGATCAAGTAACTTCAAGCAAGTTAAATAAATAACAATATAAATATCATTTTATGTTATTATTATTATCATTATTATTGTTATTTTGTTGTCTTTCGGCTGCTTTCGGAGCATCCAATACGCGCACAAGTTTTTGGCACAGGTTTTATGCCGGATGCCCTTCCTGATGCAACCCTCCCATTTTATCCGGGCTTGGGACCGGCACTGCATCCAGTGGCTGGGGTTTGGGCGTTGGCTGGGAATCGAACCAGGCCCTTCTGCACGGCAGGCGAGAAACCTACCACTGTATAGAGTGTACTATATAGTATGTACTATAACAGGGATACAGGAAGCAATTAAATACAAATAAATGTATTGAAAAGAACGAAAAGTAATAAAGGTATTTATACAAGCTGACCACAATAAGAAATGTGTATATTTGAGCACTAAAGACGCCCAGAAATAAGAATGTTAATGTTTATTTTAAGTCTGTGGATCCCTTTTGTGTAAGACACCTGATGAGTACCAACCTACAGTAGTGAAGAAGAACAAAAGATTTTTCAGCAGCTGGTCACATCCTATCAGGATTAATAGATGAGCTGGATTTGCGTACGAAGTCTCGAGTGACACATCAATCACCAGCGGCAGTGGCCTGGGCGTGCCTGTGTTTCCCGTTTCCCCCGTTGTTGTCTTCATCATGAAGAGTATTATTCCATCTGCCATGTTTGTATAAGCCATATAAATCACTACACTGAGAAGTGCACGCAACAGTGATCATTCCTCCTTGGAGGTTTACTTTCTGACACAAAGTACACGGCTTATTCGATTCAGATTGCCGTAATGGTGTGGAGATGCCTGCGAGAGGACAGGAAATCAGTGGGAGCTTGTTCCCCTGTTAAAGGAGCTAGTCTGAAACATGGCTGACCTTTTCCATGTGTGTAGGAGAGGCAGAGCATCAAGCTGCCGTTCAGGGACCCGCCGCAGTGTGAGAGGAGAGAGAGAGAGAGAGAGAGCGGCAGACTAAAAACAAATGGAAAGGAGTAGCGATCAATTTGCAGTGCGGCACAACTGTTAGAAATCTGCCCATAGTTATTCCAGCTGGTTAAAGTTTAATGCTTCTGCTTCTCCAGGCTGCACGCCAAACAGGGTTGCTTTCAGTGCTGCGTGTGTACGTATCTCATACTCTGTTTGTGTGTGTAAAGTTTGCCACGAAACGGGATGTAATACGGCTTTGTGATATGTGTGCTATAGTATAAGTCTTGCTGTGTATACAATTAGAAAGGTCTGAGTAAGTACTGCATGTCTGCGGCTGAGAGGATATGTGTGTTTGAGAGCGCTGTACTGTTTTGTCGGCATTCTGAGGACTCGATGAGGATAGCCAGACTCTACTGTACTCTAGGTTTTTCAGCAGTGAATTTCCATGCCTCTAATTTCTGCACTCTCCCGCGTTGCCTTATCCTCCTCATTAATATTTAAACCCACACCTTCTGCAAACTCGCAAAAAAGTGGGAAAGAGGATTGTGTTCTCAGGGATCCCTTAATCCCCTGAATTAGCAGTTTAATAGCAAGAAGCCATTTGTAGATTAGAGAGATCAGACTCGCAGGACCTTCTTTTATATTCACTACTTAAATACTTAGAATTCTAATGCCACTACAAAACACTATTTAAAGTCACCCTTCCAATGCTCCGTTGTCCTCGGCTCATGACAAAGACGTCGAAAGGTCTCCGCTGTACAGATCTGAAGCAATACTTTATGCATGTATGTGTGTGGGAGGGTGTGTGTGTGTATGCATGCACAGGACTGTGTGCAAGCCATTTAACTCAGTACAAACGTCTATTTTATGCAAGTGTTGTAAAGTATTTGACTGAACTAACGACGCTTGGGACTTGGGGAAAATGGAGACTTTGAAGCCTACTCATCCATATGTATACTATGTGTCGTCCGTGTTAATATCTTATTTCGGCTTTTCACAGCTGATTTGCCGTTTCCTTTTCAAGCAATATATGGTAAACAAGTCCGCTTTTGAGAAACCGTTTTGCGCGAGCTGGATCAAACCCCCCCGTCAATTTGATTTCATTTTCATATAATTCACTGAAGTTGACAACTGTCTATTTCGGCAGCAGATGAAAGAAAGTGTGATTCCGGAAAGGCAGTGTGTTTTTAATAATCATCTGGGTGGAATTAATTTAGTCTTATGCTCATGCGGAGATGGTATCTTCGTGGACGCGGCTCTGCCAGCCAGCCCAGTGTAAATGCGCAGGATTAGAGCAAGCCTAAAGACCTGTGAAATTATCTTTGGAGAGGCATATCCTCAAATGATCAAAAACAAAGCGACGCTTTCCTCTATGGTTTAGGGAGTAATTAAATTTGCTGTGACATGTTCAATGATTAATCTGTCACGTTGCTTCGCGAAATGTTCCACCTTGTTTTTCTTTTCTTCTCCCTTCTTTTTCTGTCTTCCTTCAGAAACATTCATTCGTGATATTAAGTGCAGGAAATGACTTGCGCTTGAGAACCCTCTGAAATTGAATGAGTCCAAGGCGATGGATTGCATGCCATTTATTTAGAGAGAGGTTGTATGTGTGTGTATGTGTGTGTATGGGGGGAGGGGGGCGGGGGGTAATGCAGAGTGGCTTTTGCCTTGCGGCCGATAAATTGCTGGTGCACTAAACCTTTAGAGGCTTTGAGGGTGAAACACATATTGCAGGTAGTCTGCAGTGACATGAGCAACTCTATACTATACATATTCAATATGCTCCAATCCGGTCATGGCTTGCTTTGTTTTCATGCTGACGCATCTGTTAAACACAGATCAGTGTTCAAGTAACAGTTGAGACAAAAATTGATTTTGATTTCCTTGCTGAAAATAAAAACCTCATCACGTGTGTTTCACTGTATACTTGATTATATTGGTCTAACAGAAGGGTAGCATTGTGCATCCTGCATTTACAGTATGGCAAAAAAAAAGAGACGTCTATGTATGTATTTCATATATTGCAGCCTCATGTACTGTATGAAATAAAAAGCATGCAAATGTGGGCATAACTTTTTTATTCACCAACAGAGGTTGTTTAAATTGTCCATGTTCTGAATGTGCATAGAAGGTACTATTCAACATTGTTGCGCCATTGTTGAACTCGACTCTCGAATCCTCCTTGAAAATCCGCGTTGTCGCAGTTGATGGTCTCCCACTGTGTGGTTTGTCTTCATTGCTGGTTTCCCCTCTTTTAAACTTCTTCATCCATCTGTGCACATTTCTTTTGTCATTGATGTCATCTCCGTAAACATTCTGCGGCACAGTAGGACATCATCTAAGGGGATATCCCGACAGGATTCAAGAGTTGGTTCGACAATGGCGCAGATACTGTATATTACTTGTGATGGAGACTATGTTGAGTAGTACCTTTGTTGACTAGAGGAAGAGGTACTCTACAATGTGAACAACCTATGCCACTTCAGCATTGCGTTCAGTACAGCCCTCATATTTCATACAAGCTAAAACAGCTTTACAGAAATACATTTAAATCCCTAATTAGCAAGCCAGAGGCAACAGTGATGAGAAAACACTCAATAAGAGGACATTAGAAGAAACTGTAAGAGAAACCAGACTCTTCTGGGTGAAAACATATAATGGGGCTGTTTTATACCTACAGTACCCGTATATAGTGTAAAGCCAAAGGGTGTTTAATATGGGTATTAGTATTGGGAATGAGCATCTTTATAAATGTATCCGTTAAACAAAGGCTTCTACTTATAAAATGTATCTTTCTGATGAGATTTACGTAAGTTTTCTACGTTTTAATCAGTTATCATTTCTAAAGCATGGTGACCCTCCAGCAGGCAGAGTCAGAGGTTTGGGCCACGCAAAATTCCAAAGTCGGCATGGGCAAAGGGAGAGGATGGTTGTTGTCACGTTGAATGTGCCGCTGGCTGGTGACACAGCTGCACTGGTCCGGATGACTTGAGAAGGCGCTCGGATGGAGCTGGCGGCCAGCTCGCAGGCTGTGTTCCCCCTCCGCATGCCCACCCCGCCATGCCAGCTGTTCGCCGTCACTGTGGCAGAGAGCGGTGGCATGCTGCGGATGCAGCCTGTGCCAATGGGCATTAGAGATCCAGGGAGAGAGGGCTCATCCCTCACACCTGTTCAGCTCTGACAATCGCACCACTGCTGCTGCTGCTGCTGTTGCTGCTGTTGACTGTTTATCAAGCCTCTCAGTGGGCCGTCACCATTGTAGTGCTGATGTGTTGGCATGATTTAACTTTTTGGAGAAAGAAAAACTGCAGCATAAAGTATGAATCTACAGTGTAAATAGTTCTTTGAGAGATGCTGAAATACCTTCTCAGCTGAGGATAAATCAACATTGGTACAGGGAAGAAATTTACGCATCAGACTTGATTTATATTACAGAGGTCTTCACTTGTGCATGTCACAATTCCTTTAACAGCCCTCGCTATGCATCCTTTCCTCGTCCCCATCACCATTTCCTCATGGAAATGCAAGATGAGTTTGTTCACTCATTCTTTTCTCTTATTTACAGAGCGCTTGTGGAGAGAAATGAAGTTTATGGTAATAGGATGTTAAGCAGGTGAAGGGATGTTGTTTCTGTCTAGTTGTCTGCTCAGTTTCTCTCCCCCCCCCCTTTTCTTTTCTTTTCTTTTCGTCTCTCAGCTACATTTATTGACCTGTGTCTGATCGCTTCTCCATTGTGGTGTCATCAATTATGAAGCATATTCACTGTTTAGTTCAGATATATATTTATATCCACAGAAAGTCACTTGGGAAATATTATCAATTGTCTTGTAATGTGGAGCCAATCTTGCCAAAACAATTTCTTTATACAGAATTGTTGCTGAAAAAAAATAAATAATAATAATAAATGTTGGTCTGAACCTGAAGAAGATGCAGTGATCTGGGGTGTTGTTTTCACGTCAAGAGTTTTCCCACGATGCCCCACAACTCCTATAAATCTTGTACATGTGCAAATGTTGATGGAGGTGTCCTTAAATTCCATCAGAGATATATTGCATCCAGGCGGCAGTGAGAACCAAATGAGAAAAGGCCAGATTACTTTGGAGAATTGTATTTCCAAGTGATGTGAGAATATACAAAGTCGCTGGACCAAAACCTGAAGTCAGGGAATTCACTTTTGATTCCGAATGGAGGACTGTTGGAGAATAGTCTTGATCACGTTTGCCTTCTTTTTTTTCTCCCAAGCACACATTGAGGTGTAGAATTCTTTATTTTTGAGGAAAAGAGAGGAAAGAGAAGAAAGGAGCGCATGATGGAGAGTATGATGGAGTAGCTGACGAAGGCGATGGAGCTGTGTCTCAGTGCACTGCTAGGATGATGGATGGACTTTGAGCAGATTTGCTGAACATTAAAAGGCTGTGGAAGCCGCTGGGCTTTTCAGACAGGCAGATGGAGAGGGGCTCAGAGAGAGAGAAAGAGTGTGAGAGAGGTTTCTTTCATACCTGTCCACCACCTTACACTGGGAAACTATTCATTAGTTGCAGGAAGAGGTTTTGCCCCTGTCTCAAGCAACGTATACAACCAAGGTGTAAGGTGAATGGGTCAAATAGATTGATCTTGAAGTTTGATATGGATATGGATCTGCTATTACAGTAATGGAGATTGTATAATGCTGTGCGCTTCAAATTCTGAAAGTTATGTTACGCTTACTTTACTACTCCCTCCTGCTCCGGTTGTGTTGAAAATACATAGTTAACTAAAAAGAATAAGAAATAAAAAAAATATCCACATAAGAAATTAATTTTGTACTATCCAAATCACTAATTACTGTATGTGCTTTAATTTAAAACACAATAGATCCCTGGGCTAATCACCCCAATATAAACTTTACATAACAGCAAGCCAATTATATTTTGTTTCGCACTAATCAAACCATTGTACTCAGATAATCACAAGTTACCTTTTGGGCTGAGGCAATATAGCACGGCATGAGGTCAAATTACATCTTGCATTTTGAAATGAAAAATAAGCACAGACTTTCAATCATCATGCGAAAGGTATATTCGTAGAGGGGTTTCCCCCCCTCCATCGCGGTTGTATTAAATGAGGAGGCAATAGGCACCCAGTGGTGTTAAAAACCCGCGTCTGCAATTATCAACAGACGATTGCTAATTTTTTTTGTTTAATTAAATAAATTCGAGAGGAGGTAATTGTCAAAGTGTGCACCTCTATATTCAGACAGCTGCATGAGTAAGGCGGTTTGTTTAAAAGTGTTTCTGTATTTTCCCTTCTGAATGTTGAATGTTTTTTTTTCTTGACAGATTTCAAGTGTGTTTTAAATAATAGATAGATAATAGAAAAAAAATGAATAGATCTAGTTTACCTTGTTACTTGTACCTTCACAATGATAGTGAATATTTTAAATAATTTTATAACCATTACAGCATAATTCTATTAATATTCAAGATAAATGAGCTAAATGTATCAACTGCTATTGGTCCAGAACATGACACGCCCTGCATTTATCAGAGTAGTTAAACTGCCTATATCCATAACCTGGCCACCTTTTATATTTGCATTTATTAATTTAGCAGCAATTCTCATCTAGAGGGAATTTCAAAACATTAAAAAGTTAGGAAAGTGGTGTAGTGGTTAGTGCTGTGGCCTCGCATCTCCAGGGTTGAGGGTTTGATTCTGCTTTGTTTCTGTGTGCATGCGGTTTGCTTGTCTTCCCCATTCTTATCCCTATTCCTCCGCATTACCTGGATACACACACACACGCACACACACAGACACACACACACACTACCAGCTAAAAGTTTGAACACACCTTCTAATTTCTGATCTTTATTTCTATTTACATCATAAAACATTGCTAAAAGTAATGCAAAAATATGCAATAATCTTCTTTGAACAGTTGCTCTGTAAAGCCGTTATAACGGCCATAAATTGGTGGTTTTTGAGGCTAAATGAACTTCTCCTCTACAGGAGAGGTAAGTTTTGGTCTTGCTTTCCTGGGATGGTCTTCGTGAGAGCCAGAGTTTCATCATGGAGCTTGATGGGTTTTACAAATGCCATTGACAATAGTGTTCTTGCAAGAGCTATTTCCGAACAGCTGACCTTTGTGTCTTAATATTTAATCTTCATTATTGTTATAGAGTGTAGAAAATAAATCCAAACTTTTGATGGATACTGTGATAGATAGATAGATAGATAGATAGATAGATAGATAGATAGATAGATAGATAGATAGATAGATAGATAGATAGATAGATAGATAGATAGATAGATTTTAATAGATGTGTCTTGTCATTTATGTCTATTAGCATTGTAACATTAGCGTGTTTTGATTTGAAAAGCCAGCAATCATTGATCTGTACCAGATGTAAATGATGACCTTCAACCCCAAGAGTAACCTCTATTCGCTCTCTGTGCGCCACAGTGTGTGAAATATATTAACTGCCCATCATCAGAGCAGCTTATTCAGTTAATGCTAAAGCACAAAAAATCTTTTAAAAAAATACATATACTGCAGTCTAATTCTAATTGATACAATTGGACAAATGTAAAGATTAATATGATGTCTAATATAATGTGATTATCTTGGCTCCAGTTATTTACAAATACTTTGCTATTTATTTAGTATATTAGCCAACTGTTTCTTTTTTAAATCTTCTCATTTGCATCAAATTAGTCTAACATTTATTTTATAAAATTGTATGCAATTTACAGTCTCTATTGCTGTTAGATTACCTCAGAGTGCAAGTGGTACAGAATTCCATTAGCAGAATGTGATCTACTTTGTCAGTATGCATTTTTTTAACAGACAGTTCTCTTTGGGTTTAGGTTCTTCAGAAAAGTGTGATGGGCTAGACACAAAAAAAGAACAAAACAAAAAGTCAATAATTACAAAGTCTGATTGACTTATATATATATATATATATATATATATATATATATATATATATATATATATATATATATATATATATATATATATATATATATATATGTGTGTGTGTGTGTGTGTGTGTGTGTGTGTGTGTGTGTGTGTGTGTGTGTGAAACAGGAAACTTTTTCTTCATATAAATATATACATTTCTTATACATAATTACATTATATAATATATAATTCTGTTTACAAAAAACAGCCCAAAGTATGCCATGAAGAGCAAGCTAATGCAGCACTTTTTAAGTCATTACTGTCTTTGAGGCCTGATTTTTCATAGCAGATGCTGACCTGTTGTGACCACATGTGATGATCAGAAGGGCTTTCTAGCGTACGATGGTAGAATTAGTTACTGTAAATGCCTAATGATGCTCCTAGGGAACTGTGAAGAAGAATAAACAGAATCAACTAATTTCCCAGTATCAGTCAGGACATGCTCAGTTAAGTTAAGCTACGGTTATACAGTATCTCAACTATAACCATTTAATTGGATTACTGTCCTTGTCCCAGTATAAAGCATGGGAGGGCAATCGATTTTTTGTCCAAAACATGTCCGACTCCACTTTGATAGGTGGCGATATGACCCCAGTCAGTTAGTATTGCTTGTTAGTATTACAGTACTGTACATCACAGACCAAAACAATCAACAAATAATTGGCAAACTGGTAGCTTATAGAGTGTTGAAAATATGGACAATTTTTCTTTTTCCATGTGCTGTACATTTTACTTTTAGTAAGTTATTTAAAGGCAGACAACACGAACGTAGTGTTAGAGGCCTTTTCCAGTATTACGCATCATGTTCGGCTTCCCATCAAAGCCTGGGGCAGGACACGTTGAGCATGTGCAGAGCACCTAGGGCGATTTCTGCGTGTTGTCTAAAACGTGCGAGGAATAGCTCGACTCCCAACCGCATTATCTCTGTGTGCTAGTTCAATTTTGAGAATTTCAATTTCCAGTACAGTCATATTAACAGAATGGCATGTAAATGCAATGAGTGACTAAGGTAGATTACATGTACCTAAAGTTTATAGTGAGGTGGGAAATTGCACAAAGTGATTTGAGAATCTGAATTTAGCAATTCAGAAAAAAGATGTGGTAGTGTAGGTCAAAGCAACAGACCTGCTGTCACTTATGCATGTGTATTTTTGGAAATTATCAGAAATAACTATAGTCCACTGTGGCTGTCTCCAAAGTAGCGATAAGGAAATTCTAATGTCTAAGGTTAATTATAAGAAGCACTTACACCTGTCTAAAAGAAAAACCAAGAATGATCTTAATACGATAATTAACTGCTAATTTGATAGTTAAAATGACTATTCAGTGTAATTTTCAAGATAATTTGTGTTAGTCAGAAACTGTGATTGGTGTGTTAGTAAATAGTACTGTATGTAGACTGTTATTTAGGCAATTATACAGATTTATTTACCGGTAGATACTGTATAGGACATCTAGTGTGACCAGAAACAATATAGCAGATAAATCTAAAAAATTATGCTTGAAAACACTTTATTCAATTTCATTAATTAAATGAAATTTCCTTTTAAGAAATATTGATACTGTGTACTGCACCATATTTCATGTTTTTTTTTTCATGGTACACCAAATAAGGGAAGAAAAAATAAAACGCTGTTCAAAGAAAATAGTCCATGGCAGTGTGATCCATGCATGAAGCAGACTTTAATTATTTTATGACTTTTGTTTGTTACATATTAACACAGTTAAAACTAATAATCTAGTTTTATCAGAATGATACATCTAGTATTGACAGATGTATGTATGTATTTATTTATTTATTTATCTTATTGGTATATGGTAGCATATGATCAACATACTGTACTTACAAATACAACATACAGTACAGTTGATTGAATCTTATAAATAACAGATCAGCCCAAAAACTAAATTGCACAGACTTTTGGAGAAAGGCATGACTGTCCTTCTCGCTGTTGTTCCACCTTGCAGAGGACAAACACCTTGGGGGATGAAGGGAAAAGAATTCCTAATGTGATAGCCCCCTGTCAGGCAATGGCCGCTTTGATTCCCATTTCAAACACTGACTCCTCCAGCTGGGGATGTTGCATTTGAAAGTGACTTTCGTACTGTATGGACAACAGGTTTTTTTTGCTTTTTTTTTTTTTTTAAGAGGTTATAACTGTCCAAACCTCTTAGAAAGTTGACAGCTTTTTGAATCTGTCCTTGTGAACAGCATTCATGCGTCTACTTTTGATTTAATCTTTTGCCCAAGTCCACGATAGTTCAGACCTTTTTGCATTGTGGCAATAAAGAAAACTTGATCTGTCATGAAGAGCATAAAAAAAAATTTCAACCAGCTTTGAAGGTATACCACTAGTGCTTTGAACTTTTCAATGTCACAGGGTGTTTAGGTTCTTATAAAGGCTGAAGTGTGACTCACCTTCAACTTCGGTGAAACCGCTCCGTCCAGATCAATAGCACTTTTACTATACCTGAAGACAGCCCGTATATTAGACCTACATGTGAAAAGTGTTTTTATGTTTGATGTTTAAAAGTATATTTATACCCCTTGCTGCTGAAAAAATAGAAATATTCATTATCATATGTGATTGCCAGAATAAAGACAAATAGACTACAATTGGAAACGAGCGGAGTTTTATTTGAAAAGCACACACTGATGCTTCCCTTCCTGGTTTTGATTGGAGCAGCAGGAGTGTGTTTGTGATTTACTGAGACCTGCTGAAAGATGAATACGCTCCACTACCTGCATGCCTTTGAAGTTCTAGTGTGAGTTTGGGTTGAGTGTCAGAAATCTGTAGTCATTACATGTTGGTGTGGTGGTGTCTACAGGGATGCAGTTTTCGATTGTATATTTGCCCACATGGATTTGGTATTGTAAATACAATTTCAATTTGTACCCAGGGAAATATCAGTGTGTAGAGGCTAGGCCATAACACAGTCTGTGGTTTATTTCAGTTTTACTTAGTGCCTCTGATCAATCATATTTACATTTGTTTCCACAATTTGCCTGCATGTACAATTTATATATCCTCTGGCTGGCCTGAGTCTGCATTGCAATTGCTTCTTTTCATGTCTGATGATGATCTTCCTTCTCAATCTAATGCGTTTACAGTCTGTTTACATTAGGATCTTTCCTTAAAAAAAAAAAGTTCCGTCATGTTGAGAAATAAAAATGAAAATTAAAGCTACAGCTATAGTTTTTTATTTTTATTTTGTTGTGTAAGCATGAAAATTGAATTAGGGTCTATGATAATCTATAATATTCTGTTCCAGAGGTGATCTGCGTCTCTCTGTTGATCCTGTCGTATTAATTCATATTCAGCGCTATATACAGTACTGTATAGCAGGCGTGTCATGGCAGAATAGTGTATGTGTACATTATAAGGCAGCCCATGTACATGAAAAGACATCTCACCACAGCTTTAGGCATGGAAGAAGTCTTTCTGCTCTGTGACTAGCAGGTGCTGGCAGCCAATCAGGAGAGATAGAGGAAGATGGAGAGAGATAGCGAGATATATCTCTGAAATGTTTCTGACAGGCTGGAGAACAAAATACACAGATTAAATTTGAATTACAAGTGGCCAGAGGTGATAGAATTGTTCTCTACAATGCATTTGATATAGCTAGCTAGAGGTAGTGGGCTGGCCTGTGTCTAACAGCATTAGAGAAATGCTGAGCCTCACGTACTCTAAATTGCTTACATTGCACAATACTCTGAGACGCTGTCCAAAGAAATAGCATTCTATGCGATTAAATCAGAGCAACTGAGAGGTTTTGCACTTTCACCTGGTACTTAGTAAATGACAGTGACTCTGATATGGACAATTTATTATTTATTTATACATTTATATATTATTATAATACTAATAATATATATATTATTATTCATTATATGTCACTTATTCTCTCTGCCACTTATCCTGTATGGGGTTGTATGAGGCTTGGAGCCAGGGGACTTGGGACACACCCTGGATGGGGTGCCAACCTTTGCAGGGCAGAAAATCGCACACACACTATGGGTAATTTTTAAACCACCAGTTAGTCCACCCTGCATGTATTTGTGGGAGGAAACCAACCAAGCCTGGGAGAACATGCAATTTCTATGCACATAGACCCAAGGTGGGAATCACACCTTAACCCTGGACCACAGTGATAACCAACGATGCCACCATGCCCCATAGATTTTATATGAAATTGTGAATTACTAGTCTATACTCTGAACTGCATAATGCTGTGCTAAATAGTTTGTCAGAAAACTATTATTACTACTACATCACTATTAAGGCGTAATATAATATAGAGTGCAGTATGTAGTTCCATGAAAAAGATGAAATGCAAACCCAGGCATACCACAGTTTCTTTTGTATTACGCTATTTCGAGAATTACTTCCAACACTAAAATACTGCAATATTAACGAACCTACTTGTATCAGAAAGGAAACAATGAATGTACAATGAATATATGTCCCTTCCAGTATCCTGCTACTAATCCCCTTTCAAATGATTTCACTTATTTATGCAGAATTATAGTCATGTTGGGTGATATACCCGCAACATACAGCATGTCTGTCTTCCTGTCTGTTTCTTCATTTATTTTTTTCATACGACAGAAAAAATTCAATGGATAAAGAAAATTAAACATGTGCCACTTCTGAAGGCATGCAGAGTTCAATTCTGCCTGAAACGGCAAAGAGAACCTTGTAACACTAACACCGTGCAGCGTTCAATGAATGTCTGCCCCATAAAGGGTGCTGATGCATGGGAAGCGGCTGGGCATCAGACATTAAATGGAGGTTTGTTCCATGTTCCATGTTGAACCACAGCTGCTCTGTGCGATTCCAGTGGGAAATACTGATAAGCCCCCAAAAGAGGCAATAGTGTTGCTTACCTTACTCCGGCTTTTATAATCCCACACTGAACCTGCACTAATGCCGTGCGCTAATTCTCTGAAAATATGCCAGAATTTATTGGTGATATATATATTTATTGTAATTGTTTTAATATTATATTAAATATTATGAATGATTTAATTAGGAGCAAATATATTTAAGTTTAAGCAATGATGAGCATAAAATAAAGACTAACATGATGTATTTAATTATGATGTATATGATTTTATTATTGAGCATATTTAAAATAGTAGTAGTAGTAGTGTGTGTGTGTGTGTATGTTGCTGTAGAATGTGTGTGAGAGAAAAGCAGTCACAGAGCAGCTCAAACAATGAAAAGGGTGCACAATTAACGGTGGGGATCAGCTGCTCTAATGTCATTATACATTCCCTTCGTTTTCTACACTGGGGCCGTTTGATCTTTGAATACCACCAGACCCTCCTCCCTCCTTCCATCCCTCTCTCGCTCCATCCTGCTCACTGCCCGCTCTATGCCTTCCTCCTCCCTCCTCCCTTTCTCCTCTTGCCATCAGAACCTCCCCCTTTCTGTCTCCGTGGGCTCACATTGGCTTGTGTGTATATGTATGTGTGTGTGTGTGTGTGTGTGTGTGTGAGAGAGAGAGAGAGAGAGAGAGAGAGAGTGTGTGTGTGGTGTGAGTGTGTCTGTGTGAGTGAGTGAGTGTATGTGTGCGCGTGTGTGTGAAAGTGCACGGCAGAGGCTTGATGACAGAGGGCCCTGGACCATTCCAACGCTCAGCACACCTCCCTAGCACACACACAGCAGCTGAGTCCGACACCAACAACACAGAGAAAGAGCAAAAGCAAAGAGGAGGAGAGGAAAGCCTGGCAGAAAGAGGGGAGCTGGGAAAGAGAGACAGTGAGTGAGAGAGAGGGAGAACAAGAAAGAGAGAGTCAGGCAGGGAAAGAGCGTGTGTGAGAGAGGGAGAGAGAGAGAAAGAGAGAGAGAGAGAGAGAGAGAGCAGGATCTCCCAGCTTGATGCGCAAAACGTCCCGTTACCACATGCTGTGCTCCATGGCGAACACGGGCTGCGTGCTGCTCTCCGGCTCTGGGCTGTTACCTCACTCGCTCCAGTGTCCACCTGCTTTCCTGTATCTGACCGAGGTAAGGCGATCCTGCACTTTCTCACTCTTGCGCACACGCGCCCTCTCTCTCTCCCTCTGCCTCTTTCAGTCTTGTTCTCTTTTCCTCCTCACGGGTAGCACGTGCTGGCGTTCTGTCAACCCCCCTCCCACACAACTGCTCCCATCCCCCACTCCATCCTTCAATGGGGGTCATCCTACTTTGAAATTTTTTTTCTATTAGTTGTGATTTTGTCTAGGAAAAAAAAAAACTTTGCAAACTTTCTTTTCCGAGAAGATTTTTTTTTACTTCATAAAAATTTTAATCTATCTATTTTTCCATTTGTTGTCAGTTTGGTTAGGAGTTTATTTGGGACGATCAAACTTTACGCATCATCTTTAAACACCTTAGCATCACTGCTAGAGAACGCATCCGAAAATATACTGTAGAGTGTGGAACGATTGTCTTTTTCTAAGCGATGCTAAAAATGAATTCGACGTGACAGAATTAACCGCACAGATTTACATCAACCACGCAGATTATTTGAATGGACGGCCGAGTGCTCACTGATCAGAAGTTGTGTGAGCTCTCCTTGGCAGGACGCTCCGTCTTCGCTACTCAGGCTACAACAGAGAGTAGCCAAACTCCAAATAAATGAAGGCTGGCTGACTTTTCTGAAGGTGCTTGGAAATTGTGTGTGAATGCTGGCATGCTCTCATGTGTGTATGTGTGTGTCTGTTCTACTCCAGGAAACATGTGCAGTGGCAGTCTGTGTCTTTCCTCTAGACAGTGTGTTATTGCAGAGATATAAAAATGATAAGACTGTTGAGGAATAAACTGCCGCACTCGGTTTCTAAATCGCTCTTCGCTCATCACCTTAACAGCCCCTTGTCCCCTTGTCCCAGTACACACAGAGACTCTTAAACACACCACCAACTGTCCAGCCTCCGCCGTCCTACTTACTTTTCCCTCCGTGTCTAAGTGCAAATGAATTGTCGGTGGTTTGGGATACACACTCCGCACAAAAATAAGAATGATTTTCCTATTTAGGTGTGTGTGTGTGTGTGTGTGTGTGTGTGTGTGTGTGTGTGTGTGTGTGTGTGTGTGTGTGTGTACAATATGTTTTTCCTTTACTCTGAGATCAGAAACATAATGATGAAGGATTTTAATTTATCTTGTTGCGTTCAATTAATTTTTATACTTTTTCTAAAATTATGAGTCACTGAGCTAAGTGAGTGGGATGCTTTTCAGAAATGTGGCATTCTGAAATACAGATTTCTCTCTAATTTGTATAAAACATACTTGGACACTTAAATAAAAAAAATTGCTTTGGTACGTTATAATTGTTGTTGTTTTTTAAATCCTCATCTACAATAATAACCATTTCAGATCAATTTGCTTATACAAATTTGTAAATGCAAAATGTCCATGTCTTTCTTTCTTTCTTTCTTTCTTTCTTCTTTTTTTCTTTCACTTTTTCTCCTGTGTTCATATATTCTTTAAGAGAGCGTGGGTCTCAGCAGCATTTTATTTTGATATGCTTCTTCTGGTGAAGCGACACAAACTGCAGTCCTATTTTTTATTAAATTTTTTTTCAAAACATATTTTTGAGGGCTGTGCTGCTTGTTTAAAAATTTATAGCGAGCAAGATTTAATAAATAAATGAAAATGAATAATTCAACTTTTAAATATTACAAATTCATGCATTTTCACTCTTACAGGGACGCTTGTAGTTGTTAAAACTTACCTTTTTGGGGGCTTTTGGTGAGTCAGTGCATTTTTTTTGTTGTTGTTAGAATTGTGGACATTTTCATAAGAGTCAACATAAGAGCCTGTTATGAAGGCTTTGCATAATTGTAGATTTTAGTTTAAGTTTTTGCGAAGCATTTACAGATTTTTATTACCACTAATAGGGATTGTGTCACTGCTGATCTATCAGCGTTACGACTGTACTGTGTTTTGGCACCTCAATCAAACAAACAAGCAAAAATATATATATATATATATATATATATATATATATATATATATATATATATATATATATATATATATATATATATATATATATATATATATATACAGTACGTGTATATATACTATATATATATATATATATATATATATATATATATATATATATATATAGTAGATTTATTTATTTTTTTATTCCCTCATACAGTTGCATCGCACATCTGGTCTCCGTGTGTGTCTTGCTGCAGGCTCTGTGCAAGTGTGCTTGTATATTGTGTGTATCTGTGCATATATGTGTTTCGTGTGTGTGTCTTTTGTGTGTGTGTGTTTTGTGTGTGGGTGTGTGTAATTGCTGCTCAGTGCTCTGCAGCTCCATTCCTTCTTGCCTTTACTGGATAAGGGATTATCAGGAGTGCCAGAATGAGCTTTTGTTTCAGTTAAATAGAAAATGAAAAGTTTCAACTCATTCCACCACACAGCACTTTTCTGTGCTTTGCTCTGTTGTCAATTGTTACTTTGTTACCGTGACCGTGTGCCCATGAATGCGTGTGCAGATTTGGAGAAGAGTTTCTGATCATTTCTTAACCCATGGCGTGAAAGGTGAGAGGGAGAGAGAGAAGAAAGGCCTGGAAGAAGACATGCTGTACCGTTTTGCAGAGAGCCTTGTTATTTTGGTTATATTGAGTCGTTTAAAGAATAACGAGCCTGCGATTAATACATGGCCCAGAAGGGCTCCAGGATTCATATTCTTATGGGATTGTTCCTATATAAAATATATATACATCACTTTTTACTAATTTGTTTATTTCATTATTTACTTGTTTATTTGTAAACGTGGCCCTATCTGCATTTATCTTGAGATTTAGTTGTATAGGATTTTCCCTCACCGAACTTTATTGCAGTAGCGGCTGCTTTTCAGAGCTTAAGTCAATACAGAGCAGTAAATTTGCTTGTGCAGCATCTCTCGCTCCCTGGAGGACAGAAATCTTTACTCGTGCCCAGTTTAGTTAAACAATTCCCACTATTGTAAATATACAGGATTTTTTTTTATTTCTTCCAGTTGCTCAAGTCTTATATGTAGCAAAAACATGGTGCATAGTAACACACACACACATACACAGGAATGACGTACTGTATGGCATTTAAGTTGAAAAAATAATGAATGTAATAAAAGAACAAGGATGCTCAAACCTACTAATACAATATCAAGCTCTAGAAGACAGGCATAAGGAAAAGGCACAAGAGCTGAAATCCTGATTACAGTGAGTGAGATCGGGCAGTATTTAGAGGAGCCATGTAGAAAAGAAATGCAGACGAATGAGGCAGGGCTGAGATCTTAATAGCACCTAGGATTGTGCTCTGCTCTTACCGGTCTGGATCCGAGCGAGCGAGTGTACACTGATTCCTCCTGAGACTCCTGTTTGCCTGCTGCTTGACACTGCCCCCACTAATTATCCCCATATATTTTCAACACACCTCTCTTTGTGTTCGGGTATGCACATCCACTTGTGCATGTATACAGCGATGTTCGTGTGTATCTCTGTTGAACTCTGCAGGGGTTCGTTTGTTCTCTTTAGCACACTGAGTGACTGTAACTGAGTGCTCACTACATCGTTAAGAAATGGGCCTGTCAATAATGGATGACGTAATGCCTCGGTGCTGAGTCGGGGCAGTAAAGCTCAGCTTTATGCTGATTACTCTAATGCATATGACCGGCAGAAATCGTTCATATGTGCTGTATATCTCCTGTGTGTCGAATAAGGGTTCTATATGGATCGGACAGCAGAGACAGAAGAGAACGCGTTTTAAAATTCATGACTGTAAAAATATACAGTATGTACAGGAGTGTCAGCTGTTTTTGTTTTTTTTACCTGAATTGAAAGATGATTCTTAGGTGAATTGAAATCTACATTTTATTTAATTCGTTTAGTGATACATGACTTGAAAACATAAGGTTTAATGAAAACATGATGGTTTTAATTGGCTGGTATATTTTCTTAAGATATAGTTGTGTTTTAATTTAAATTAGTTAGCTTTTTTTCTTGTTGTTTTTGGTTACGATTACAGAGACACTAAACACAAAGATGTGCATCAGTGTGTATTTAAGTTCAACAGAGTGAAAACCTGTTTCCAGTATACAGAGAAACTGAAGCAAGAGCCCGCTGTTAGCACTGCAGAGCTGTAGGTGAAGACACACACACACACACACACACACAAACACACACACACACACACACACACACAAACACTTATACGGGTGTTTTCCCCAGGCGAGTATTGCACTTCACCGATGCAAAGTGAACCGAGCATTTTCATATCAATACTAAATGAGAGTGCTCTCTATAGGTTTCTCTCTCTCTGTAATGTGATGTAGTCTAGCTCTGATTAAAGTATGGCTTCTATCAGCTTCACTAAATTATTGATTAAAACACCAGGAAAGTGCCAGCATTTGTCTCTGTCTGCTCTCTCCCATTGTCGTGGGCAGATCCAAGCTATAGAAAAGATTTCAGCTCTCTGGGTTTTCCTCATACAACATACAAATAAAAGACCCACATATAATTACAACATTTACTGTAATGCAATAAAATGTCTAAAAAAAACACAGGGTGTAAGGAACTGATAGTGATCTCTTGGCAACTTATCATTACATTTACTGTGAATATTCTTAGATTCGACAATCTGCTTTTAGTTTTAATGAGCAGTCATGTGAGAAGACATCAACATGGTTCTAGCCATTTTTTGTTAAAACCTTAAAACATAAATGTTTTTTATGCAATATCTCCATGCATTTTCCCAAATTGTCCCCAGTACCTTGTCATTGCAGCTGTGCCTCCTGAAAACACCTTCTCCCATGTGCATTTCATCCTTAATAATTTGCAGACATAAGACATTTCGCTCCAAACTTCCTCAGTTGTGTTTTTTCCCCCTAAAAAATCTTTGTCATTTCTTGAAGAAAAATAAATCTTCTCCTAAAGACGCTGATACTTTTATTGTTGTGGTGGTTGTTGTTGTTGTTCATGGTAACATTTTCTATGAAGATTAACATTATAATTTTTAATATTGAGTATTATATGATCAATTATGGACACCTTCATAGCACGTTATTACACATTTATTATGCAAAGTACACTTTGTTGTGCATTTGTTATTTAAAAAAAAACACATCACACTTTTAATCACGTTATTATAATTTATTATAGTGTAACAAGAATGCATAACACAATAGTGTATAATTATTATAACACATTATATATTGTCAAAATACCAAATAGACCACACCTATGTTTATACTATACAGTGCGTCATGGAACCTGGTTTTTGAATGCTTGGGGAAAAAATAATTCAAACAGAGAAATGATCAGAAATCACACTATACAAGTCTACATTATTTTACTGTATCTGTGTGTATGACAGGTCCTTAATCTCACTGCTATTTCTAATATAAAGTGTTATTACAACTGATTATAATGTGTTATAAACATTTATAAATGTGTAATAACTACCACTATAAATTGTAACGTCCTCTTTAATGATTAAAATGATGTGCAATGTTTTATAAATTCATTATACTTTATTGGGAATATATTTTATGGTTAGGATACATACAGGTGTCACAGAAAGTGGTATCAGTATTAAAAGTGCAGTCGTTAAGAAGTTGTAATTTAATAACTGTAGGTATGAATCAGGATTTATTGTTAGCATGAACCCATGTATTTAAAGGTATTAATAATTATAATGTTAATGGTACACGGTGCAGTAAAAGCTGTGTGTGTGTGTGTGTGTGTGTGTGTGTGTGTTGTACCTGTCTATTCGAACATTGTAAGCCTACACACACAAAGAAGTGGGAGATATTTTTGCTGCTGAGTGTGTGCCCCAGCATTGATGTTTCTGTGCTCTTCTGCAGTGCATGCTGGGATGCCGCTGGCTCTGCACCACAGTTGGGTCCAAAAGTGGGAATCATGGGAGAGCTCATGTCCTTTGGGGCTTTGCTGGGGAACTATACTATTCTCAGGGTAGTCTCAGAGTTTCCAAAGACCCTGTAATGCTTGAAGGGGTTTAGAGCAAAGTGCATTCATGTGTGTGTGCTCAATGTGTGTGCACGAGGGAAAGAAGGAGTGTGTGTATGTATGTGTGCCATATCTTACAGCACAGTCCAGAAGTTTATGTCTCCTCTTGGTCCACCCCCATGGGATAGAGACACTGACCTCCGTGTCTGGCCTTATGAAGGTGGCAGAAATTATAGCAGACATAAAACGAACAAGAGCTGCCTTTAAGTTCTCAGTTGTCGTATTTAACACATTTTTGAATTATGAGAGTTAACATATAAAAGACTTTTATTTATTGCACTATTGCATTCTGTGCTATTAAAGTGTCAGCACTTTAGATCGTCATTAGCTCTTCAGGTAGCAGGTGATATTCTACCTGATTCATACTGAGAACAAGAACTCGCCTGTAAATGAAGACATTCTATTAAACTAGACTGTAATTTTGTCTTATCAAACATTATTAAAAGACACCTTAACTCATCCCTATATGGAGAGAGACAAATGACCCTAAATGGCCCCTATGGATCCCAACTCTTAATCATCGTCCATTTTTAAAATTTCTGCTTTATAGTTTCGGACTTGTAAATCCATATTCTATAAACCATTTATAGTAGTGTTGCTGAACTATGCTAGTTAGGTCGCGTTAAATTAACGAAATGGGAACAAATGCAACAAGCTTAAAGATACAATGGTTGTTAAAAACTGGTTGTTTATGTACATAACAACCTCAGGAGTAACCTCATCTGCCTACGTGTCTGTTCCGATCACTCAGCATTCAGGATCTCTAGTATACTAATCACCGGCCTGATCATCTGTCACCATCCGCACCTGGTTCTCACTGGTTCATGCCTTACAGTATGTTTTGAAGTTTTTTTTATGCTTGAATGAATCCTAGGTAAGAAACTAAAAACATTCCACTGGAGCTGGTCAGCTACGGGCACTGGACTGAAAATGAGAGTTGAAACCTGCCAAACATAAGAGCCAAAAAGTTCCTTCAGGAAGCCTGGAGAACTATTCCTCAAGACTACATTAAAAATACAAGACAGACTGACTCTTTGGAAGCAAAATATAAAGAAATTGGACGGGAGGCTCAAGACCTTTGCACAGTACTATATATGGACTAAAAAAGCTAAATTTTATTATATTACTATAGAATTTTTTATAGATATGCCTTGCAATATATTTAAAACTTAACAGGTGAAGTGATCCTGTCATATTAACATATCGGCCGCAATTGATGAAAAATGATTAATTAATTAATGTATTCACTTACAGTATTAATGGACAACCAAAAGAAAAACCCATTTACACAGAGAATTTGTAAAATTCAACATTTTATTTGGTTGTTTTTCTAATCACACTGGTTTCAGATTTAAAACACAAACCTCAACCATCTGCAAGTGGTTACACTATGCTCACAGAACACAATTATAGACATGTTTTTGCTCATTTGCCTGCTGCATAAGCCAATATTATGATTATTATAACAATTAAATAGCCTTATATTGTGCAGCACCAACACACACACACACACACACACACGAATAAACGTTGTTGCTGTTAGCAATCAGTGCCTAACAGTTCAATAACACATTTTCCCAACAGAAGGAGATCACCATCATCACTCAGGCAGCATGTTTTAATCCTCTCGCTCTAGATCAGCTCCAGTGAGCGACTGTTCAAGATGATCCAACTGCAGCATCCCTCTATCTTTTTGTCTTGTGCCTTTCAGACGAGCTACTTAACTGTGTTCGGTGCCTTCGTTTTAATACCAGAGATACAGAGTGCTTTAGTTCCCCAGTGAGTGAGCAGAAAATTGCTGCGTAAATTGGAGACTGTTGCTTTCCCAGTCTGTGCTTTGCTTTCTGCTCATACAGTACTGTGGCTAAGAATTTAGACTCTGTAAGTATCAAGATCGCTGCACTTTTTTCTTTTTGTCCTTTCTAATAATCCCATATAAGCCTCGTATCGCAGGTCAGGTTCATACCTGAGCACACAGTCCTGGTGTAAAGTTACAGCTGAATTATAACTATGTTTTGGTTTTGCTTTTATCTTCTTTTTTTTCGTCTCGGTTAGGCACATTAGCATTTCCTGGATGTGCCTAATTTGTTGGGGACGAATCTATTTTATTGCACGAGCAACATCATTGCATTTTTGTATTATCTTGCTATACTCTATTGCCTGGGAGAAAGTGGAAATCTTATTTTATCTCTTTATTTATTTTCAAGTTCATCTCTCATCCTAGGTTGACTAATGATACCAAACTGTAGATAAACTGCTTCACCTCATCCAAGTGGATGCATAAATATTTCATGGAGTAACAGGCAGATGAGACATTTTTAACAATCTGGTGGGATTTTTTTTTTCTTTCTTTCTTTTTTTGGGGGGAGTTAAAACACTTCCTTTGACATGCTAGCAGTACTCCCTCGTTCTCTTACCTCGTCATCCTCCGGCATGTGTCTGTGCTGGATTTCTGTTAGACTGCAGGCCTGCTTTATCTGTGTATTTAGACAGGCTGGGGAAGAATTACAGTGACAGTGCTTAGGAAATGATAGGCTGGTAGTGAGATATTTGTGCCTCATAAATTCTCCATTCCTCAGCGCAATTTACGGCAGTGGAGATGTGTGTGCCGGTGTATGTGTATGTGCATGTGCATGTGTGTGGGTGTGTGTTTGTGTTTTTGTGTGTGTATGTGTGTGTGTGTGCATGTGTAAGAGACAGCTCATGTCCTGCTATATCTGTTTCCATCTGCTTAGCCACTTTTGCACTACCATAAATTAAGGGTCTATAGACAGCTTTCCTCAAGTCGCTGTTCACATAAAAATGAGCCTCCATTTCTCTCTCTCTCTCTCTCTCTCTCTCTCTCTCTCTCTCTCTCTCTCAGCTTCTCCATATTCCATTACCATTAATTGAAAAGGAGCAGTGTATAGGTGAGGCTAGGTTTGACATGGGTGCATAGCCCGGTGGCATATGTAGCATGTTATCTAAAGGGCATTAAAACAGATGTTAGCACTTTAAAGGTTAGCATGAGCCGTTGTTTTTAATTACCATGGCTTTAGGCCTTACACACTGTGGCAGAAAATGATATGTGACACTGTTTGTGCTCTGTTTGGTTTGCAGAAGGTTAGTGCGTAACTGTATTGTAATAGTGACGGTGATGCGGATCTCGGAGTGCGATTAGCTTTGTGTTCTCTTCTGGTATCAGTCAGTTGTCAGACCTGGCAGCCTGCTGACACTGACGTCTCAGAAAGTGGACAGTCGATAGTGACATTGAAAATGTGCGATGGAAGTTGACATGGGTGATATTTTAAGACGTCTGACCTTCGACCTCTGGCGGTGTTTATATCGGAGGAGCGTAGGTATGGAGAGCTCTCTCTAGTTGCCAATCTTGTAATCTCTATAAGATTTGTCATCTCTCTCGACAACAGTTCTCCGTTTATCGCTGCGCTTCAACGATTTATGAATTTCTACTTCCAGCTATCACTGTCATTGGATGAATGAGCTTGAAACCCCTGCAGGTACTGGCAATAACATAGTCCTAGCACAACACACACACACATACACACACATATACACACACACACACACTCACCTGCCGAACAATTAGCACTACATGAACCATTTTGCCATGAGCCCTCTAATAATCCAATACATAATTAATAAGTCTCAGTCAGTATAATGTAGGGGTTTAATCAGTCATAGTTTTATGTCCATTGATCACTTTGTGAGTCTAGCATCAGTTGATTGATCACTTTTGTTCCGCATTCAGCCCTGTTATGAGCTAGGCTTAAAAATCGTATTTACTGTAGATGCTGCAAAAAAACAGTGTTTATAATCCATCTGGATGTATTATTACACTGTTGTGCTAAATGGATTATTATTCTCTGTTCTACACATTTACTGAAAATCGAGTTGGTCCCAGTAGCCTTGCATACTCAATAATGTCATTATCATGCATGTAATGAATAATCCAACATATGCCTCATATTAACAAATCCTTTTATAGCATATCATAGAGAAACATGGAGACGGGGGAATTTAATGAAATGTATGCTCAAAATGTTGCTCCTCTGTGATTCTGAGATAGTGCTTGTTAAAATATAACGTCAATGTCAAGGGATTTTTATACCCCGTGTTTAACACCAAGCTTGTTTGGATTGTACATGAGATGAAGCTGCTTTTAAGCACATTTTTCCATAGTCCATAGTCTGGGAAAGAAGGAGATGCTGCTGCAGCAGAGACCAGTGGCTTAGCTCATTTCAATACGCCACTAATCAGCAGGACTCACTCTGTGCTACCAAAGGAAGCTCTTAATTACTGCTAATTATGACGATTATCATGAGAACGAGGTGGAAATTAAATAATAAAATCAAGACAAATATTGATGTTAATTGATAGAGCCAGATTCTAAAAGTGCAGCTCTGAAATGGTTTCAATAAGTTTAGATTAACCTCCATTTGCATACATTAATCGAGGATAATTAGAAATTAAGATGATTGCTGTTGAGCTTGATCAGTGGCTGTGTGTGAGTAGGATAGAGAGACAGGCATAGAGAGAGAGAGAGAGAGAGAGAGAGAGAGATCGGGATAGCAGAGGGGCATTCTGGGGTTGCGGTGCTCTGCGTGTCCTGTCGTGTCTAATTACTTGAATCATTCTGGGCATCTGGATGAAGGGGCTGTGTGACACCCAACTCCTCATGCACAAAACTGAGGATCTACTAGATTACCGTGTAACGTCTGTCAGTCCACCTGCTACCTGTACGGTAGCAGTCACCAGATTTCCAGTCACCAGTGCTGATACCTGACAGAATTTGACCTTTAGCAGAACTAATTTTGTTTCTGTTGTTTACAAAATTAACATGTACTGTAAGTAGAACAATTGCTTAAAAAGTTTTCACTGAACATGTTCATTTAATCATTCACACGCTCCTCTGTATATATATTTTTCATGCTGGCTAATTATGAGTCTTGTTAGCTAAAAAAAATATGTAAAAAATTTTAGATTCATGTTGTGCAGTGGTAGCGTTGCCGCTTCACAGCTTCAGGGTCCCAGGTTCTTGAGCCTGCATTTCTGTCTAGTTTTCTGTCTTTTGCATGTTCTCTCTGTGACTGCATGGGTTTCATCACAATCCTCTGGTTTCTTCCCATTTCCCAAAGATGTGAAATTGCACCTAGGCGTGAATGTGTGTGTACTGTATGTGCAATGCCATGATTGTACTGTAGTACATTGCATTGGAATAAGCCTCACCAAACTTAGATTGGTTGCTATTGTACTACTGTATAGCTGTGAATTTAAAATGTAGCTAAAAAGTTATTCATTTAAGAGTATAAACAGATATTTGTCTGACTAAGCCATACTTTTTTTTTTAACTACATTGTTTTCTTTTTTTTCTTGAAGTCTTTTAGTACCAAGAGACAGCAGAAGCTCATAACATTCATGCATTTCACATACCCCATTCATCAGAAAAACAATGAAATCAGGCATGGGTTGGAAATATTGAGAAATCCTGTCCCAGGCTGTTAGGTCCCGTGAGATGGTTATATGAGGTAGCTGTAATTTGATAAGATGAATAAAGTCGGCATGCGACAAGCGACTCAGCACTTTTATCCCAGAACTTCTGACGAAGGAAAAAATCCCTGACATTGGCAGCTGTGGGAGCCCACCTATCGATTAGCTCTCTTGTTCCATCATAACTGAGACAGATGATGGATAGGGAGTTGTTTTGATGAGGTAAAAGGGAAGTCTAGAAGGGTGTGGTCTCCATGGAACACTCAGAGCCTAGGCAGCCTGCTTCTCTGTAATCCAGTCTCTGTCTGCCTGGTTCACCTGGGTCTGAAAGCAGCCAAAAGCATGCCCATTTTCCCTCAGTGGTATTAAGGAAGAAGGGAGATGGAAGAAAGGATCTGACATGCCCATGATCCTTGGCAGTAGCATGGGATTCACCGCAGGCATCTTTCCCCTCCAAATCCGCATGTGCTCCCGGGCTTCTGTGCTTCCTACTCTCCCGCTGGATCTCCCGGACAATGCTGTGGAGATACACAGACACACGCTACTCCTTTGTATTGCTTTGTATTGTTTGTCCCCCCCCCCGCCCTCCATCCCCCTCCTCCCAACCCAAACTCTTCAGTTTTGCGTTGTGGCTGTTTCTTTGTTAGGTATTCTTCCAATTTCATTATGGGGGCTTTGAAGTTCCTTTGAATAATGGCAAAGTGTGCCCTTCAGAGCCTTCAGCTTTTTATTCAGATCAAAGATAGCTTTCACATCAGCTCGCGCTCCACCCCTTGGCCCCCCGACTGAGTGTAGTCACAAGGATTTCAGAGAGTAGGTACAGAGTCTGCTCTGCTACCCTCTCCCATGTCAAACACACGGGGGTCTGAGCTCGGTGAGTATCAAACTGCTGTTGTGCCGTGTCAAAATCGTACTGCTGCATTGACACTGAAACCTTTGCACAAGCTTATATGCTGCCTGGCCAAAAAGGGTGCACGCTCTAAGATCTAAGATCTTCATTCAATCGCCTTTAGCTTTAATTACAGCACACAATGTGGTGTCCAGTTCATGTGTGAAAATGATTCCTCGTGCTCAAAGAACCAATCCTTTACATTTTGAGTTCTGGAATATGATTGGGGTCATCAGGGAATAAAAACTCCATTGATGTCATGCCCTGGTCATTCAGTACTTTCAGGTCATCATCTGACTTCATTTTATTGCCACTTTACGTTGCTGAACCTAGACCTGTCCAACTGAAGCAACCCCAGATCATAACTCTGCCTCCAGAGGCTTGTACAGTGCGTGCAATGCATGATGGGTGTATCGCTTCATGCGCTTCTCTTCTTTACCTGAAGCCCATCGCTCTGGAATAGGGTCGGTCTGAACTCATCAGACCACCTGACCTTTTTGCATTCGTCCAAAGTCTAATCTTTTAATGCTTCCTAAAAATTTGAGCCTTTTTTCTGATTAGTCTCACTAATATAAGTGCGATGGACACACAACCTTTTAGTTCCTATCCTGTAAGTTCTCTCACCTTATGTGTGCATATGGAGATGCTCTTACTTCTAATTCGACATAGCTATGGTTTTTAACTGTTGAGTTTTTTACCATGCAACTTTATCGAATGTTTAATCTCCTTTCAAGATTTTTTTCCCACCCATAGTTCCTCCACAAAGTTGATGATTCAGCACAACCCTTCCAGTTTCATGAGCATTCATGTAGTGAATGAAAAAACAAAACTATTATTATGGTTGTCAAATTTTTTTTTTGTGCAATTTGTACTTAGATTAAACAGTGTCCTTAGATTGAACACGTTCCTTTTAATTTAACAAAGCATTCTCAGATGAAATGGGTGGTGAGTTAAATAATCCACCTTAGTCATGTGCATTACACCCATGACTATGTTTCAAGCATATCTTCTCCAATGCTAATGATATGTTACAGTTGTCTTAGTGATATGGTATGAAAAGTACCAGCCCAAATTATGTGTATTCCTTATGACCGGTGGTCAATCCACAAATGTTATTCTACAAATGATCGAAATATTCTGCCTTTTGTTAACAGAAAATAATTTGTAGTGGATGACAAAAAAGTCTTAAACTGATGACGTTTTATGTTTGAAAGACATCTGCTAGAACACTGATACCAGCTTAAGAATTATATGCTCAAGACTTTATGCCCACTTAGGTTTTTTTTTAATTCTCAGACTAATATGTTTAATAAAATATATCAAGATGTGTTAAGAAACTGCAGCATCTGCCTTTTATTATTATTTTATTTAGGATCAAGTAGTGGTGATTATTTGGCCATTATGTTGCTGTGTATAATACACTGATATCCTACTGTGTATTTTACTGTTAACAACATATAACCCAGGTTTCAGAGCTCACCAAAAGTGTCCCCTTCAGATAATACATTTTGTATGACACAAGCTCTATACTATACATATTTTTAGTGCCTATGTAAATTCCTGTGCAGAGTCCTGACCATCCAGAGAACAGCAGAACTGAGCAACAAGACATGGGAAAAATTCTTGTTGTACAAAGTCACAATAACGAAAAAATCTAATTATCTTGTTTAAGCCCTGGCCAAAACAAAAAAGTGAAAAAGCAGAGAATACTTTTTTCTCACTCTTTTAGTGTACACATACACTGGAGACCCATCTGTACTACAGTATCTGTATCTGCAAATTATTTAAAATGTGAATTTTGTGTAATAGTCCCCTTTGAGGAAAAGTCGAGCTTGATTAATGATAAAATTTAATACAGTCATCTTAGCCATCTAAGAATTGTTATATTAAAATTTGAAGAGCCTCGACCTGTGAGAAGCCACTTCTTTCTCTACCTTCTCACCAACCAGGTTCAACTACGTCCATGTCCTCAGAATGCAGAATGTGTTCCCACCCATCAGATGAATGTACTCACTGCTAAACAAACATACACACATACACACGCTGGCAGTTTGGTGGAGACATAGTGATGCCCACGGCATGCTGCACCACTTTCGTTTTTCCATTCCTCTAAATGGCTTGTCAATTACACTGGGTAAACAGAGTGAGGGTTGAGAAGTAAATCTAGCATAGACAAATATGAAATCGCATCAAGATTAAATGCCACTGAACCTTGCAAAAAAAATAAATAAATAAATTCAATAAGACAACAGAGCCCGGGTTGAGGCGTCAATGTGTACAGAAGTGTGTATTTTGTGATTGTGTTTGCTTGTGTGTCTGTGTGTGTGTGTGTGTGTGTGTCTTCCACCAGCCCTGAATAAAAGAAAGGGGTAAAAGAATTCAATAAGAGTCACGGTTTACTTTCCGAGAGACGGTATTACGCCGGGTCTCCAGAGGTGAGCAAAATGAATGCAGATGGTACACAGGGCACAGAGCTCCTGGTGTGTTATGGGCAATGCAGTAGATTACACTGGCCCAAAGAGCCGAAACATGACCAGCTCTGGGACTAGGGCACTCCTCTGCAGCTGCACCTCCAATCATATTCCTCCCACTGCTGACATTCTATAGGCTAACGGGAAATGTTGAAAGAAAAGACAGAGAGTTGCATAACTGGTTTAAAAGTGATTCTGTACCCGCTAATTGACCAAGTTACAGAGCGAGTTGGTGAAAGTTAGCGGATTCTCACATTTGTAAGATGCCAACATCTGTAATTACTCTTCGCAATCGAAGTAAAACAGTCTTTAAAATTGCATTAACAGTAATTAAATTTGCATTAACAGCATTGTACGCGGTGTGTGTTTTACACCCATATTCCCATGTGTACCTCGTTAGGCAATCACTAAAATGCTCATCAAGCCTTTGTTCATTATTCAGTATTCAGTATTCCTGGTTCAGTCGCATGTTACAGCTGAAATTCTGTTCTTGAAAGCTGCCTGACTGCACCATGCTATTTAATTAATTCCAAACCATTAATGGAGGAAAAAGGAAATTGAAGAGAAAAAAAAGGGGGGAAATATGGCTATCAATCTCAGATTCTGTTGGCAGGTATATAATGAAGTATTTGAGTCCAATTGAATTTGCACTAATTACACTAGCCTCCAGATATTACTTCATCTGTACTAGTGGAATTAATGTAACCCTGCATGTGGGAGGTGTGCTTCACACGCCCTGAGTCACCCCTGCTGTCACACTCCAACAAGCGCACTGCACACCCAGAGATAAACACACACCCACGCATGCATGCACATGGACTCACACACACATACATGGCCCGGTGCCACATAATCTCTTTCCCACACACAGGCAGGCACGCTTTGCTAAGCAGGTAGGAAGCCCCCAGCTGACCAATCCTAGTCTTAATTACACATGCAGCACTTTGGAGAGAATGAGTTTCCATTAATTTACTTGCTCTGAAAACATTCGGCCTCTCATGGCCCTGTTGCTGCACTCCTTAAATGAACTCTGAGGAGAAAGGGAAACAGAGTAGGGCTCAGAGAAGACCTCTTAATGGCCACGCTTATGTCTTCTGAAAAAGAAAAAAAAAAACATGTGTTGCGAACAATTTCCTTGGTGGATTTTCCGAGGAGGAAGACGGCAAAAGTAAGCAGATAGAAACACGAGTTGAATGGTTAGGTGAACAGGCACAGGTGTTTATTGCAGTCTGTGCGGAGTGAGCCAAAATCCAGCCTGAACTTGAAGGCTCCGTGGAGAATAATAAAATGTTTCGAAGGAATTGGCAGCAACAGCACCGAGTGGAACGGTGCAGGGAATGTATAAAATACACAAACAGGAATAAACAAAAGTTTACGAGCACAACAACAATTAAACAGCAATGTTACTTAGGTTTTATGTGACTGTCTTAAGCATGCTTTATATCACTGCGTATGCTTAGAGGCCTTGCAGCATCGTGAGTAGATGTGCTGGATATTAACACATCTCACTGCAGAACCCATTTCCTGCAAACTTGCAAAAAAATATATACAGTGAAACTTACAACTAGTAAATACTGTACATTGGCTGAAAATAGTTAAATTGTTAAATACTGTGGATAATTTTTAAGATATTTACATGGAAGTGATATTTACATTCTTGTACCTTTTCACAGCAGGTCATTGTATCACTGGGTCAATTAATATTCCATCAATTTTCCGGGTCATTTTACAGTAATTTCCTTACAGCAGAGTGCATTTACTGTGAATACTTGTAACACTGATTCACATGATAAACCCAAATATACAGTAAAAAGTAAAAGCACATATAGTCCACTACATTTGCTCATTAGGCTACTGATCTATAGCTCAAAGGATTTAACAATGAGTCACCAAATCCCTTTGCACTATTTGCACTGAATTAGTTCTCACGGATCCACCAATTTATCATGCAGGTAATTCTAACTTAAATATACTGTAGGTCTCAGTAATTTACTAAACCAAAGCTTTTTCACTTACAATAATAGTGAATATAAAGGTATACAATACTCATCCATCATCTGGTACATATCCATACAAAGGGATTCTTTAACATTCTCACTCCTACCCAAAAGGTCAGCAATACTATGTGGGGTGTTCAAGTCAACCCAAGTCGTGCAGAATAAAAGAACACAGTTATGAGAGTGAAAACTACCTACTGTATGTTACTCTATAGAATCCCCTGCTACACTCATGCACCTATCCCAGTGTTTCACTAGTGCTTAGATACCTTCAAGGTAGAAAGTTTTCTCAGTATGCCAAAACCATGATTAGGACTGCCTGCTTCATGTCTGAAACACTAGCCTCCCAGGAACTCCATTAAAGGTCCAAACATGTCGAAATATATAGTGATATCAGGAATATAGTGGGAATGTGGCGTTAACTCCCAACTTAGTTTGTGTAATGTGCAAAAAGTATGGTGGGCAATATGAGGATTATGAAATAATCCTATAAAAACATTACGCCTTTGGTGATGAAACAAGCCATTTTTCTTTTATTTTCCTGAGACCGTTCCACTTGCTGAATGTTCACTGGACTGACTGCAGTGGTCTCCAAGCCACCTCACATCCCCCAGGATCATTATTCAGGGATGTACGGCCTTCTTTAAAACGTTTCCGTCATTCAAATGAGCCTCATCATCGTACTGTGCTTACATTCACTAGAACCTTCATTTCAAGTCCCAGTTTGCCTTGAACAGCACTTCTACTCTGCATAGATTTTCTGATATTTTCCTCTAAAGTAGTGCAACTGTACATTTATCTACAATATAGTCCCCAAACGGTGTTTTGCTGTAACATCAATATTGATTTAATTGTTGTTGTCCTTTTTTTTTTTTTTTTTTTTTTTTGCTTGCTTGTTTTTTAATAAACCAATTATTCGTTAAATTGTCTTGAACTGGTTTAAAAATCAGCCTTCAGGCTCTGCATCAATGTACAGCCCAAACTCACACGCCCCATGGTTCCTTATTAAACGTTGCCTCGTCCTGTGAGTCTGTCTGGATAGGACTCGGCATTCAACAACTTCAATTCCTCCACGAATCACAGAGCTCCCTTCGTCTTTGGCAACATTTAATATGCAGGCTTCATGTATCCTGGTGAGGCTGCTTAATGATTATTTAATGCCGAGATAATTGCTTAAGGGCTGCTTGTATTGCTACACTTATTTGCATGGTACATCTGCAAAGGAACGCAGACGCCGGCGCGCAGGTTCTCGCAGCCTCTGTCTGATCTCGGCCCAGCCTCCTGCGGATCTGAGGAGATCCCTGACCGGGCTGCAGAGATATCGCTCAAATTAGAGATATCTGTCGGGACAAGAACTGCTGTTTCATCTGCGCTGATGAATTATGCATTATAAGTGATTGTGAGATATGTTCTTTTAAGTGCTTCTGTAGGCCTCATTAAAACTTGGCGAGTGTAGCTGTTATTACAGATTTGATGTTTGCAGAGGAAATATTCTGCGTGCTGGAGCTTTGTATTGCTTGCACGGTCATTTTTTTGACAACTGTGCGCATAGTATCAATTGATACTACAGTTTTGGGGAAGGTTAATGCCATAAAGGACATTTCGCTGAATTTGCAGTGATAGCACGTAACCATCAGCAGTCTCAGTCCAAATTAATCAAAAGACTTAAATTGGCATTTGATGTTTGGCAGCGTATTGTATATATATATATGTGTGTGTGTGTGTGTGTGTGTGTGTGTGTGTAATATAGTTTACTGACACAACTCTTACTGGTGATTTATGTGGTTTGCTGTACCACACTGGCACGCACGACACTTGTGCTCCTTGCACATCACTATGATTGTCTTTAATACCGAACTGAAGCTTTCCCTCTTCGCCTGATTTATCTCCATCTCCTTCACTCTCTCACTTTACTTTTCCTCATCTTTCTTCACTTCATCTGTCTCTCTCTGCACCCTTCTTACTATCACGCTCCCTTTGCCTCTTAGTCTCTCTTCATTTCGTGCCTTATTCTTCGCTTCCCACTCTCTCTCTCTCTCTCTCTCTCTTGTCTTTCTTTTCTTCATGAGGATCAATTTAGCCCAACATGATCCTCTGCTGCGTACCGCCTAATTCTTAGACTCTCACACAGCTCGCCATTGTGTCATAATCGGTGTGAAATTGATTTATGACTCCTTTTCCACCCCTCTAAACAGCTGCTGAGTGATGCCTCCTGTCATAATCGCTCCATGCCGCCGTTCCTCCCTGTCTCAGCGCTGCTCCTCTCCACACACACTATAGTTGATGGTATTTCGTCTCACATTTATAACATGATATCTGAGCAGAACAGAGTTCTCGTGCCCTCACTCTCTCTCGGTGTTCACTCCTTCACTCGCTCTCCATTTCTAGTTTTTGTGGCTTCAAACAAGCCTGCATTATTAATGCGAGTTTTACTAATTCATCTGAACGGAGCGGTGAGGGGAGCGCGAGTGAGAGGGAGAGACTTTGAGAGAAAGACGAAGAGATAGAAAAGAAATGTGTGCGCGTGAGTGTGGTTGTGTGTGGATGGTAGGGGTGTGTAGACATGTTCTGTAAAGTTGGGTAGGCTGAGTAGTGAAGACTGTACCGGTCTGACGTCCACAGAGCCAGACTCGCTTCATCAATTATGAAGGTGGGCGACATTTTCTGAGAGCATTTTCGCGAGTTAGCGATGCGGCCAGTAAGACGTCCCCTCACTGCTGTCTTACAGGTGAACACAGACTAGATGCAGACTCCAAATCTAAATGTCAGCGATAAAAAATCCTTAAAAGGCATCACACCCGGGCAGAAAGAGCCAGAGAGGTATGGGGAGTTCATTGTCAAGATAATTCAAGATGCGCACATGGTGGATAGATTATAGCCAGACAGCCAACTCGATAGAGGGGCTCGTCCACGTTGCACTCCTTCTCTTCTGTCTTTTCCTCATCTCGGCTCAGAAAAGCTGAGGAGGTAGACCGCGGCCCCTGAGGCAGAACTCCCAGCGTCCAAATCGGATAGGCCGTGCTGAATGTGCAGAAGCTGTCATGTGCTACGGCTCGTAACATGAGTTAGTGCTACTATCAGAGTCTGTGTGTGTGTGTGCGTGCGTGTGTGAGAGTGAGCTGGAGAAAAGGAAGCAAGGGCTGGAACTGCTCCTAGGACCCATAGTTGTGTTCGACCAAAGCCCAGCTCATACATTACTAATGCACCGAGCAATACATGTCTCATTCATAATAGATAATCCCGCCTGCACCTGCAACGTATATCATACACACTATGAAGAGGTCAGCCATTCGCCCGGCTGTGTGTGGGGTTTGGGTGTTACAGTGGGCTCTGGGTGGGCAGTGTAGAGTCTCTGTGGAAGCCAAAGTGTAGATGAGCAATCAGTTTTACCCTGCTTGCCTGCATAGCCGTAACCAGCCACGATAAACACACACGCTCTGTCCAGCAGCCCTACCCCCATCGCACCTCATCACGCACATGCCTCCTCGTCCTTCCCCTCAGTTCATGTCTCATAGACTCATTCACTTGCGGACAATTTACGGTAATTGAGAGCAGGCAAAGCTCGCCTCATATGGCGCAGAGGAAAATTGCCTGCGCAGGGCTGTAAATTAACTACGCTAAAGGAGATTCAGGAATTACGTTCGCTCAATGGGAAATGAGCGCTGATCAGGTGGAAAAAGGAGTTTATCAGGTGCTCTGTGGCTGAGGATTGCAGGCAGGCTGAACGGGCCAGCTGGGCAGCGAGGGCCAGAGAGAGAGCAGTCCGGCTGGATGTGGCCATTTTCACACAGCTAATGCTTCGGCGAATAGCCTCTCACAGCTCGGATGAAATCTGGCTAACTACGGCCAGTTATAGGGGAACAGATGCCTGCCTCGATTTCATTTTCACCAGACTCTCAGTTTTATCTTTCTCCCTCCACCTCAAACTGGATCCAAATCAATTAGGCAGCGGAGTTGACAAAAGGACGGCATTTGGAGCCCCACCCTTACATATGGTGGAAGTGAGTGAGTTTAGCCATCGGTGGTGACCAAAGAGAGGAGAAGCCAGTCTTTTTTTTTTTTTTTTACGTGTTGTTACACCTTTAACATTTTTAAATCAGTCTGGTTTATTTGTTTGTTTTTTAAGATAAAAAATCCAAAGTTATTGATCTGAGTTCATCATCTGTCATGAAACATGAAACACCAAAGGCACTAGTCATTGGATCTCGGTGTTTTTATACTGTATGTGCATGTACTGTATCAGTGCAAATGCATGCATGGTGTGTGTGTGTGTGTGTGTGTGTGTGTATGGAACACCAAATGAACAGAGGATCTGAGCCATGTATTATTTACTGCGTTTTTATTTACCTCATCAAACAGCTGCCACCAACAATCAAATGCCAAATGAGTGCAGTTTATGGGAGGGAGAACAGGCCAGTGAGTGAAGGTCTGCTTTCTCTGAGGAGTGCGCTTACATAATGGAGCTGTAATGACGTGGAAGACCGTGAATGAGCTCCAGAGCACTGGATTATTTTTTTTCTTTCCTGTAACCAGAATAAGAATAAGGATTTATTTGTAGAAAGTTGCTAAATACCTCTAAGGTTAAGGGAACAGTTTTGTTTTTTATTAGATCTGGGTATTGACTTACAATAAATGTGTTTGAACACTCACTTAAAACTTTGCATTGTGGTTTGAGAGGTGAACAAGAAAAGCAAGCCTAAGGTCAGATGTTGAGCTGCAGTCACAACGTAATGGATCCTGGTTAATATTTGTCAAGAATGATTTTCTAATAGGCCATTTAATCAATTTAGAGCATACAATTCATTAACATTAAACAGTCTGAACACTTGTGCACAAAAGCGTGATGGTTTGAATTGTAATTTCCAAAAGCCTTCGGTACACGAAAAGTCCAACTCTCTGGTGTACCTGCTGATTTACACTGCTCACTCATGCCAACAGTTACTTTAGCTGCTACACTAATGAGCTGGTGCGGAAGTGATACTCTTGTCTGGCACTTCTCGTCTTACCGCTTCCTCAGGAGGAGTCTACAGTGAAGCCTGGTCCTGTTTGTGAAAACTGTGCGTCCGTATGTTGCTGCTCTTCTGCTTGTATGTGTATGTGGGTGTGTATGTTATGTGTGGGTGTATATGCTGTGTGTGTGTGTGCGTGTGTGTGTGTGTGTGTGTTGTATTCTGCTGTCAGGCTCGCAGTAAGTGTGTCACATCTGCTCCTCTCTCCATTATAGAGCTGCACAGCTTTCTAATGGCTGTCCCTACACCTGTACACACACTGCGCTCCAATACCTCTCCCAGTGCTCCCTCTGTAACTGCATATTAAAAACAACATTGCATGAATATACCCCCTCAAAAACATACAAACACACACAAATACAGTGGAACCTCAGATTGCGAGTGTTCCGCAAGACAAGCAAAGTTTTTTAATAAATTTTGACTTGGAAAACGAACGTTGTCTTGTTTTACCAGTCCCGAGTATCATGTATCACGCATGCACTTCTTGTTTTGACGCCGAGCATCACGTGATCACAACTTTACGTTTTTCTCTTTTTTGTGCTGCGGAATTGTAGGTAATCGTCTCCCCTGCTGGGTCTTAGTGCTCGTCTCTCACTGGTATAATCAACATACGTGCACGCGTGTACTGTTTACTATAACACTGTGACCACGTGTGAAAAAACATATTTTATTTTGTGTTTGCGCACGTGTACTGTTTCTTATAACACGCGTGTGTGCGCGCGTGTAAAGCAAAAGAAAGTCTCATTAGAGAGGTTAAAGATCCATTTTCTCTCTCTCTGTCGTTATGTGTGTGCGCGCGCGTAATTTGACACCGTGCCCCTTCACACACAGACTCACTTTTACCCCCACCCCCCAAAACAACCCTTTTTCATAATAGTCTAAAAAATTCGTGAGCTCTACCACTGGAAAATACTATACCATTTAACCAATTCATATTTTATTTAGGGCTAAACTCTTAAGCATGTGAGTGGAAGTCCAGATCCGTGCGTTGACCATCGGAAGGAAAGGTTGTTTGCCCTTCCTGTGGTTTTGTCAGTCAGCTCAGCGTGGCAGGGTTTTGCGAACGGCTGTCTTCAGTATCCTTTAAATACGCTATTCATATTTCTCAGACTCTCCCACATGCCTCATGGAAAAAAAACGAGCAGTTTTGCCGGTTTCCGTTGTGATATTCATGAGCTGTAGCTCTGCGCACATCCCCCTTGTCTTGCTCTTGGCTTGTCAGCTCAGGTCATTACGGTGCAGTCTTTATTCGGAGAGCAGTTGGTGGAATTATATAAGTAAGAGTCTCTATTTGAGGAAGTGTCCCGCAGCCTCACGCTGCAGTGTTTGGCTTGAGTTGTCTCAAAGGAGGCCGACGGTTTAGAGCGTGCGCTCGTCTTGTGTTAATGAGCAAGCGAGGCATGCGGAAAGGAGAGGAGAGCGGTCGGGAGAAGAGAGGAAGCCAGCAAGAGCTTTTTTAAGCCAGCTGAATGGACAGACAGGTGGACAAAAGGACAAAAGAGCAATCTTAGTTTGCTTTCCTTGACGATGTCATGTCCTGTCCTCTTTGTATTCAATCTTCTATCATTTTTGACCTCTTTGTTTCGAAGCAGTGACAGGTCATGTACATTAATGAACGTGTGCTTTATGTTTCTGTCTCCCGTTGCTGCTCGCTCCCAAAGCGTTCGCTGTATCCAGCTTTCGTTATCTGACGCATCACCTTCAGCCCTGTCTTGCGGGAAATTAATTTGATTGGGCAAAGTACTTGCCAGTCAATATTTTAAGCTAAAGTTGCTGAAACAGGTGTAGGGTAAGTCCTGCAGTAAGTCATCGGATAGCCAGCTGGAGACTGGCCAACATGTCTCTGCAAACTGTGTGTGAGTGAAAGTGCGAAAGAGGGGGCTGCAGGGCTGTGACCTGTCACAATAATGTCAGGATACGGGTAATAGGATGAGACTGGTGAGAGCACATATCTGCCCTCAGCCTGTTAATGTGTGCATATAAAGTCCAGTTAAGACCAGGACATACTGTACAGGAGAATATACAAGTACAAATACAGTTTTCACATTCCACGTTGGGGTGCTGTGATCCACATTCAATCATTTACTCACTTTCTAAATTGTTTATATTCTTCAGGATTGCTCGGGTGGCGTGGAGACTGTCCAGTGGTACTCGGGGCACTTGCAGGGCAAACACACACTCACCCACTGACTACAGGCAATTTTGAATTACCAATCAGGGACGTCTGCATTTCTTTCGACTGTGGGAGGAAACACAGCAAGCACGTGTGGAGCATGCACACTCTACAAACTCAACCCTGGAGGTGCGAGGCCACCGTGCCACTTTAGCTGTAATTTGCAGTATGCATGTAATCTGATTGTGTTCAACACGATATGGATAAGAGGGCGTTCTTGTCAGCTGTACCTTTACAGGAAAAATTAGGAATTCAGCACAAAAAAGGATGTGAAATCATAAACCGCCTCTGATTCCATGCGTACAGTATTCTCTTTGATATACTTAACTTTAGGGAATAATTTTTCTGGCTCCCAAAACTACATTTAAATTCTTGGTGTTATTCTGAGCCTAGCAGCACCGTGGATCAGGAGTTACTAATGTTGTTTCACACCTCCAGGTTCGGGGGTTCAAACCTCAACTCCAGTGTGTGTGTGTGTGCATGTGTGTGTGTGTGTGTGTGTGTGTGTGTGTGTGTGTGTGTGTGTGTGTGTGTGTGTGTGTGTGCGCACGCGTGTGTGTGTGTGTGCGTGTGTGTGTGTGTGTGTGTGTTTGTGTGTGTGTGTGTGTGTGCATACAGTTTGCATGTTCTCCCTGTGACTGGTGGGTTTCCTCCGGGTTCTCTGGTTCCCACCATTATAAGTTGAAATTGCCTATAGTGTACGATTTGGTGTGTGAGTGGTGTGTACGTCCGTGGGTTGCCAAAGGTCTCAGCATTTTAACTTCGCCTACAGCAATGGCTGTTGATGTGATGTCCTACAGTAGGTCATTGCGTACAACTATCGCTCAGCGCTGCCGGCTGCATGGATGGATTCAGAGGCTTATGTGAAATATTACCAGGTCTTCCTGGGTCTTTTCCGTCATTCTCATATACATACAGTACCTTCATAGTTTTTCATACTCAAACTGAATAACAATGCAGAGATATTTTAGGATTTAAGGTTTTTTTTGTAGCCTCAATTTTTATTATTATTATTATCATTTTCATTTAAATGACACTCTATTGTTTATGTCGTTTATGATCAGGTTCTCTCCGAGGAATTACATTTCAAGTCTCGTCGAAGTATGAAAACTGTCACTGGGGTGGTTCTGCGTTCGTTTATGAAATACGGGACGTATGATAATCTCACTGGGAAATTAGAGTCAGTATTAAATATGCAACAGGCGAGTGCTACTGTGTCATAAAATATCCTATGCTTAGATGCATGCAGCAGCGGTTTACCATGCGCGTGTAGGACTGGAGTGGTATCTTATTTGCATATTCATGAAATCTACAGTAGTTTACGTAATGAATGTTAAGTTAACACAATAAGCAATTATTTTGTACAGGAAAAAAATTGTCTATTGAGCAAGTTTAAAGTTGGGTGACTTTAAAATGATATTCAGTCTGGGGAAGAAAAAAAGAGAGAGAGATTTCTCTTTTTTTCTAGTGTGTACAGAGACAGCGGTGGATAATTATCCTCTCCGAAGGTGATCCAGAGAATTATCTCGTGTCTTGCTGAGCAGTGTGGCCAATGGATTGTGTCCAGTGGACAAGTGTGTGTGTGTGTGTGTGTGTGTGTGTGTGTGTGTGTGTGTGTGTGTGTGTGTGTGTGTGTGTGTGTGTGTGTGTGTGTGTGTGTGTGTGTGCGGCATGCACCACACTTGATAGGACTGTCACAGACACTGAGCTCCCACTTCAGGGACGAGGGTTTAGGGATGCTGTGATTGCAGGACAGGTCTTAATGTAAAACAGCAGGCCAATAAAAAGACAATGGAGAGCCATGATAGTCTTGGCTTCCCACCGCGCCTTCTGAAAAGGGGTCCGGAATGGCAGCGCACCCGATCGATCGATGGCCATAGAGGAAGGAAAAAACGAGGAGGAGAGGATGAAGTCTGCTGATTAGCGAGGATGGCAGGCCAGGAGTAGCACCTCAACTTCACCCGGCCTCTTTTGTCTCTTTCTCTCTCTGTTTAATCTCTCTGTCTGTTTCACTCTTCCTTTTCTCTGTTCTGCTGCCTTTTTTTTTTTTTCTTTTCTCCCTCTCCTCAGACTTTGGGTACTGTTTGCCTGTTACTCCCCATGGCATTGCAGTGACATGGCATTTAATAGACTCCCTGGTGTGAAACAAACTACCTCAATTAATTCCTCAGCCTCGGCCCTGGCCTCTACTGAGACGCTCACACCAGTAGCCCCTCTGGCTTTCAGAGTGTGTAAGTGTATGTGCGTAATAGAGAGTGTGTAAGAGATGTTTGTGTGTTTGAGAGAGCAGAGATGGAATTTTTTTTTTTCCTGACAGAAAGTGGCGAGATGACATAATTCACATAGTCTATTGATTTACTTTTATTAGAAATGTGTTCGTTTCTCTCTGTGTTTTCTACAGTTAGTTGGGACTTTGTCATCGCCATCAGGAGGGAATTTATTGTTTTATTGACCGCATGCTCATTTCTGATTGGCTGAGAGCCATCGATTAATTGGAGGAATAGAAAGTTTAAATATAAAAATAACGACAAGTTCGCTAGTTATCCAGGTGGTGAGTCTGGAGCGCAGCCCAGGGAACTCAGGGCACGAGGCGGGGTACGCCCCGGATGGGGTGCCAACTCATCGCAGGGCACAATCACACACCCAGTCATGCACCACAGGCGATTTGGAAACAGCAATACAGCCTACACTGCATGTCTTTAGACTGTGGGAGGAATCCGGGGGAGAACATGTAACCTTCACACACACTGAGATTCAAACTCCCAGCCCTGGAGGTCTGAGGCAACAGCGCTAACCACTAACCTCCCATGATGCAGTTTGCTGTTTATATGTGTAGTTATTTATGGCTATCTACGTACTGTAAGATGTAACCATTTCATTTTTACAAAAATGCCCATGGTATAAGTATAAGTTCGCAATCACCGAAAGTGCCCTGAAATCTGGAAATAATGTCTAATATTCGAAAAACATTAACGTTGAGTCACGGCTCTGTTATTGGCACACTCGGTTTTGTGTTCTCTCTTTTGTGTGCAATAATAATCAGGCATCTGTTGTTCATCATCTTCTCTCTCCAGTCTTCCTCCCACACCGACAATGAGGACGTGTTGCCTGTCTGTCTGTCTTAACCACAGAGAGGAGTGTGCTGCGTTATTCAGCTCACATCCCCCTCTAACACACCGCTGAATAAAGTGTAAAGTAAAAAACTCCTCTCACACACACATTCAACCTTGAGAGCTTAAGATCCTGGAATTGTATTGCTTATCCTCAACAGCGCAGGTTGTTGTTGTTGTTGTTGTTGATGATGCTGTACTTGTTGTTGTTGTTGTGTATGTGCGTGTTTGTGTATATATGTTTGTATGTGTGTGGCCATGGCGGGGGTGGTGCTGGCAGGGCAGGCTGCACCCTATCCTGGGGCTTGACCATCTGGGCTTATTGACTGGCTGCTCGGTGGTGATTCAAGGAGCCTGCTAGAGGGATAGAGAGATAGAAAGAAAGAGAGAGAGAGAGAATGTCCTCTTCAGCCAGAACACAGCAGGTTTACCTGCACCATCGCTACGTTCCGTATGTGTGCCCTGAGAGAGCACTTAAATATGCAATCATTACCACACATGTAACACACGAGCTCTGACTTCTCTGGGCTTCTTGTGTCACGTGTACGTAACCGAAGCCACGTTTGAAAGAGAGCAGGGCCGGAGTCTTGCGGTGCAACTTAAAGTTTAACAAAACCATTGTCATAGACTGAGCGAGAAGGATATTTCACTGTGTCTGCAAGAGAATGAGAAAGACAGAGATTGAGATGAAGAGAGCGCTGACTCAATCCATCAATGATTCAACAGGCCAGGGGAGTTGTGTAGGGCTCTGTATCTGCCCAGCCAGCACTCTTGGACTAAGGCAGAAACTCTATCACTCCTGGGGCCTCCATGCCTAGAGCCCTCCAAGGTATACACTCCAATACAGGAGAGCTCTCACACACACACACACACACACACACACACACACACATTCACAGAGAGAGAGAGAGAGAGAGAGAGAGAGACAGCAATGCAGATAGCATTCAGCTATACAGTATGACCGGGTCAACCACACCACTCACTGGTGCAGATAAGACAAGATGATGCCATCTGTTCAAGGAAATAGACACACACACACACACACACATGCACGGTACATACACACATATGGTCTAAAGACTGTAGTGCTCTAATAATCTGCTAGCCATCAGCATATCAGCTGTTCAGGTCACTCTCTAAATCATTTATGGATTATATAGACATAGTAGAAATGACTGTAACGTGGAAAAAATAGAACAGAGTTAATGAATAATTAAATAAATAAATACTCAATAATTACCTTTTTTTGTTGTTTTATTTCACATTGGAATGCAAGCATTTTTATTTCAATTGCATTCACCTGTTTCCCCGAAAAAATACTGAAACTCTCGTGTGCATGTGTTGAAACTAAACATGTCAGGGTCGTTTTCCCATTCAGCAGCTCGGCTCTTTCGAGTGCAGCACTCTGTGTAATTTTATGTTATTCTGACCTCTCTTCAACTCTTCTAATAGGTGATTAATTGAAGCCTAATCGGCAGTTAGTTAGCACTTAATTAGTTCCTCTCTCTTGACCGGTGAAATGAAATGATGGAGTGTGCCGTAAGCAGCGCCTTATCCCTTAATCCATCATCCCTGCGCGACTTAAAAGGTGGCGTTAATCTAAATTTAATAACACCTTCATCTAAGTCCACTGTTATGCCGACAAGTAGCTTCCCCCGATTGTTTGGCTGCCGTGTGCATTTGAAGATGAAAGGACACTCCCACTTGCGTTTGATATTTACCGAGCTACAACAGGCTGATATTTTGTGTCCCGGACCGGGCGACGGCTGCTCTTTTCACACAGCTTAATGGGCTAACCTGTTGAACAAACGCTGCTGTTTCATCGGCTCTGAGCGATACAGTGCGTGGATTGAATCTCGCCGTCTGCCGGAGTGTTTTTCTCCCCCCTCTTTATTTGCTCGCCATACTCCTCCAGAAGTACCTCTCATCTCTTCTTCCCGCCTTCCTCTCCTCCCGCCTCTCAAAGTCAAGTGGCATTTCCATTTTCAAATTGCTTCCTACTCCTTTGTGAATAGAATCGAATTACTCTGAAAAGGACTGATTGATTCTTTCTAAACACAATAGTTTTCACCGTTTAAGCCCATAGCAGCCAGTCTCTCTTTCTTATATTGGCTATTGAGTCGGCGCTGAGCATGGGTAGCGGTCATTATTGTGGCTGCTGAATGGGTGAATGGTAAAAAGAAGGGACATGCAAGTGATTGTGAGACAAGGACCATGGCGAGAATCGGGGTGGGCTGAGGAGGTATTTGTTATTTGGGTGCGAGGGCAGTTATTTGAGGGTCAAGAGTTCACTGTGTGCGCGCTCAAGCCTGCACTCCGGTCCACCTGCGCTTCAAATGTGCATTTAATTTCAGCAGGCAGACCTTGTTTGGGTCCAGAGTGTTTTCCTGGTTTGTGACTAGCTGGCTTTATTGATCAATTTTTACACCGCAGAGCTTGGGTGTGAAACAAGAGACGTTTCTGTAGGGTTGGAATTGGGTCATATTTCTACATTGGTTCTTTGTTTTCGTCCTGTGTTTTTTTTCTACACGACTACCGGAGCAGATGTTCGGCTGTTGTTGTTGGTTTTTTTTTTTACAAAAGTGTAAGCGCGTAATAAGTATATAATTTAAAAAATCATGGTTGCATCACCGCTATGGAAAAGATTGTAGTGGTTTCATCATTTTAACCTCCTGACACCTAAACTCTAATGCGTGGCAGGAGATTTAAAAGGTTTTCTTTTCACTGTTTATGTTCATTAACGATTGAACGTGAACAATTTTTTTTTTCAAACAGTAAGAAGTTTGCGAAAAGAATAATAACCTCGAATGATGACCTTACAAAGATATACACACCATGTACTGTACGTGGGTGAGAGAATATCTGATGTCTTTATATGAGGACATATCGGATCTCATGAGGCTATGATTCTCTTTTTATAGTTTCTGGCCTTGAAATTAACTGTTATCCTATAGTGCGTTTCGATTATGTTTATTCAACAGAGCAAACGGAAAGATTTGTTAGTCATTTAATTGCAATTGTAATTGCCTCACAGAGTCCCTAAAAAATGACATACTGCTGTTTTAACAGTAGACCAGAGCTCGGGCTCACCCATGCCAATCCAACATTTTAGCCAAATTGCGGGGAGGAACAGACTTGGCCTGCTGTGCACTTTATGGTGTAGTGGGATCATTTAATTAATTTTACAGTAGGAAAAAAAAAAAAACCCACCTCATGGCAGTACCTTCATTTGGGCCCGTTTCTGTGAACAGCCCTGCCATGGTGTGTAAGGTGGAGCAGGAAGCTTATTGGTTTGGAGCATATATTTTTAATGGGAGCGGTGGAAAGTCATAGTGAGTGTGTGGTTTATGGATCGAGTCCTGGTAACAAAACCACAGCTGTCAGAGCGGAAGGCTGAAGAGAGAGAAAGAGATAGATGAGTGCCGGTCCCCACGGCGACCCTGCTGCTCCGGGTGCAGATGGGCTGCTGGGAGCCAGGAAGTGGGAGCAGGCTGTCTTCCTGTTCCAAAGAGTCGGCTTGGCCAGTCAGCAGGTAGCCATGAGCTGGCTTTAAATACATGCCTCATGCCTGCAGATAGGGCCATGGAATCAGTTCAAACCAGTGTGTGCCTGGCACCACAGCAACCCTGAGAGGATATACCTTTGTAATATCAGCAGTGGACTTTTTGGCAGGGTTGAAGGATGACCATTTGAACGGCTCAGCCCAAATAGCAAAACATTTGTTTAGGACTATGTGTGCAGAATTGACCGTGGGGTGCTCTCAAGACCTCCCCATGTTTTTATTTTTTTTTAATAGTTGCTTAACGCAAAAAAATTCCATAAGTCGGCATCAACAAGTTTGAAATTTGGAAAATTATTAGGTCTACAGTATAGAGGGAAAGTGCTTATCACTACTGTAATGGAGCTCTGTTTTGTTTTAAGTAATAAAAATAAAGTCAGTTTTCTACTTTTGAAATCTAACTGTGACTTGGAATTCATCAGAAGTAAGAAAAACATGTAGAAACTAAAAAAAATGCAAATTCTACCTATTCTATCTGTCCTACAGTACAAACCAAACATGCAGATTTTACTTGTGCTTATTTTCTTATTTCTCATGTAGTTTTCACATGTGATTAGATTTTTTTTCTCATAAGCTAATTGAATTTGTATATCCACTAACACACCGCTGTGCATGAACAACCTCAAGTAGTGGGAAATTTTACTGATATGCAACTTTCAGCCAGTGTGGGTTATACTGCACAACACTGACGATTCTTTGATTTGGCTATAGAGAGAAATATACAGTATACAGCAGACGCTAAAAACAAAGTTAACATATAGCTGCTAAAGAATTATTCCTGTTTTGTAGGGGGGAAAAAACGTGACTGGATCACCTCAAAAACATAGTCATGTTGCTCAATATCTGTGTACTGTGTGTGCATCAGCTCCATCTGTGGGTTACACTTTGATACAGCATGACGGTCGGAGAGAAAAGTACGAAGACAGAGAGAGAGTGTGTGTGTGTGTGTGCGTGAGTGTGTGTGCGTGAGTGTGTGGATCTGAGAGGGGGTGTGTGTTGGACAGTGCAGAAGGAATGGAGTCTGTGAAGAGATAAAAATGATTCATTCCCGTGAGCTGTCATCGGAGCCACTAGATTTGGTTAAGTAATAAGTGCAAAATGTTCCCTTTTGAATAATTGATACTTCGTTTTCTGAATTTTCTATCACTCAGTCTTTCATTTGTGCACATATATCCTGCTGATTAAGTAGTATATCATACAGGAGAAAGGGACGTAGTCTTCCTTGCTGAACGCGTGTACAGTATGTGTGCATGTGTGTGGAATAGAAAAGGAGAAAAGGAAGTAAAAGGAAGTACTTCTGTGGAAACCGAAAAAAATGAAAAAAGAAAGAAAGAAAGCATGATTGTTAAGGTAGAGTCCTGCTTTAAAATCAGGAACGTAAACACGCGTGATGAGCGGAGAGTGTGGATTAGAGTAACTTTGTTGGACTTTAATATGCACTGTGAATCCCTGGCATGTTAAAGAGCAGGTGGGTGGAAGCAGAGTAAATACAATGATTCATCACAATGATTCAGCAGTGCAATAGATTTTTAACACCCCGAAAACATAGTACTGAATATAAAATAGTGTTGTTGTTGTTGCTGTTTTTTCATTTCGAAAGAATCTCTGTATGAAAAAAGTAAAATATTAAATAGATACTACAGTAGTACTTTGTCTCCCATTAATAAGAATAAATCTTTAATTATTCAGGGACAAATCTACTTTCATATACATCTAACAGTAACATTTGATTGATTGGTGGCATACTTGTATACATGTAAGTTTGTTTAATCATTATGTTAAAGTCGTTATTGGTAAATAATGTTAAAAGAGAAATGTTCAGGTTGTGGCATGGCATAGATGATGCTCCTTTTATTTTCCCTCTCTTCCACCACACACACACACACACACAGCATTTTTCTGCACTTCAATTATATCTGCCTCTATGCCACTGTCTACCCATGTTTGTTTATTTCTCACTTTTTCTTGTATTTAATCTTTTCTTCACACGTGCCGCATTTTCGTCCAGGCTCAGCACATTTCCCCCTCCTCCTCTCGTCTCATCTCTTCCCACTCCGCTCGGTTTCCCGAACCCAGAGGTGGAATTGCTCTGAGCACCAGGGCTGCCGTGTTGTCTGGCACACCCTCGTGCCCTAGCCACATGGCACGGCCATGATTGAGGTGGGTTTTTGCACAGACCTTTTGACACAACAGATACGATGTGACGCTATCACGAAATGAAACGGTGTTTGATCGAGGTTAGAAAGGAGATGCTCCTGTACAGTATGACATGGAGAGTATGACCGAAAGAGAAGACGTAGGAGACAACATAAGGAGGGGAAAAAGTAAGATATATACAGTATGGTTATAGATACGGGATAGGGTTGTCCTTGGATTCTCTTTTTCCGAGACGACTTTGGGTCACCTAGCAAATAGAAATATAATTAGATCACATAACATTTCTTGTCAATTATTGCTGAGATTGTAAATTCATGCTTTAATAGAAAACCGCAGTACTGCAAAGCTTCGGTACATTATTAATTCTAATTTTAATAAGTTTTCATTTAAGAAAATTTTACTAGAGCCATCAATCACATTGAAAGTATAATTTCTCTCACTGTCATGGATTAATTGTGTCTGTCAATTGCTGACATGATTTATTTAGCGCTCATACTATTTCTCTTTTTAAACTCTGTGACAGTCTTTTAATTAAGCATTAATTCTATATTTTCCTGCATAGGTGTCTGAAGGATATATTAGCTATCCGTATGAGTTGTCTAAAAAAGTCAAATCGATTTCTTTAATTTCAGACGCATAATCCCCCATCATCTTTTATGATGACTCCATTTTCAAAGGATCTTTATACGGGCGCTTCAGGAAAGACGATGGTCTCGTCGTGAGCGTAGAGTTATATTCTGTTTGCTCACCTTGCTTGATCTTGGATACCTCTTCTTATCTTATCTCTGAAAGCAGGTGAGGTTGAGACTGTTAAGCAGCACTAAAAATTTGCCTTGTGGCATGTACAAAATATCACACTGATGTTGTTGCGCTTCTCCTTATGAAAGGCCTGTCAGATCCGTCTGTCTGCATTCATTGATTCTTTCTCTGGCTGTATAGATATGCTTAGTGATAAGTGGGAATGAAGAGCCATGCCTGTGGGTACACATCCGGGTTCAGCCTTTTCCCTCAGCAGAAGCTCAACGGCTCTAATTAACACCAATTAGCTTCAGTGTATTTCATGAATAACAGGTGATAAGGAAAAATGTGACCTGGACACCAGATAATCAGCATGAGGTGAACTTAGAAGCAAACAAAGGCAGTGGACTAGACCATGCAGTAAGTCCATATTGTCAGAAGTCATGGTGTGTAAATCGGTGTAAAAAGAAAAAAAAATGTGCATCTTGGCAACGATCTGCTTCTCACCTGCTGATGCCAGCGTGCAGGAGGAAAGGGAAATAAAGGCCACTGTTTCAGCTCACCTCTCTCACTCGGGCTGGGCCGCTCCAGAGCTCCCCGTGCCCCCATCAGTATGAGCCGCACGACTTTCGCCCATAATGAAATATTCACAGGTCACTGCTTTCCTGAGAAATGATGGGGATCAGTCAATTGCTTTTCAGCTAGTAATTTTCTCCCCTTTCACAGCCCCACTCACCATGTTGACAGTCATTAGCGCTGGAAGAAGGCTGGATCGAACCACAAACGCCGCACTTTCCACAGAGAGGAGCCAGCGATTAGCCTGTCTTAGCCCTTTCTCTCCTCTCCCACCTCCTTCCTCTCCCCTTCTCCAGCCCTCTTATCTCAATGGGTATTCTCTCTTGATCTGTCTCTCAAAGTCTCTTTCCCCTTGCTTGCCTTTCTTTACCTCCTTATCTATTTTGTACTCACAATTACTACTTCCTTATCTATCATACTCATTTTCATACAGCTCGTTAAAAAAAATCTCTTTGAAAAAGATCTCGCGGGTGTATTAACATGTGTAAACTGGCCTTATTCATGTAGCCTCCCCTTGCTCGAGCTCTTGTTTCTGTCTTATTAAAAAATTCAGCGCGACTATAGATTTAGTACAAGACGGAATAGGTAATGATGGTGAAGGAAGCTTTTCCCTGAGTCTATGCAAAATGCAGCAGCAAGCCCTCTCATCATCGGGAAGATGTAATGAGATGCCGGGAAATTAATTTCCACATCCTCTTATGTTTGCCAAGTGGAGTTTTAACTCGGTAATTTGTTCTGTCTTGACTTAATTGTAAGAATTTGAGAACAGCAACAGCTCTTTCCTTTCCAGTAAAACAACTCTCAAAACATTACTCTCTCTTTCTTTCTGTTTTGTTTTTCTGTTGTTGTTTTTTTTTCTCCAGCAACATGAAATCTTTTGGAGCTTATCCAGTAGCTTCATGCCTGATAAAATGAATCTTATTGGATTGTATCATGGCTGTTGTATCAATCATGTCAGAAAGATCGCGTCCAATCCACATTCGTGCCGCTCAAGTTCTCCGAGAGTTTAATAAAAGAAGAATTGTGGGGTAAAAACATTAACAAAGCATATTTCCCCCTTTATAACTTCGTTTGACCTTTAAGGATATTAAAATCGGACATGATGGATCATCCGGTACGCCGAGGCCTTGTGGTCAGAAGAGATAGTGGAGGTTTAGTCACCATAATCCTTCTCTCTTTTTAAGCTCACATTGCACTCTATATTAGCGCAATCACGCCAGCGTCAGCAGTCCCGACCCCGAGTGAATTAACATTAGTGCCTGAGAGTATGATAGAGGGCCTCTCTGCTCTTCATCTCCTCTGCTCACTCAATTAAAAGCTGACCTTCAACCTTACCGTGCTGTTGAGATCCGTCCCGCTGTATTAGTCCCTGACGCTCCGATTCAGGACAAGGACAAGTGGCAACAAAAGCCTGTGCAAGCAGTTAGAGGAAAAATCTACACTAGCGCTCGATTGTCCCTGGGATTGGAGGGAAGTGGAATGTAGTGGGTTGAGATCAGAATCAAAGGTTTGCTTTGTGCAAACTGAAATCTGTTATTGTATTTTCTTTCTGAGAGTTTACAAGAGTTATGAGTATAGAAAAGATGAGGTCAGAGTTTATGCAAATCCATTTGAAATTCCAGTCATGTTGAGTTCGTGTGTGTGTGTGTGTGTGTCCTGTGGGCTCATGCTACCACTTCAGCATCACTAACCCATAGCTCACCAGGCGGCGAGTGTTTGCTCGGAGCTGCCCCACACTTACATCGATAGGAGCTGGTGATTTTTAGGCTCAGGAAAAGAGAGAGAGAGAGAGTCTCTCTCCCACTCTCAACATAGATAAGCACTCTCCAGAAATCACAATCATGAGAAAATGCAGTGCTCTTGCAGTGTGGCTCAGTGAGTGTAATCTATATACCCAGACTGAAAGGAAAGCACTGGTTCCATGCAAGCCTGAGTCTTTCAGCACAGTCACTGCTGATAAGACTGTTGTACCTTCAGTCAATTTGATCTAAAAAAAAAAATCCAAATCAAAGATATTGTAAGTGGAGTTTCCCTTTTACCTTTCTGCCTATAAAAGATTCATGTCGAAGACACGAGTTCAGCCCAAGTGAGTTGGCTGTTTGTTGTTGTTTTCTTTATGGCAAGCTGCTAGAACTATCTCTGAAGAGTTGCTTTTCTGCAACTTTGTGTACTTTGCTGTCAGGACATGACCTGCGTCTCTCAGAAGAGTTCGGAGCTAGTCGGTTCATCACAGTTCTCCATCTCCAACTGCGCGAAGTCGAGACGCAGAAAATTAGCCTATATACAGTACAGGACTACGCAAAAGTCTCGAGCGGCCCATCATTTCTTCATATTAAATTTAATTAAATTATGTAGATCAAATTAAAGAAATGGGAACGGAGTTTTACTCTGACAGGCTGCAAAGTGCCTAAAGATACAATTTTAAAAATTGGTTGTTTATGTAACAACCTCAGGAGCAACCTACTGTAATTTGCCCACACAAACCACTGATCCAACCACTCAGCATTTATTCAGCATCACCGGTATACTAATCACCGCTCTGGTCATCTGTCATCATCTGCACCTGGGTCTCACTGGTTCATGTCTGAAGGTAAATGGCTTTTATGTTTGAATGATTCATTCAAGCCACTGTGTGGCTTAGCAAACAAAAAACATCAAGAAAGTAGGAAGTGCAGGAACTGGACTGAAAATAAGAGCCAACAACTTGCAAGAAGCCTGGAGAACTATTCCTCAAAACTACATTAAAATACAAAAAAGTCTTGTTCTTTTGAAGCGAAAAAATGAAGTGATGTATTCAAGACTTTTGCACAGTACTGTATATCATTTTCTACTTTTTTTCAAGAAGCAGGCTCGTATATCGGAGGCTAAAATGGTTCACCTTAAACTTGTTCACAAATCCCAGGGTCAACTTGCAAACTATGGCTCATCCGCTCAGCAAAATATTTCAGTGGATTGAACCAAATTCTTGATAAAATAATGTAGCAGAATAACTCAATGTGTGGGAGAAATTTGTCCTTGGTGACACTGTTTTTCTAAACTTGAAAGGTAACAGACTTTCCATTATCGTCCAGTACATGCGTTTATGTTAATTGTTTAGCTGAAGGCAGCACATTGTAGCAGAATGTACTTATAGGCCTGGAGATATTTATATAGAAAGGCATTTTTAAACAGGATTCGAGAGTTGGGTTCAAAGGTGAAGGTGCAAATGGAGACTACTATATGTTGAGTCGTAACTTTTAAAATACGGACGAAATCAGATCTCTGTCATTTAAAGCATATTTTCATACATCTTGGTTGTTGTTGTTGTTGTTCTGGATTGTCTCACATACACAGTAAATGTAAAAGTCTGCATATATCCACAACTCGATTTTCTTCAGCTGTGCTCCTCTGGGACCGAAACACAATACAGGATAGAAAATGAAAGAATTAATACATTGATTAGGCAGAGTCTGTGGATTGGCTGTGGACCCTAAATCCTGTCATCGCCATGGCCCTAGCTTGAGCCAGGCTCTCAGCTCCACTAGCTCATTGATCAGCATGGATCTGGGTAGAGCCAGTAAGTGAGACCAGGAACAGGCCACTGGAGCTAATTAAAAGAGTTTCACTGAGAACAATCAGCTGTGCAACTGTTTCTGCTCAGACTCACAGACTCATAGTCACTCGACTATATGCAACCCAGCCTTACAGAAAAAATAAATATGTAAAAAGCAACTTTTGTATGTTTTTTGCTGCCTGCGACCAATAGTGCAAGTTTGATGGACTGATATTGACCATGTGCTGGTGACAGAATGTTAATAATCATCTAATAGAAGGTGTTGCAAATAAATTGTATTTGTGTGTGTGTGTGTGTGTGTGTGTGTGTGTGTGTGTGTGTGTGTGTGTGTGTGTGTGTGTGTGTGTGTGTGTGTGTGTCTCTGTGTGTGCTGAAAATATCACCTGTGGGACGAGGGCTAGTGTTACCTAAAATGTTTCAGGTACTGAAAGTGTTTTAAGTGAATTAATACTGACATGATATTTAGTCCGCTTTTTTTTTTTGTGTGTGTGTTTTTTTTTTTTAACAATTTGTGGTTACATGGGCTCTAAGACAGGAAAGGTGAGTTCACTTAGCTCTGTGAAAAAGTAAAAACTGTGGTCAGTGATGAACAGATAGGCTAGTCTGTGGTCATTTTTCTTCCTCACTCCCTTCTCTTTTCTCCTTTTCCAATCCATCCAGCACCAGGGGACTAGTGGGCTTAAGACTGACCGAGGGCCACATGAATAATATGCCATTGTTATCACCCAGCAGCCGACCCTCTTTTATAGCGAAATAGACTTAAAGCATGAAAGATTTAACAGCTTGTCTCCATTAAAGGGGTGACCAAGGCAACTGGTGGGTCTCTATACCCAAGACTCACAGTAAGTGTGGAGCGAATGTTTGACAGAGGCTTGAGTCAGAGGCAGAGCGAGAGATATTCATGTATATACCGTAGAGGAGTGTCTGTGTAAAGGTTGTGAAGTTCACCTAACACAACTGTCAGTAAACTGTAGAAAAACCTTACAACCATTACATAGTCTCGAGTTTCTCACTCGCTCTTTCTCGCTTTTCACACAATCTTCACAGTCCTAGAGACGGCAGGGCAGACTTCACACGGCACTACGGATGAGAGAGGGCACACATCGCCGGTGTAGCATACATGCATGGCAAAACATATGGAATACAAATTTCCTATGCGCATGCACCCACTCTCGTGCATTTAATAAGCAGAGAGAGAACTTTCCTTGTTTACTCTGCACATGGGAAATGGGAAAGTCTAGCCTCCCTGCAGAGTTCGGGAGAGGAGATAAGTGGATTTAGAAGAGACTCACAGTCAGTTTCTTTAACTTGCTTAACATCTCTGCAGGAAGTGACCTCTCTATATCTCCGTCTAACTTACTCACACAATTTAATGTTAGACTTTGTTAGAATCTTGGATTACTGTATAGCTGAGCAGCATGGTGGTCTCTGGTTGGGTGTCTACCTCAAATTTCACCAATCATTGACCCCTGTTACTGTTTTTCTCAAATTTTCTCGCTTTTTCTCTTTTTGCTTCCATCATTCCTTGGATCACCAGGACATTCCACTGTCCATTCCAGTCTTCCTTCCTTCGTTCTCTCAGCCATGCAACAGATTGTTTTTTCTGCAAGTGGTTTTCTTCTGACAGATACAGTTAGTCACCCCTCTCATTAGAGAGATGAGATCCATGCATCATTAGTATTGATAGAATATGTTTCTTTCTTATGTGTGCTGTATTAAAAGAAAAAAAAAACAAGAGAATTAGACATATTTTAATGTGTGTTGGACAAATGAGGTTTCATCGGTCGCACTCGTCTGTGTGTGAAATCTCTATAATTAGATCCAGTGGCCGATTTAATGTGTTTTAAGAGCTTATTTCTTTCCTCTGTTTCGAAACAGACAAGTAAAAGGAAGAAGGAAAAATATATTGACAGCGAAGTTAAAGACATGACTCTGAATTCATAATAAAGCTCTGCGTGAACCGAAGATGAGGTGAAAAAGAATTGGAATAAAGACAAAGACTGAGATGAAGGCAGAAAGTGTGTGTGTGTGTGTGTGTTTCAGTGAACGCCTGTAGGGTTGTGTATGGTGCTTCTTAGTTCCTGGGAGGAGTGTGGCACTGGCTTTGTGATGAGGCCCGATTGGATCCGGCACTGCTTCTGATTTACATATGTTTGCCATTGTTACGGAGGTTAGTGAATATCATGTAGCAAGTCTAGAGGGAGCAGCGACCGGGCCGACACAAGACTCGGCTGGAATTACAAGCAGCTCTGCCTCACGCTCTGAGCCACGTTTTCCATCTCTCTTTCTGTTTCTCTCTCTCTCTCTCTCTCTCTCTCTCTCTCTCTCACACACACACACACACACACACACACACACACACACACACACACACACACACACACACACACACAGTATGATTTCTCCCTCTTTCTCTTACTGACTCTCTGTGATCCCTTCAGTCATATCTTTTATCTCCTTCTTCCCTCTCTTTTTGATTTTTAATCTGGATTTTTTTTTCTTCTTTTGAAGATCTTTTTATTTCAAGTTTTTTTTTCCTTCCTCAATCCCTCCTGATTTAAAATGGTCTGAAGTAATGGTCTGGAGGCAAGGATATGTCCCCACTTTGGGTCTCTCTCTCTGTCTCTCTCTCTCTCTCTTTTGTGTGTGTGTGTGTGTGTGTGTGTGTGTGTGTGTCGGTGTGTGTGTGTGTGTGTGTGTGTGTGTGTGTGTGTGTGTGTGTGTGTGTGTGTGTGTGTGTGTGTGTGCACGCACAAACGCCTGTGTGCATGCATATACATTTGTGTGGGCCAAGCAGTGTCGGATGATTGCTGCTCACTCGTCTGTTAAATTAGATTCCTCTGCATCTCCATCAGCACGACGTAGCCTGTAGTCCACTGTGTGAGGCTACTGATACACACACACACACACACGCACACACACACATGTGAAGCTGCTCTGATTTAGACTTTGGGCCATACTCTGGGCTTTGCAATAGTTCCACTTATCACCACTACCTATCTATAGATATCTTGTTAGATCTCTGATGTATGGTTTCACTGTAGTAGGAAGACATCGATTGCACCCAGACGGTTGAGAGCAGTGCACACTGTTTGATTACAGGTATATATGAGGGATATTGTTCACTCAACACCGCCGTAAGCATTGACTTCCAGTCTAAACTGGTCAATCATCATGAACTTTCCTCTTTATATGAGTTCACGAGTCTCTAGAGAGAGAGTCTTCATACACTACAGTGTGTAGCATTCAGCTCTGTGAGATCTTCAGATTGAGTTGGTCACTAGGTTACCCGTGACTTGTTTTAACGGCTTCCTGAACGGCTTCCTAAAGTTAGACGTTACTGGACTTTCACACAGTTGTTTCTATATTGCTGTGATAAACACCGTACAACTGAAGCAAAAAAAAAAAAACCCACATATTCAGTCCATTAAGATCAAAAGAAAAATACGAAGGCTTTTCTACAGGAGATTAGGTACAACACTTTAACCAGATGGTGTGTATTTTAGAGGACATGTTCATTCTTTAATTACTCCTTTCAAGTCTTTAATCAATGTAATAGCTACGTTACCACAGCACTGCAGGTGTTGTGTAGAATATATGAGTTTGTGTGGATCTTACAACAAAGTCGCATGCCTGTAACAATTAGCATAAAGTTATAAATGTTGATGAAAGTTATGCTTTTGTATCAGTTATAATGTAATCACATCACTCCAGTGTGTCAATTTCCATGTTTCTCTATATATATATTATATACTTATATCTAAAAAATATAGCATAACTAGTATTCTAGTATTATAATATTTATTACAAGTTTTTTTTGGTTGATTCTGTATATACTGTAATAATAGGGTGAATATATATATATATATATATATATATATATATATATATATATATATATATATATATATATATATAAAATTGGAATGTTTTTGTGAATTTCTATTCATGTGTATTTAATCATGCTAATATGGTTGTCAACACACCGAAGTTTTGCATAAGAAATATAGATCTCACTTTCCTTCTCTCTCCATCTAGTTGTCTCTATACTATTTCCTTTCTTTGTCTCCTGCTTTTCCTTCCCCTCCTTTCGCTGAATTAACTGGACAGCCTAATGATCCCTGAATAAAATAATATTCTCCTGACAGGCCATTGGACAGCCCTAATTAATAAAAGTTATTAAAAACTGTTGTCAGGGGACAAAGTGAATTAGACAGAACGAATGATGAAGGTGCTCAGGTGAGGCTGAAAGGAGGACGGTAGTGAGAGGGATTAGGCCTTGGTCAAGCTTGATGTGTTGTAATGTGTTTTACTATTTAATTTTTTCACATGGTAGAAGTGGAAAAAATAGTGGAGATCTAACAGAGCTCTTAAAAAACAGAGTAACATGTTTTTTGCCTTTTGCCTGAGAGTGATATGTTAACTGCTCATTGTTGATCACTTGGCCACTTCCATGACTTGGCATATTACAAGAAAAGGAAGTAACCAGCATATAACTCAGGCAGAATACAAAAGAGCAGCGTTATTGCTCATGCGTGTAATGGACCTCCACTAGCTTTCACTCCTCATCACCATGTCCCACTTGACACGTAAAGCCATGAAACGATGTCCATTTTTCTTAATATTTTATCAGGCTTCATGGAAAATTCCACCCATTATGTACTCCCTCTCTTAACATGTTCTTGAATGCTAGTACAATGTTAATCTGAAAGACCTAAAAAGGCTAAAATGTCCTACATGTCTCTTTGCATTTTACATGCTTCTCTCGTTCGCTTAGCACATAGGATTCATCATAGCCTTTAATTCGGCTCATTTGAACATACTGAAAAATATACATCATCATCACATATGCGATATAAGCCTGAGTGTTCAGATGTCAAGAGAGTTCAGCTTGACCTATAGAAACACTGCAGGGTGCTAATACTATACTTTGAGTGTTAATGCAACACTGAACATTTTGCCGCTTTGCAGCTTTACAGATGTACATTTCAATGCCCATCCTCTTCGTGATGTCTCCTGGAAATGGGATGCTACAACCTCATACATGTCCAGCACTAATAGGTATTCTCTTAGTTATTCTCTTAATTATTCCAGCAGCAGTTCGTATGTATTCCATTGAAGCAAAGTGAAACATAGGTGAGAATAGCATTAGTGTCCAAGTAGGACCTTTAATAAAACTGCATTCTTTCACTTATCTACACAGTGTTTATTGTAATTACTAGAAGATGTATCTGGGTTGGAACGCACGCAGGCCCGTCAAGAGTAAATAAGTCCAAACTGCTCCGAACGGATTTGTCACTCTGAGAGTAGTGAGCGAGGACAGGAACGGTGAGCTTTGTTATTAGTAGAAGCTGTAACATTTTAACGAGGGAGTAGGAAGAACGAGGGAAGAGAATTGAGAGTAGAATAGGGAAAATGGTGTGATTTGTCTAATTAAAATGGATCCAAGCTAGACGCTGGTATTTTTGTTTACTGCCTCAATGTCTGCTGTGTTTTGTGAAATTATCCCTTTGGTCTTTTCTACTGTCTGAAGTCTGGAACTCAGCACCAATATTAAGTATCCATTCCTGTTTATGCAGTAGTCCAGGGTAGGCTATGGGTGTTTGCACACATCTGCATGTGCTTGACTGGTGTGGTGCGGGTGGCCGCAGTGGGTGGTGGTGCGTGGCATTCATAATATAGAAACGCCGGCAGGGATGTTGTTCCTTGTGTTCCGTTTAATTATAACTTCCTTTGCTCTTACTGGACTTCAAAGAATAGAACATGTCTTATTTATATGATACTCTGAACTCTCTGTGTAGGAAGAAACACAGTCTGGTTGTTTACTGCTTTAGAGGGACACACATACACACACAGAAACAAGCAGAGTTTTGCGAGATGTGAAAGCATGTGTTTGGGTCCTCCGAGTACACTGTGACGCACATGCACGGGTAGAACGAGGGAACGTGGGGCAGTGAGGAGGGGATGGAAGTGTTAATAGTCATTATATCCACATATCAAGAAACGGCTCCATCCCACAGCTGAGACGTCTGCTAAAAGTAGACCCTTTGAGAAAGGAAGAAAGGAAGAATGGTGTAGAGAAAGACAAAAGATTTATAGACGTCCACAGTATGTAACATGTCCCTCTCTTCATCAGCCAACTGAATCAGAGTAGAATAATATAGCTGCATGAAGTGTAGGGAGTGATGCTCACACATTTACACCCTCCTCCTTGCACCTTTGTCTCCTCTCCTATTTGCTCCAATAGGCGGCATTGAGCTGCGGCTCTGTTTCCCATCTATGAGGGAAATCACTCAGACACGGTGCACGCGCTCATGTCACCAGAGAGTGCTGTCACGAGCAAAAACAATAAAGTAACAGCTCTGCCACTGTGTCTGCCATTTGAACTCATTGTGGCTGTGGCACTGCCATGTTGCTAAATTTTACCCATGATACAACCTTTCTGTCATAGAGTTGTAAATAACTGACACAGATGCACCGCTGAGGCTCTTACTCTTACACAAGATTACACACACATGCCAGGAGGTGGAGGAAAATCTGCACGGAAATATATTACCTTCAAGGCATGAGAGCCTGAGACAGCTACTGAAATGTAGCTGTGACAAATATAATTTATCCCTATTTACAAGGGACAGCCTGGCCTTTAGGGTGTAGGTCTCGTCATGGATACCGAAGCGCACGCTCAGTACGCGGTGTGCCTGCGGGCATGGAGAAGGCCTTCAGCTTGGTTGCTGGAGGTGGCGGAGGAGGAGGAGGAGGAGGAGATGGGAGTCTTGGAAATGATTCCCTAAGTGTGGTTGGGAGGGGGGTTTTTTTCAATCCAATTTGCGCTAGCAGAGTGCTCGTCAGTAATCAGTCCGGAGGCGTGGCGCAGGGCCCACGGCGATGGAAGCGCTCTGCTGAGAAAGGATCGATAACTCCTGGCCCCAGCTACACCTTGCTCGTCCAACACACACACTCACACACACACATACTGTACAGTACGAACAGAAGAACCTGGCTTTCACAGCCCTCTCCCCAAACCCCAACACCCCCTCAAGCAGTCTTACTGTTCTGACAGTGATTCAGAGTTGGCAGGATAGTATGAGTCATTAAAAGACACAGGAGCCTGCTGTCATGTTGTAAACAGTCCAGGTTATGGGCTCCTGCCCCTAGTTAAATTCAGATTAATTAATTGTAGTATTTTTTTTTTATATATACTCGCTGGATGTAATTTGTTTTCCCGACCAATAGCTGTCAAATACAACACTGCCGGCTTAATAGCATGTGCATGTGAAGCTGACTGTAGATGTCTCAGAGGTGAATGTTAAGCCACTGATATGGTCAAGTTAATGTCGTAGTGCATGGAGCAGGCTTTCTATCACCGCTGGCACTCTGACAGTCACTTACACGCCTGTCAAACTCACTCTGGAAGCACCTCAAACTTAAAGCGCCATGCTGTGCATACTCTCTTCTCCCTGCTCAGGAGTTTACTTAGGTTTCCTCTGGTGCTGCAGGTAAAGGACATTCACCCTGCACTGCCGCTCTTCTTACTGATCATTCAGAGCCACGTAACATAAAACATCGATTAGGTTTAGAAATTAGCTCAGCCGTCTCTATAGTTCCCCAGGTGTGGTGCACCAAATGGCGATGCTCCGAGTTACTGTTGCATACGAGGGGGTTAAAAGTTAAGATGAGTAGCATAGTTGTCTGTTCCAACCGACTCCCTCCATTTCTTTCTAGGGGGAAATAAACTCATTTGCTGTGAGATCACTTGGCCGCTTGGCACCGGTTCAGCCGAGAGACTGTGGAGAGAGAGGGGAGGGACAGATAATACGATTTAGCTCATCGGAGAAATCATTTACCAGCGCAATTTGTCGACAAGGATCTGGGGATGTTTTTACTGTGGCATCACTTCAGTCACCATGATGGAGATCCTTTCTTTTTCTCCCGTCTTTCAACTCTCTCTCTCTCTCTCTATGGCTGGCTCTCTTTCACATTTACAACTGTCAGACCTCGGATCTGCAGAACTATATGGAAAGGGCACTAAGTGAATTAAAACCCGAAGTAGTGGAGAGTTGTATTAAATATCAGTTGCTGATTTAAGTTTATCAGAAATAAAACCTCCAGGCAGGAGATTTTTTTTCCCCCTTCCTCCAGCTTCATGATGTGTTTTATTTAGCCGATGGAGCTCTGGGGGCTGATAGCCTCTCAGTCTCGCTTTATTAGGTGAAGCTTGAGATATGGTGTAGTGTGAGAATTTATTTTAGCTACCATTTCAAATCACATCATAGTGTAATATTTTTTTAAATTGTTTGTTGATGTATGTGTTTGCTCTGTCACTTCAAAGAACAGGCATTACGGACTACAAATCATAGAGAAAGTTCTATTCGACTTCTAAACTCTGTTTTGCTTGCACTGTTGTAAGGCTGAAGAAAAAAGGAAAGCTCTATGGATGGGCCACCAAATCAGAAATTGAGTCTTTTGAGTGTGTATAACGTGGGGGATGTCTGCTTTTCAGCACTACAGTAGGGAACAGCGCTCTTACACCATGTTCCTGCACATACAAATACTCGAGGCGAGATTATTTCGTGTAAGTCGCAGCAGGCCTCCTATCTCATCCCTCTTCTTTTCATCTCTCTATACACCCCGATCATAAACTGGCCACTTTCTGTCCACTGATGTGATGGACAGGTCCATTGTATTCGAATTCACCATCTGCGCTCAGTATGCTGCAGTTATGGGTTTAAGGCATCACACCGACTCTCAGTGACCACATACTGGACTAATGGGAAGTAATCAGGCATTTGCTTTCCCAGGTCACTCTCTTTTAACCTTTTCAAAAACAAATGGAATGAGTGTAAATGGAAAATCATAGGTCAGCATGGCAGAAATAGAACCTACTGCTCACAGCACAGCTGTTAGGAAAGACTGAGTACCTTACATGCTTTGCAGGTGCAGGACCAAAGTAATAATAGGAATAGTAATAATAATAGTAATAATAATAATATTTTTTTAAAACAGGGCCGGTGGAAAAATGTGTGGGGTGATGGTATGTTACAGTGTATTGGGCAGTTCACCACCCACCTGATGCAAAGGAAGCTGCTCTCTTGCACTTAGTTTGGCTTTGGAAAATGTTGCTTGTGCCTCCATTTACCTCTCTGAATATTTCATGGGATGGAGTCCACACGCTGAGCAATAATAATGTAATGTTGAGCAGCAGACATTTTCTGCAGACTTTATGGTTTTGTGAACCCCCGCCCCTCCTCAGAGCCCTGGCAGGACCGCACTCATGCCCTCTCTGCCTGCTTTATGTGCTGTTTTTCAGACCGCCTGGACAGCCCTCTCCACTGCTGGCGCTTTGAGGCAGGAAAGTGCATCAATAACGCTCAATGTTTCAGTGAATTACAATACCTTCCTCGGGCTACGGCCACTTTTTTTCTTTTTCTGACATCGCCATGGAGAGAGAGAGAGAGAGAGAGAGAGAGCTTTGGAGGCACAACATAAAAAGAGAGAGATGGAAAGAAGGGACAGAAGAAAGTAGAAGAATAGAGAATGATAGATGTACAGATGAACAGCCATATAGGCGGAGAAAGACATGCTCACACATTGAATCAATAGAACATCTGCACATGTCAAAATGTCTTGTCGAAATTCTGGTACAGCACCTCAGACTGGTCCCCCACTGGGACACAATATTGGGACAAATGCACAGAGCTTCACGGAATATGAGACTTTTTATTGTTTTGAGTCTGAGGTTACAATTGTCCATATTTTAGGTCGAAAACTCGGTTGTAGTCCGCTTCGGGGTTTTATTGTTTTCAGAGCAAATAATATCTACTATTTCATCCTGTATCAGTATCGCTGTAAAATTTAAATCATATAGGTTACAAAATGTCCCGAATGTTGGGTTTCTCCTTTCAAAAAATGGCATTTGCACAGTATAACTAATGAGCTGCACAATATTCGTCACTTTGTTCCTTTTATTCTTCTTTTTAATACAAGTTTTAGCGAAGATTGTGGTGTGAAAATATATAATAGAGTATAACTGGCTGGAAAGGGACCATCTCTTTTGATATCACCCAATCAATAATAGTGTTTTATCTGTGAGATTAAAAAAAAAAATCACCAGCACATCACCTCAGTAAAGTTTAATCAAGTTCAAATTGCTAAAATGAAAGACAGAATGTGTGTTCTTGGGTGCTACTTGTACATTTGGAAATGCGGAGGTTATGCTGTAGGAGTAATTCTTCTGACTGATCACCTTTATCCTGTGAACATATATATCCTGATGGGGGCAGTCTCTTCTAGAATGACCCCATCCTCATTAACAGGCTCTGAGTGTCTGTGAAGGGTTTAATAACTATTGAAATAATGTAAATCATATGCTACTGTGTGGTCCTCATTGTCTCCAGATCTCAACCCAATGTAGGACTTTTAACTGATATCTTAGTGAGTTTATGCAACCCACAACATCCAAACACCAATTGAGGGAAAAACATTTAGAAGAACAGAAGGTTGTAGAATATTTCTGGAAGATCAACGTTAAAAGACTTTCACATGGACATCACAGTGTATGATGTGATGAGAAGAGGCCCCTAAGAAGAGCCCCCTCACGTTTGGTAATTCACGTTTGAGAACCCACAAATTTAGTGATAAGCCGCCTTAGTGTGTGCTTTTAAGAAGTGTACCACCAGAGGTGTGATATTTAACACAACAGCATTGGCATCTAGTGTTGTACAACACATGCTCTGGAAATACAGTGCATACCATTGCTTTCAATTCAACAAAGCTTGGAGAAGTGACTGGTGATCCATTTACATCGCTCATCAAATGCAGCAATCAGCTTGGAGCATGCGGCCTCCTCAGTTCATTGCTTATTTCCCACTGATGAGGTGATTAACTACATGTACTCACTAGGATTGGCCGCAGTCTGTCATGCTCTAGCCAATCGTAACGAAACCGAATTCATGCAACCACTCATAAGGAAAGAAGGGATTTGTCAGAAGAAGGTTATTGTTACATCTTATTGCTAGAATAAGCCCAGTGATGTTAACAGCACTTTGAAACACTTAAATGTGATACAAAAATAAATGACTAGCACTGCTTATCAGTTTTAAATAATAAATAAAGTGCTTAACGTCTGATCTACTGTATTCTGGATACGATTTCTGTGTGTTAGCTGAGAATTGTTTGCTGTTGTTTAAACCTTCCGACACCATGGCACACACATCACACATCTCAATATACTGTTCCATGATGGAGTTCTCCCTTTTACACGGATCTCGACTCTCCTGTCCTTGGTTCCAGCTTAAAGGGGTCTCCTTATTCCGCCTTCATACAGTACTTTTCATACAGAATGATGAGGCGCAGTAACGGTGCATCGTAACCAGGTTGTGTGAAAGTGGCTACTACTGTACTGTACATTGGATATTTCTTTAAAACCTGTTCTGCCTTATGTGTGCTCCCTTATATTCGAATGAATGTAGGTTCTAATAGATAGGAATTATGGTTTAAATGTACTGCAAATCAAAAACCTGTGATATGATCTACGCTTTAAAAATATCGGACATAAAAAGCAGATCTTGTGTAACATCTGGAGTACAAACCCAGCAAGCTGTAAGGATGTGGTTTGTGGAGCACGTCACATATAGAGTAGAGTAGACAGACAAATTCCACAACAAGTGGTACATGTAGTGTAGTGAAACAACATTAATATAATCATGAAAGAGAGAAAAAGTTAACGACCTAAGACAAGCCTTGGCCTGGTAATCTTACTGACCATCTGAACGGGGGTCTTTCTCTCTCTCTCTCTCTCTCTCTCTCTCTCTCTCTCTCTCTCTCTCTTACTCACACTGGCTTTTATTTTGTCTTTCACTCTCTTTCAGTCACTCTCCATGCCTGGCCATTGTGCGTAAGTCATGGACGAGTGCGTTTTTCATTTGGATAATGGAGCATTGGCCCTAATTGAGAGGACAGTCTCATTTGTTTGCCAACATGTCAATGGCCAGGCCTCTCATTGTTTCCACTACATTTACATTAATGCAATTCTCTCCACTCCTATTAAACTGTAGCCTTCTGCAGTCCATTTCTGCAGCCCGCTGCTGCCGCCTAATGCTGCTTAGTCAGTGAAAAAAAAGGTTAATAATAATCAAGCGAAAGGGCAGAAAAAAAAGAGCTTGATTTTCCCTGGCATTCGCCATGCAGCAAACCCCTGATAAAATATGGCGAAAAAAATCGGTCATGCTTCCCTTCACAACCTTTTTTTTTTTTTTTTTTTTTCTCATTACCCATTATCTCTTAATGAGAATGAGGTATCTTGCCAGCATTGTACTGGATTTCGGCTGTATCTCACCCGTGATGTAATGAAGAAGCAGCCTGCTATTTTGGGATCTTTAGTTTCGCCATCTGCCCGCTGTACCTGGCAATTATTGCGCTCCAGCAGGGAATAGTTTGTGACTACTGTTGATTCAGAAAGCCTGCCATCTTACGCTTGTCAATGAGGTTAAGTAATTAGGAGTGCCCCTGCTTTATTCAACTGATATAACAGTTACAGATTATATGCTGTGTTATTGCTTGTCTTTGCCATCAGCTTAGCAGAGGTCAAGCCCCTGTCTCCGCCTATTTCTATAATATTAATTCCCTGATATAAGGCACTCTAGGCAAGCTGTTCTTTATACGCCTGCAAGGTGTGCACACACTCGCGCACAACGAGCGTACTGATGACCCGCCCGCACCTGTGCTGACAACAGCACTCCGCTCCACAGAGTTGCCCTCATCTGTCAACATAGACAAACAAACACGTAAACAGAGGCACGCACAGCCCTGCACTGTACTGTAGAAATTAACCCTCATCAGTCAACACACACACACGCTCACTCCTACAGTCAAGGGCATGACCAAATAAAAAAAAAAAAAAACATTTTCTAAAATAGCTGCCAGACAAAGACAGAGAAATGAAACGCTCGTGGATCCTAATTTTCATAGATGGATGAGAAAACATTGTGTACCTCTGTTACTCAAAACAAATGAGAGTCAGAGAGAGAGAGAGAGAGAGAGAGAGAGAAAAAATGTCTCATTTACATCCACTCCAGTGGAGAGAAATGAGGGAAAAGAAAAAGGCAGTGCTCTCATTTCCATGCTGATACACAGAGAAAATGACAGACAGCGTGAAGAAAGAGATATCACACGCAAGCTAAATAAAAGGGTAGATACTCATTGAGTTCCAGCATGTAGAAAGTGATAGAGAGGGAATGAGAATGTCATGAGGATGTGCAAGCGAAAAAGGGGGCGGCTAGTATCAAAAACCTGTCATTTCAATCGAAGGTTGTAATCAAAGATGAATTAGTTAATTGATCTGCCACATGGTACTCTACAGTACATGCCAGGGGAGCGATTTTTTTTGTAATGGCTCCAGCCATGCTTATCCATCGAGCAGGACGGTGCGAAATAAAGTTGACCTGTAACGACAGTGTGCTGTGTAATCTACTCGGAGAGTTGCTGTGATGTACAAATCCATTCAGCTTCTTCACAGCACCATGGTGGAAATTTTTTAAAAATCCTAAATTGCATCACATATTGCTTACAATGTGCCGTTAGGCACACTGTATTATTCATGGATGCCAGGAGAGTAGATGGACTACAGGTTGTCTGTGGCACCGTGAACTCTCTCTCTCTCTCTCTCTCTCTCTCTCTATCTCAGTGCAATTTACAGTACACTGAGGATTTACATCAGTGTGTGTCTGTTCCTTTAATCAAGATCAGGTCCGTGTCTTCATTGCTGGAGGATATTC